>BCFW01000004.1:600000-973066 GCA_001599015.1 Apiotrichum domesticum | reverse complement strand
TTGACGGTGCGCTTGCGGCGGCGGTCGCTCTCGTCGCCGGAGGAAGCGGAGTCCGGAGAGTCGTCCGAGTCCGAGTCACGCTTCTTGAGCGAGCGGCGCTTCACGGTGCGCTTGCGGCGGCGGTCGCTCTCGTCCCCGGAGGAAGCC
Source organism: Apiotrichum domesticum (assembly GCA_001599015.1). Lineage (NCBI taxonomy): Eukaryota > Fungi > Basidiomycota > Tremellomycetes > Trichosporonales > Trichosporonaceae > Apiotrichum > Apiotrichum domesticum. Next base: position 972,919 of record BCFW01000004.1, on the reverse strand, counting down.
GAGTCCGGAGAGTCGTCCGAGTCCGAGTCACGCTTCTTGAGCGAGCGGCGCTTCACGGTGCGCTTGCGGCGGCGGTCGCTCTCGTCTCCGGAGGAAGCCGAGTCCGGAGAGTCGTCCGAGTCCGAGTCACGCTTCTTGAGCGAGCGGCGCTTCACGGTGCGCTTACGGCGGCGGTCGCTCTCGTCGCCGGACGAAGCGGAGTCGGGGGAGTCGTCGGAGTCGGAGTCACGCTTCTTGAGCGAGCGGCGCTTCAGGGAACGCTTGCGGTAGTCGCTGTCATCGCCCGAGTCGGCGGAACCCTCCGAGTCCGAATCGTCGCGCTTGGTCTTGCGGACGGCGCTGCGCTTGAAGTCGGGGGAGTCGTCGGAGTCGGAGTCACGCTTCTTGAGCGAGCGGCGCTTCAGGGAACGCTTGCGGTAGTCGCTGTCATCGCCCGAGTCGGCGGAACCCTCCGAGTCCGAATCGTCGCGCTTGGTCTTGCGGACGGCGCTGCGCTTGAAGGAGCGGCGGCGGTCGTCATCCGAGTCCGAGTCCGAGTCAGAGTCATCCGAGTCGTCGCGACGAAGGAGGCGGCGCTTGGCGGCCTGGGGGACGACGGTGCTGCCGACGTCGGCGATGGGCTTGGCGTCACGGGCGACGGCGGTGTTGTCGGTCACGGCGACGGGGCGCGCGAAAGCGGGCACCGAGGTGGCGAGGGCGTAGACGACGGGGAGGAGGGCGGAGATCTTCATGTTGGGAGTAGCTGATGGTGAGCGAGGTTCAGAGGGGAGGGGGAGTACTTACGCTGTAGTAAACTATAGATGGGAGGGATGTGATGATGATGATGGATTTCTTGGAGCCCGAAGACGTCTTCTTATATATCATGTCAAGGGCCACTTTTCCTCTTTGACAAGTGGGTGTGAGTTGTGGAGGCGGATGAGGCTAATGGAGGCGAGCCACACCAACACCGCCACACGACCAACCACATCATGACGATCGAAGGTGGTGTTCCTTGGATATCACTCTCAGAAGCCGACTGCCCGCGGCAGGGCGGCTGGGAAGTGGGGGTATCCATCTCAATGACATCGGCGTCTGCGGTATCCACAAAGCAGAAGCTCACAGAACGAGAGCAAGAGCAAGAGCAAGACGCAACAGTGACATAGACGCCGCGAGCTCGATCCGAGGCGGTGGGCTGTAGGGCGGAAGATCGTGATTATCAGGTCACATCGGCTCCGAGATCCCGAGGCCAGAAGCTCATACATACGTACGGTATCATGTTTCCAAGGCGACATTGCCACATTGTATAGGGTTTCCCTGAAGATTGTAGGTTGTAGGTTTCCCCAAGGCTTATCGTATCTGCGACATTTGCTCGCGAAACAATCAATCAATCACGACAGCCGCGGATCTGGCCACAATACGGCCGCAAGCGACGCCGTCAGCATTGCTATCCGCAGCCCCCGCTGTTCTGGTTTTACAGTCTTGATCACGAGCGGAGGAGACGTTTCTGGCCTTCTGGGAACAGTGGGGCTCGAGCTTTGAGTTGTGGGCACAGGTCAGACGACCATGGTGCGATTAGAGATACAGCGTCAGGCACTAGGAAGAATGCTGTGACGAAAAGCCCGATGCCGAGAGAGTTCGGGGCAACACAGGATTGTTTCCACTGGATCCATGGACATGGCACCCGACCTAGCCGACCCTTTGTGCATTCTAGCAGAACGTTCGGAACGGTGCCCACTGTACCTTCCAAGATCTGTACCAAGACGTGATCGAGTGGCTTTTGGAAGGCGCCTCGCCTTTTGATGTGCCACAATGGAGAGAACTTGGCACTCCACAATTGGGCACCGCCACAACGTGGGCATGGCTCTCCGTAATGGTAGCTTTCACATCATCTGATCTGATCTAATCTGGTCTGGACAAGGATAGGCTGTGATGGGAATTTCCGGGGAGACGGACATCTGCGGCCGTCGTGTGACTGGTCGTGTGGGAAAAAACGGGCGGGTGTGGCACCCCACAACCCCATCACTGCTGTAACAAACTCCCATTTCCTGCGAACGCTTTTTTTGTCCTTGGTGTCCGATGTGTGCATCCTGTTGTAGCTGAATGTGCTTTGCGCGATTATTCTTGCTCGCCAGACTCGCCATGAAATAGGAGTGGACAATCTTCGTGAGCGTGTGTGTTGGCGCCACTCTCATCACTCACCACAACCAATGATTTTTGCACTAATATTTTATGATTTTCGCCGTTCCAATTACTGCCTCCATGGTACAACATTAATTATACATGACACTCGGCGTGGGCTAAATCTCTTGGCCGACATCCGCCCTTGGCCAAGTCTTGGTACGTGCACTAATAGGCTGGAGATATGGAACGTGTGTGGTGGAAGTCGCCGAAAGACACCTCAAAATCGGCATGCAGCGCTCAAACGCCTCACTCGCTTCAAACCCCGGGATCCGAACAAGAGGATGCGACTGGAATTAATGGTGGTTGTAGAGACCTTTGAGCCATTAAAAGAAAACCTTAATAACTTAACTGACCGATTTGGTTGGCTCCATAGCAGAGGAAGGCTTGGCTTTGGGTCTTGGTACCCAACTCCCGGTCTCGGCGTTCTGGGCGTTCTCGGCGCCGTAATCAGTGCGCCACCAAACTCCACCCGAGCTCGCCAGTCGACTCATAGTGATTTCGCCGAACCGGCTTCAAGTTCGGGGGCTGTAACGTTGCCCTGGTACCGTTGCAAGTGCGGAACGTTACCACAGGCAGCATTCCGGGGCCACCAACGTGACCACCCTCACCGCCACATACGTTGTGAAGTCGTACACCGAGAAAGTGGGGCCCTGGTATGTGATCGCGAGTCTGGACTCCCGCAGCAAAACAACAACAACAATAAGCATCCAGAAAATTATTCTTCTTGCATCGCATTAATGAGCGTTCCGTCCGGCCGGTCGTCATTGCGAGAGTTTTGGAAGACAGAGGCTGTACACTGTGGGATAGGCGCCACACTGCCACAGTCGAAGCTGGACCGCCAACTGATGGACTCAGACGACTGATGTTGGCGTTTTCTGACTCTTGATGGGCTCCTGGTATCCCAGAGTTACTGTAGTCGAGCCCAGTGGCGAAAAGTGTCGTGTGCAATTTCCTTGAGGCCAGAATTGTTGGACGGCGATGCTAAGGTGGCTGTGAAGGAGCAGGTGTTTCTCGAAAGCGCATCCCTCCACCACAATCACTCCCAGAAGAAGTCCTATTGCAAACCAGGCTTTCCCAAGAGTCGAGAGACTGCCACCCATTTTTGCCCGAGCAATCTTAGCGACGACACGTCAAAAGTAGGAGACGAGAATTTATGTGCTTACGAACTCTAGGACAGCTGGCCTTTTGCAATAATTATCCTCTCGCTCACTACAGCCGAGTAGAAAGGTTGACGGGGGGCGCAGGCCAGCCTAAGAGTGGCGGTCACAATGCGCATTGCCTTTGACATCTCGACCTCCCCGTGTACTATTACAAGAGGCTGACAAGTCACCGTTTCCGTGCTAAGTGCTCTGCTGTGGAAAGGACTCGTGTAGGAAACGCCCCTCGCGGAATGCGACACTAAAGCTTCGAGTACGAGACTGACAACCAATAGCTCTTTGAATTCCCTGCTATTCGTCAAAACAACTCTGCATTCTCCGCCTAATTTGCAGCTCAGCAACATGAGTCGGCAGAACACATTGTGACAGACACAGAATCCTCCGGCAATATGCGCATCACGCAAAAGTTGAAACCCGACTCGTTCCAGGCTACGGAGGACAGGCAAGCTGAGCATGTCAAGTATGATGTAAGAAGTGGGTCAGTGGTGAGGTGCATCTGCAGTATCATCATCGGGGGCGGTTATGATCACAATTGGGATAACGGGTGGAATATCGTAACCGGAAAAGGCTTCACTGTACTGTCCAGCTGACATCCAGAAATGCCAAACTGAGGCTCCTCTTATCTCATCACAGAGGAGCGGCTATTTGGTCCTAGTGGAACTCCCTCGTACGCTGACATAGTGCAGTTGGTGAAATGATCATGAGGAACTGCTAGTCGCTCTCACTGCCTGTCCACTCTGTCACGGACTCAGCGGTTCATAAAGGCTCAGATCGCTCCGTTGACGACCTGATAGTAAGCTCTTTCGCAGAGACATTACGGCGTTGCCTTTATGGCGATTGTGACACACTCACGGCTCGGCTGGCAGGAAATGACAATGTGCAGGTATGTATCCACGAGGTCTATCCCGGATTAGTGGACGAACACAGGTAAGCAGTCATGAGCGGTACAGTTATCTGACAATCCACCGGCTGCAGGTCAGTAATCAGTGACGGATCAGAATGGCGACGAGACAGCGTCCTACCTCCGCTCTTCACCGCCGATTGGGGCACTGGGAATCACAGGCGGTCGATGCGCTAGGCATGGCTTCCACCTCCCAACCTCGAGGATCTATGCAGGCAAGCTCCAGCGCGCTGCAGTATCTGCCTCCGAAGTGCGAGATACAGTACTGAGCGGTTCGTTACGAGTCTCAAGTACGCGTTGGTGGGCACAGGGTTGCCGCGTTGGGGAACCGACGAGAACCGACAAGGTTTATTCCGGGCCGCGAGCGATTACATCATACGGTACAACCATGATCCTGGGAACGACAGATATCCAAGATACACACGGTTGTGAAACGCACCATATACCTCGCGGTACGGGCGTGTCGCGCGTGCCGCGGAGCACCGGGTATCGGCTCGGTGATGGCCGCCAGATGGCAAGACGCCAGATGCAGATGCATCGAGTGAGCGATGCGGATGGGGCGTGTGCCTGCATTGCTCACATGGCCTCTCGGTCTCTAGCCAGGTGCATTGCTGACATGGAGGCTTCACAAGGTTCGTCATTGCTCAACCGAGAGCCAAGTGGGCTGTTCCTGCATCGATACGAGCCACCGATTCACCGATCTCGACCCAAGCCACCGATCCACTGAAGCGCTATCAGACACCACATGTCTCAGGAATCACGCGAGTGGTCTGCTGATAGCTCCCACCGTACCACAGTGCTCGAGTACATATAGTGTGACCTAGGATGCAGCACATTATAACCCATTCTCACGCTCCCTCCCTCTCTCACCGGTACCTCACTCACCATGTCCCCTCCCCGCATCCTGTGCTCTATCGGCGTCGACGTCGATGCCGTGGCCGGCTGGCTGGGCTCGTATGGCGGGCAAGACTCGTCGTCAGACGTCTCGCGCGGCCTGTTCGCCGGCGAGGTCGGCGCGCCCCGTCTCCTCCGCCTGTTTACAAAACTCGGTATCAAGACGACGTGGTATATCCCCGGACACAGCCTCGATACCTTTCCCGAGCAGATGGCGGCTGTGCGCGACGCCGGACACGAGATGTGAGTCCCTGTAGAGCGGAGAGTGTGCTGACACTTTCAGTGGACTGCACGGATACTCGCACGAGAACCCCACGTCGCTGTCTGCCCAGCAGCAGCGCGATATCCTCGAGAAGACATACGACCAGATCACAAAGTTCTGGGGGCGCCCGCCGTACGGCTCTGTCGCGCCGTGGTGGGAGGTCAGCATGGAGGGCGCGGAGATGCTGCTTGACAAGGGCTTGATCTACGGTACGTGCTCGAGCTGGAGACTGGGGGATCGCTGTGCTGGGACCTAACTTCTAGACCACTCGTTCATGCACCACGACTCGCAGGCGTACTGGCTGCGTCTGAATGATACCTGGAAGAAGATCGACTATGAAAAGCCGGCAAGCGCGTGGATGGAGCCCCTCAAGCGCGGCGAAACGACTGGCATGGTGGAGATCCCTGTGAACTGGGAGGTACGTGGCGAACATCCCCATTGGCTCAGCCCTGACGCCCCAGCTCGACGACCTCCCGCCCCTCATGTTCATGAAGGATGTACCCAACTCTCACGGCTTTGTCGACGTGCACGTCATCGAGCAGAAGTGGAAGGACCACTTTACGTATCTGTGGGAGAACGAGCGCGAGCAGGGCTTCATCCTGCCGATCACCATCCACCCTGATGTCAGCGGCCGTCCCCGTGAGTCAAACGAGGAGCGAGCTGGGAAGCGCAAGCGAGGCCTTCATGCTGACAGCAGACGTCTGCCTCATGATTGAGCGCTTCATCAACTGGGTAAACACGCACGAGGGTGTCGAATGGGTGCCGATGTACGAGATCGCGCTCGACTTTAAGAAGCGCAATGCGGCGCCAAAGGGTGCGCGGATGCCCAAGGGTGTGGAGTAAGGTTTCGGAAGGACACTGGCGTGAAAGAAGTGTATTGCGATACTGTTAAGAAGTGATTCCGAGGAATGGCATAGGTGATAAGATGAATGAAACTGTCGTGGTGCTGTACTCGCGTGCCAATTGGGATCGGAGCAGGGCAGTAGCTGCTGCCAAAGATGCCCTCAACTCAACCACACCAACAGTTAGTTACCAGTTAGTCTCGACGGCAAAGTCGCCAGCTCATCAATGGGCAGTCTGAGTTGTATCGATGCATGATGGTATAGTGCTGTAGAGTCAGCACCGTCAAACTCCTTCTGGGCAGCAAGACTCACCACTCCTTCCGACTACTTCTTCTTGCCGAGGGCGGAGCGCTTGCCCTGTCCTGTGACGTTAGCGACACCGCTGTGATAAACGCGAGAGAGTGGTAGGCAACTTCTGTGCTCGTGCAAGCTGCTTAGAGAGTGCCCAGCTTGCACAATGAAGGGATCCGTTCATCCCTCCAGACCAGACATTGCCCTCCATTTCCCGTCCACCAACTCACCCTTCTTCGGAGGACCCTTGCCGATCTTGAGCCTGCGCTGAACGTCCTCAAAGCGGGTGTATTCCCTCGGGTTGACGAGCCACTTGGACGGCGTGCGGGCCTTTGGAGGCAGGGCCATGGTGCCCGGCGCAGGCTTGCGGGTGACCTCTGTCCATCCGGGCGCGACGACCTGGTCAGGCGGGAGATGGTACGACGGGCGCTTGTCCGCGTCGCAGCGCACAGCCCCGTCCCAGCCGTAGTACTTGTTCCACGGCGTGTTGGCCGTCACCGTCTTGATGTTCGGCATCGAGGTCATCGGGTGGTAGTTGAGGACGGCGGGGCCGCGCAGCCGGCGGCGGAGGTACTTTGTTCCCGTGCGCGCATTTGATGTTGCCGGAATGGTGTTGAAGATCGGGGCGCGCAGCTTTGAGAGAAGCTGCGAGAGCTGCTGGCCGCCCACCATTGTGCGTCGGCGTTTTAGGGGGGAGAGTAAGAATAGGTGGGTGGACAGTGTCGAGCGACAATACGATCGCGACGAGCCGCAAAGAGATGCTCTGCAATCGCAAACTGGCGTCTCTTTCGGACATTTCAGTGCTGCCTCGGCGGGAGTATTTCGGAAGGGAAAAGTGCCAGGATGCCCACGTGGCACCTTACACGTGTCATTGAGGCATTCACAAAGCTACTGATAATGCTGTGTCGCTATTACAGTCGCCTCCACCGAACCCTCCCACTGTTCAGCTCCCATTGTTCAGCCCCGAGGGAACGCGCAGTTCCGAGCACACGGCTCCTCGCAGGAGCTATCTCTGCCTCGCGCCTCGATCCGCTTACACCTTCACTCCCTCCCCAACAGCCCATTTCCACATCACACCAGCCCCTCTCCCCCGCAGTAAACCACATGAAAACGTTCTCTCCTCTCTCCCGGCCTCCCGGGTCTGTCGCCTAGCACCTCATCATGGAACCGCGCACGGGCGCGCACAGCCCACCGCTCTGCGCCACGCCAAGATGGGGGCCGGGGCGGGGCACCTGCGCGCCTGCGCGCCTGGCACACGCGATCTCATGGACCCTCTGCGGATCTGTTGTCCGTTAGCACCGTGGATCCGTGGATCGCTGCGCGCTGTGCATCATGCTTCTGATCTTCTGAGCTTCTGACCTGCGTATCTCAGATTACGACTTTCTGCCGCATCTGCCCAGACGGCGCCAAAACGGTTGCGCGCTAGCCAGTCGCGAGATCGCCACCTTGGCGCGCGACCGACGATCGGCTAGTCTGCTGCTAGTCGGATCGACGTCATGATCTGCGCTGAATTGGTTGCCTCGAGACCACTTGCTACTAGTCACTGGGAGTGTGGGAGATGTCGAGGATCGAAGACATGCTTTGCGATACGGGAGACGCCGAGTGTTGGTGTCTGAATGTGCGTGAGCATTGTGTGCATTGCGTGCCTCCCAGGCCTCCCACATGGCCACATGATCACTGGAACGGCAGTGAGCTCCGTGCCTCCATGGACCTCGCGCTCAAGCGGCATGTACAGGACCTGCGAGACACGAAGCGGGCGTTGACGTCTGAGGCCCGAACAAACGACCACACCAGCACGTCCAGTCTCCCTTCTCGCCTTCTGGGCCGTTGCTTTCGTCTCCGGCCTCCGGAGATGTCGGTCACTCGCGATCACTCGGGAACTGCATCCACATCTCCAGAACCCCGGAAGTTTGCGAGCCCCCAGGCGCCCAAAGCTGGGCGCAACGGCCACAACGCCACAGCCCCAGGTGTAACGTTTGAAAAGCACACCAACACGCGCACGGACCTCTCTGCAAGCTACAAGAGGACATCAGATATGCTGCGTGAGCTGCGCGCTGTACGCTGTGACTGTGACTGCGCGGCTCTTTACGTGTTGAGAGTTGGGGCGCAAACTTTGCTGTCCGTTACTGATAATTATCCTCCTGTCTGTTGTTATCGTCCTTGTCGTGTTTCTCTCATTCTCACTTACCTGTACCGCGTCGTGTGGACTGATATCGTCCGCTGACATCGACATCGACGCCGGGCGTGCGATTCACGATAACCCGCGGCCTGTGAACTTGTGATCATCTGATCTTGTGATTTGTGTTGTGCTCTTTCCGTGACAGCCCGACCGCAACTCAGTCTAATACCCGCGCATCGCCCAACATCAGGCGCTGTAGGTCGACGTCACCTCTGCTCCTGTCATCATCTCCCAACTCCAGCCTCATCCCTTTCCCTCGCCCTGTGGGTGCTCGTCTCTCGTCGCTGGTTGTCTCTCCCAACCTGTGTAGCAATGTCCCGCCCCAGGCTCCCGCTGGCCGTGCCAACATCCAACGACGACATCTCTCCGCCCACGACACCAAGCACTCTCCGCCGCCCTCCGCGCTCCAATCTCCGCGTCTCAGTGTATCATAATCCCGAGTTCCACAACTCCGAGTATCCCCCGTTCGAAACGCCACTGAAGAGCGGTACCGATGCTGACGAGAGCGCCAACTCGCCAGCCCTCGAGGCCGCGTCTTCGACATCCGACCCGATTTCACCTCCTATGCCCATGACGCCTCGCACGCCGTCGACGCCGACACTGGATTCGCCTGCCCGCCCTGCGTCAGCGCACCTCCGCGGCCGGAACACACGCACCCGCCGCAAGCCCGTCCCATCTGCGTATATTGACGATAATGGCGCTGCCATCGACTTCTCCGCAGCCTCCACCCCTGTGCCGATCGCAAAGTCCCTCTCTCCCTCGACCGACTCTGGCGATGCCCATCCATCGACGATGGACGCGTCCTCACCCTCACAGTTTTCGCACTCGACTGCGCGCTCACTGTCGCTGTCGCACCTTATTGCCCAACCAGAGTACGACCAGAGGTATACCGCCAGACATGCTCATCGCGGCAGCTTTGAACGGCCTCCAGTTCCCGGTCGCTCGGGCACTGGACGCGGCAGTATCTCGTCCCTCCTCTCGCTTAGACAGGACACCTCAACTCCTAGCGCAGGTGCACGTGCACGCAGCCAGACCATGTATGACGGGCGCCCTCTCTCGGATGGCGGATACCTTCAGAAGCAGCAGTTCGTCCTTGATGTAGCCGTCCCGCCAATGCTGCCGCCGCCGCCCTGCATTCCGAGCGGCCGTCGCCCGTCGACCAACTCGGCCCACACCCTCGATTCCATGATGTACGATACACCCTCTTCATCGTACATCTCCGCCTGTGCATCGCCCTCGACCCCAATTCTCCCCCAGTACCTCAGCCACGAAAATGGATCCCGCAGCTCGCTCAGCGCAGCGCCACCACACTACTCCACCCGCCGCTCTCGTACCCAGCCCGAGCTATCCATGCATGACGGCGCGTCCACGCTGCGCTCTGCCCCTCGCTCGTCTCGCGCGCGGTCCTTCACCTGGTTCTCAACAACTACTACCGCCACGAACGCCGACTCGCGCCACGCCGACCGCTCCCCCAAGTCGCAGTCTACCTACGAGAAACAGCCCCAAGAGCCCGCCAGCGTCGCCCGCCGACTGTGGCGCTGGGGATTCCTCTTCCCCCCGCTCTGGGCCGTCGGGATGGTCATGTGCGTGTCGCCCCGCGATGCTGATACTCTTTCGGATAGTGCCTCGTCGGTCTCGACAGACTCAGGGCGGTTGTCGGCCAAACAGCGCAAGGAGCGTGAACGGGAGCGCGAGATGCAGTAGATGCCCGCGTCGTTCGCTGTCTGATCAGCTGTCTCCTGTCCTCCCGTGAAGAGTGCGATTTCTTCCCCGTGATCTCGAGGCTGGTCCTCAAGCGGTGGGATGAATCAAAGTCTGGTGTCGGCCATTTCCAGGCGCGCGGACCGCGTCTGTGCCGCGTCTGTGCTCTTGCGATGTCTCATGATCTTGTGCCGTGTCTAGGCATGCCGTCTCCTCCCTTACGACTCCCCTGGTTTTCTTGATTGTCGAATACCCGCACCTGCTCCCTCCCGGTGCTGGCCCCTATCCTGTAGTAGCCGTACAATAGCTAACACGCTTAGAATGCACACCCCCTTATCCGCCGCGCGCACGCGCCCAAGTAGCAGCAAGTGCAGCAAGTATGCCAGGAGGCACAGCGACGAGAGCCGCCCCGAGGCGCTGCTTCCGTATGGCGAGTGTGATGTCGTACAGGTGAGATTGGGACTGTGTACGGATGAGGCCCTAGAATGCAGTGCTGACTCCAGTCCGAGCGCCGGTATGCGCGCCGCTGCCTCGTTTCTCTGCTCGTCTTCGTGGCCCTCGTCGCGGTCATCGTCGTGCTCGCTGTTGTGTGCGGTTAGGGTGCTACAGCGTAATGGACATTGATTGATATTTTATGGTTATTATTATTGGTTTTGAGGCAGTTATAGGTTTATGGGTTAAGCGCTTGAGAGCTCTCTGAGGGGTCTTTGATAGTGGTCGCATGTACGCGTTCACGCAGCTCGCATTTTGGATCATCCAGACATTCATGGCTCCCACATTCTACATGGCTAACTAAGCTGAGGCAACACGCCCCTACTACTAATACGAGGACGACAGGAATCAAGAAAATAACTGTGGGAAGCCGCCTCCTTCTCGAAAATACTTTTCTCGCCCGAAAAACTCCTACTGCAAACAACGGCACCGCGCCAAGCATCACTGGTCAGAGTGCTATTTTACTCCTTGTTCTTCTTGGACCGCTTCTTCTGCAGGGTCAGCCTGGGCAACTTGCAGAAATCTTACCTTGTCCTTTCCGTCCACGATAGGAGTGACGACGGCCGCCTCGGAGTCCTTTTTGCGCTTCTTGTCTTTCTTGGTGGAAGTGAGCGGGGTGGCGGCAAGAGTCGGGGGCAGCAACTTGCTCGGGGTGGCATTGTCGTCGGACGAGTTCGAGTCCTCGTCAGAGTCAGAAAGGCCCGCGCCGACGCTGGGGATGGCGGCAAAGCTGGCAGCGAGGCTGGTGGCCGGGGGGAGGAGGAGGTGAGGGGGGACGTGGCCGGTGAGCTTGTACGCCTCGTCGGCCTCGCGGAACTGGGTGGTGGCGGCGTTGTACGCGTCCTCGTAGCCCTTGCGCTGCTGCTCGCTGAGGTCCTTCCAGCGCGAGGCAATCACGCTCAGCACCTCCTTGTACGGGAGACCGGGGTGGGCGCGGCGGATCTCCTCGCGAATGTCGTTCTGGAAGAGAAGGTAGGCCGACGGGGGGCGCTTGGGGGCGTTGGGGTCCTTGGGCTTCTTCTCCTTCTTGGCCCGCTTCTTGCCGGAGGCGGTGAGGTCGACAGCGGTGCCGTCCTGGACGGCGGCAAGTGCGGCCGAGGTAGTAAGGGTTGAAGGAGCCAGACGAGCGTAGTCCTCAATGATGGCCACGCAGCGGGTCATGGCGGTGGCAATGTCCTTGAAGGACGCAATCATCTGGATGTTAGTGCATGCTAGAGGTGGTGGGAAGAAATGGTGGGTGCGTTGCCAAAGTCGCGTCATGTCCAGTGTGGCGCTGTATGGGTTTGTTGACATGATTGTTTTCCCTCCACATGAGATCCCAGGTGGATTGTGGGGTAGTGGCACTGTATGGGGAGAGGAAACGGGTGGTGGGAAAAGAGGATGGGCGCTACAGCGCCCAGAACCGCCGGCCATCGACTCACCTCCTGGCGCTTGGCCTCCATCTCCTCGTAGGAAACCGACATGGTGGTGCGTATCGGGTAGGGTCTGTTGGTGGGTGGATGTGGTCGGTGGATGTCATCATTGTGGCACAGTAGATGGATGAGTGGATGGGTGGTGGCAGATGTGGGTTGAGAATGAACGTGTGAGAACGAATGGATGCAGGATCTGTCAGCGAGGTGTGCGATATGGACCTGCGGGAAAACGCACGAGAACGGTGTTGTGTTCGTTGTTGACGGCGAGGACAGGCTCGTCGATGGATCTAAGGATGACTCTGGTGGTGGTTGTTGTTGGTTGCTAAGGCGCCGTGGTGATTTGAAGACGGGCGGATATGGATGGATTAGAAGTGGGTGTTGGTGGACAACAACTGTGGGATGATGGTGAAAAGAGTAACGAAGTAGTTATGGGGGATGGAAAACGGAGTAAGAAAATGGCGAGTTAGTAGTGATTAAGAAGGAAAATGGAGCAAAGTGCGGGGGGGGGGAAGAGATTGCCTGTCGAAATGGGTCAAGACTATACCAAAAATCCAGAATCAGCTGCTTAGAGTGTGCTCCCTTTAGGACCCAAGCTTACTAGTCCAAAACTCAAAAGGAGAAAAAAAAAAACAAAAAAACAAGGGGAAGGATTGTCGGAACCAAAATATCAAATTACAGAATAGAAACGTTACCAGAGGCATCAGAGCGCAGCAACAGAAATTCCTGAAAATCGCAAATGAATACAAATTGTGGGGCTATAGACTTGCCGCCCTATTACGTGCTTCCTATTGTGATAGGCAGGATAAGGACAGAGTGATTGGCGGACATTACATTGGCCGAGGTATTACGCCTCGCAAGCTATTAGCACCCAGCAGGCCCAGCACCCAGCCAGGCCAGCTCGGGTGCTGTGAATCATTCAATTGATCTGCCTGTGATCCGACTTTGATCTGGTGATCCAGTCGTGATCCGTAACCGCCAAGGTCCACCCCCCTATTCGAATATTTCAAATTCCATTACGATGCTGCTTTCTCTTTCCAAGTTTGAATGTTGCACATTTTATGCGATCCTCCCTTCCCTTTGGTATTTATACCACGCACCATTACGGCGCATTACGGCCTTGGACGGATTAGAGGGCTACTTGATTGTTGTCCGCTCGCCTAATACTACTACTGGACGCGAATGCTCTTTTTTTTTTTTTGCCTCACCTGAGCCTCGGGTTCAACATCGACAACTAGTCCTACTTACTGTAATCAACAAAGCGCCCCATTAGAAAGCCCTAGTCCATCAGCCGCAGCTCGCTAATCAATACACTGCGTGATTTTGAACTCTAATGCCCATGGAATCAAACACAAACAAAAGTCGTTGTGTGTGGGCATAGTGTGCCTGGGCCGGGCGATGAGGTTTGTCGGGTGCGATAGGGTGAACGAGTGCCAGAGTCGCGTGTCGTCGCGCTGCCGAAAGAGAGGCGCGGGTGTAGCAACACGTAACAACAACAAACACACACACCACACACACAAACACAAGCACAACAAATCCCCTCGAATCCCTCGATTCCCTTTTACCCAGCCTGGACAGCCGACAGCCTGGACCACTCTCCACCGCCGTAGCAGACAGCACGCACAGTTCCCTTGCACCACCCACAGCACCACGCACCACAACAACACACTCTACTGTGTCTGCTGCTACACCTTTACTCTCCCTCCATTACATCCTTTCTTTTGAGCAACAACAACAACAACAACAACATTATCAATACCCGACTACCGCTACTCACATTCATTCCACCGAGCACCGTCATCTATCGCGCCATCTCCTACCGGACCTCTCCCAACACCGTCATCGCCCACTCACAGCGACTGCGTTCTCCTCTCTTCCGTCCTATTTTAGACCCACCCTAACCTCGACACTATGTCGGTGAGTACAGCCCGACGCACAGTCCCACACAAGGTTCCACTATCAACTCAACTTTCCACTCATTTCCGCTTAACCTTTGTCGGCCATGGACATGTCTCTGACGCCAGCTCGACACGAACCGACGCCCGGATCTGAAGAAGAAGCTCGTCGTCGTCGGCGATGGCGGTAAGTTTCTCGTCCCGCCCAGCCCCGCCACGCCTCGTACCTTGCCACCAAGCCCCCCTGGTCGCGATACTAACTGCAGGCTGTGGCAAGACGTGTCTCCTTACCGTGTACGCCGAGAACCGCTTCCCAGAGGTATGCCGTCGATAGCATCGCTCACTCGTACTCACGCGCAGACCTACGTGCCGACCGTGTTTGAGAACCTCATCACCATCATCCCGCACCCGCTCGATCCGACCAAAACCATCGAGCTCGCGCTGTGGGACACTGCCGGCCAGGAGGACTTTGACCGCCTCCGGCCACTGAGCTACAACGACACGGACGTGATCCTCGTCGTGTTTGCGTGCAACCACCGGCCATCGCTCGAGAACGTGTTCGACAAGGTGGGTGAATTCTACTGCAGGTGCTGACCCGCCAGTGGTACCCCGAGATGTCGCACTTTTGCGAGAGCGTGCCGCTCATCCTGGTGTGCACGAAGACGGACCTGCGCAACGACGCAACAACACAGAGTCTCATGGCCGCGCAGGGAGTCGGGCCCATCMCCCCCGCCGAGGGCGAGAAGGTCGCACGCGAGATTGGCGCACGGCGTTACCTCGAGTGCAGTGCCAAGCAGGGCTCGGGCGTGCGCGAGGTGTTTGACGCCGCGGTGCGAGAGAGCCTGAAGAAGGGCATCACCGTGTCACGTGCGATCAAGAAGAGCAAGAAGTGTGTCATCTGCTGAGGGGCAGTGAGTGAGAAGTGGGAGGGGATGAGGGGATGATTTGGCCGTCGAGAGGAGAGACGAGACACCGGAGGGGCCACTTTCGCGACTTGGGCTCACGATGGGACTGGGTCCTTTCGTGCTACGTCCCGCGACACCTTGCCGCCTTCGCCCGCCGTACCTCGTCCGACTATGTCTTTGGCCCTATGGGCTGTGGCTGTTGTTCACTAGCATTTAAACACCTGCATGGGATTGAGCGTGCATTATTTCTGGACCCGACTTGAAACCGTGCCATTAGAGATGGGAGATGAGTCGTGTTTCGACTAATGTCTGTGGCGCGTTGCAATTCATGGACGTCATGACACTGGACACATGTCCAGCTCAGTTGGTTGCTCAGGCAGCAGCTTTAAGCTCTCGAGATTTGGAGGCATGGTAGCTGGAGAAGTCATGCAAAGCGTCAGAGCGACTGCCATCTCGATAATGACTGTTTCGATGGTGACCATAGCAGCCATCCTGCAGCCGGATCTCGACCAGGTCAACTACAAACACGGGTCAGCCTGGCCAGCCTCCCAGTCCCGGCCTCGTCGGTCCGTCATTTTGGAGCCTGGGAACTCGTCGTCATTCAAATCCACGATCAAAGAGCAATCACGTGACAGTTATCTACCCACTCTAATGACCTCTAATGAGAATTTACTCCCACCCATGACAAGTTGCCCCCGCCGGCCGCAGGGAGCCGCGACGCCGCAAGCCGCGCAGGCCGCGCAACCACCACACCACACACACCTCCTCCATTTCGTCACCACCACCATTTATTCATCTCCATCTCCACAACCCCCGCCTCCGAACCTCACAATGAACCGACCCGGAGGAGAAGCCTTCGCGCGCCTCGCGCAGCAGCTCAACCGCGCACGCCAGCAGGCCGGCGGCGGCGGCCGCGGCGGCCCGAACCCCGGCAGCGTGTTCGCCGGCGGCGGCCTCCTTGTCCTCCTCGGTGTCGGCGCCGTCGCTGTCAACTCGGCACTGTTCAACGTCGACGGTGGTCACCGCGCGATTATGTACTCGCGTATTCACGGTATTCGCCCGGATATTTACCCCGAGGGCACGCATTTCCGCGTGAGTGGATAGGGGGGAAGATGGGTTGGAGTCTGGGGTTTTTTGCTCTGGATTGCTGGGATTTTTTTTCTCGCTCCCCTCTCTTTCTCTCCCCGTTTGCAGCTGTTCCATAGTGATTGACAGCTGCAACGCCCATCTCTTGCGCTTCCGCTGACTCCAGATTCCCTGGCTCGAGCATGCGATCATCTACGACGTCCGTGCCAAGCCGAGGAATATCGCGTCGCTTACCGGCACCAAGGACCTGCAGATGGTGAGTAAACAGCATTGACATGAAGGGTGAGAATAGTAGCTCACATTCAGGTCAACATTACCTGCCGTGTGCTCTCGCGTCCCGCGCAGGCTGATCTTCCCACCATGTGAGTTACTTGTCGAGATGTGAACTCACCCTCAGCTACCGTGAGCTCGGCACAGACTACGACGAGCGCGTGCTCCCGTCGATCGTCAACGAGGTGCTCAAGTCTGTCGTCGCGCAGTTCAACGCGTCGCAGCTCATCACGCAGCGTGAGATGGTATCCCGTCTCGTGCGCGAAAACCTCACCCGCCGCGCGCGCCGGTTCAACCTGATCCTGGACGATGTGTCGATTACGCACGTTGCCTTCTCGCCCGAGTTTACGCACGCCGTCGAGGCCAAGCAGGTCGCGCAGCAGATTGCGCAGCGCGCCGCCTTCCAGGTCGACCAGGCGATCCAGGAGAAGCAGTCGATTATCGTCCGCGCACAGGGAGAAGCCAAGTCGGCCGAGCTCATTGGCGAGGCTGTCCGCAACAACAAGGGCTTCCTCGCGCTCCGCAAGCTCGAGGCCTCGCGCGAGATTGCCAGCACCCTCGCCTCGTCCGGCAACCGCGTCATGCTCGACGCCAAGAGCCTCCTCCTCAACGTCACGGACGACACGGTCATTGCCGACCCCAAGAAGAAGTAGCCGCCCCGCCGCCAGCCAGCAACGGAGAAAAACCAAAGTTAAACACCCACAACGCATCATCCCACATCAGTGTTTGCAGATGTAACAGCAGTACCCCTCTCTGGAACTGGTGCACCCCGCCGTGTTATGACTGATTACTGACAGCCTGGAGATGAGAGTGGTAAGAGTAGAAGAGGGGCCACTAGTGTGTTGTGTAAACTGAGGTATTGAGGGGGACCGTGCGACGATCAATGAAATCACCGATCTGCGTTCCGCGACAGCAATGACACTGCGCCACTGAGCATTCTCCCCCCGTTCTTTCCATCCCATCGTCCTTTTCCCCCTCTCCCTTCTTCTTCAAACAACGAAAAAGGATCCTGAGCGCATCAGGACGTGCTCGCACGCTGAGTCGAACAGCGGTCGGGTCGGGAGTAGCGGACGAGCACCACAACGACCAGTGATAACCACCTACACTATACGAGCCGTGTGCCCGATTGGCGCGATGGTCATTGAGAACAAAGGAGAAGTGAATGAAAAGTTGGAGGTGGTGCAAGTTGGATGGGTCGGCATGTTTTTGACGGAATACAATGAAGAGGAATCTTTGCTCCTTGCTCCTTGCTCCTTGCTCCTTGCCCTCAAAGTATGTAGTATGCATATTATCCCTCTCTCCGAATTACCATATCAATCTATTAAACTCGCTTCTCAATCTCGTCCAGCAGCTGCGGGAACGGCATGCCGTCCCATCCGGGCACCGAGTGCTTCATGCGGTGCCACACGCCGCGCAGCGTGCCGGGCTTAATGTCCCATTCGGGGGGCACGACGCGCATCCAGCTCAGGTCGCGCTCGTGGCGCACATCCAGCGCGCGCAGGCGGTCGAGCAGGTCGCGCCGCGAGACTACCGTCTTTGCGACGCTCACGCCGGCCTGCCGCGCTTCGTCGGCCTTCATGTCCGGGAGGAGCGTGTCCTGCCTAAGAGAGAATTAGCCGAGGAATTGTGTCATTCTGAGTGGGGTTCTTTTACTCACCACTTCTTCCTGCACTGGGTCAGGGAGCGCGTGCCGCCCATGAGCTCCACGACGACCTGCCACGGCGTGTCGGGCGCGGTCGGGGGCATGCCGAGGCGGCGGTTCGCCTCGGTGACGGCGGCGATGAGCGCGTCCGTCTCGTCTTGCGACCAGGCACCGGAAACACGCGACTCGTGGCCCTTGAGCTCGCCGCGCCATCTGTCGCGGCAGTCCGACTCGGAGCGGTCGACCAGCGCGGCAATCTTGGTCCACTCGTTCGGGTGGAGCTGGTACGCCCTGGAGTCAGAGCTGATCTTGAATAAAACTTGGCTATCGACTTACCGGAGTAACCCCGCGTCCTCCTCCTTTGTCCACGCGCCCTTGCGCGCGCGCGGGTCATACATGCGCTTCACGGCCTCTTTGACGTAGCGCACCGGGCGGCCAGGTACCTGTCCCGCGAGGTCCGAGTAAAACTTGGGGTATTGACTGCGCTCGCCGGCCTTGCCCTTGGCCATGATGATTTCGAGCAGCGCATCCTCGCTCAGACGGTTGGACTGGTGTCAGCTCTGTCAGTGGAGGGTAGCTTACGCGGCGGAAGGTGTCGAGCCAGTCACGCAGGGCCGAGCGCTCGTCCTCGGAGAACCGTCCACGCTTGTAGCGGAGCACTGAGATCAGCGAAGTTCACTTATCTCAGCGAGACTCACCACCTGCAGCCTCGAGGCGCTGCAGTTCCTTGATCTCGATCCACTTGGAGGCGAGGAACTCGTGCATGATTGCCTCGTCCGCGAGCTCCTTGCGCAGCTGCTCGTCCTGCTCCGCCTGGGAGACGGCGTTGCCAGCGCTCTTCCTGCGCGGTGCGCGGGTCGCGACCGCTTCGGAAGCGCGGGGCGCACGGGCGGGAGCAGCTGCAGGAGCAGAAGCTGGTGCCTTTGCTCGTGTGGTGCTCTTCTCCTTGCTCTTCTCGGCTGGCGCGGGAACAGACGCGGGCGCTTGGCGGGGACGACCGCGGAGAATGTCACTGAGGTCGGGCGCGGCAGTGGTTGCGGTGCGGGCCGGTGGCTCGTCATCCGAGTCGGAATCAGAGTCGGACGAGCTCTCGGAGACAAGCCGAGACTGCATCTGGGCGGCCTTGGCCCGTTCGGCCTTCTTCTTCACCGCGACACGCTTCTCCTCTGCGATCCGCTTCTCCTCTGCAATGCGCCTCTCCTCGGCAATGCGCTTCTCCTCCGCAAGGCGCTTCTCCTCCGCAATGCGCTTTCCCTCCTTCTCCCGTTCCCGCATCGCCCGGCGCTCCGCCTTCTCGGCCTTGCGCTTTGCGCGCTCAGCGCGGCGCGCCGCCTTCTCGGCCTTTCGGCGCGCGCGCCGCTCGTCGTCTTCTCCGTCGTCGTCGACGTCCATCGGGTCCGTGTCGGGGATATCCATCTCGCTGTCGAGCGGGAACCCGGGCGTGCTCGGCGGCATGGGCATGCCCGGGGTGCCGAGCACGGCGCTGAGGTTCATCGTGTTCTCGACAGTCCGGTCCTTTTTGTCCTTCCGCTTCTTCCTGTCGCTCTTCTTTGCGCTCCGGCGTTCCTTCTCTTCACTGCGCACAGGGCGGGGAGTGACAAGCAAAGAGTTGACCGACATGTCCCGGCTCGACGCCGAAGGACGCAGAACAGACCCGGGGTTCTTGCGGTTACTCGCGAGCAGGGCGGCCATGGACACGTCCGCCGCACTCCTGCTTGGGCCAGTGAACGGGGTCTCGAGCGCCTCGCGCTCGCGCTTACGGCGCTTCGGGGTCGGCGTCGCGGGATCCACGGCGCGGGCCGGCGTTCCCGCCCCCTCGTCGCGGTGTTTACGCTTCTTCTTCTCCTTGTCCTTGTCCTTCCTATCCTTGTCCTCGATCGGCTCCTCTTCGCGCTCCTTGTCTCGTTCCTCCCTCCTCTTGCGCTTCTCCTCCTTGCGCCGCGTCTTTTCTGCCTTCCGATCCGCCTCGGGCGTAGGGTGCGCATTGGCGAGCGCAAGTGCTGTAGCAGCGAGAGCGGAGAGACCACGGGTAGGGCTAGCAGGCGGGGACGAGTGCGGGAAAGAATGGGCAGAGTGGAGGGAGGGGAGTGGGTGAGAGTGAGAGTGAGAGTATCGGCTCCGCTCCCTCTCCCGCTCCCGCTCCTTTTCTTTATCCTTCTTCTTACTCTTCGGCGTACGCGGGCTCTTCGGACTCTTAGGACTCTTCGGACTGCGGTTCTCCTTCTCCTTCTCCCGCCGCTCCTTCTTCCCCAGCATCCGCGGCGTGCGCAGCTTCGTCGGCGTGCCGGCCAGCGCACCGAGCACGCCGCCTCCAGGTGTCGGCGTCGGCGGCTCGAGGCGCGTGCGCTCGGACGAGACGATGCGCGGGTAGGAGAGGAGCAGGCCCTCCATGTGGATGATAAGGTGGGGTGAGATGGAGATGTGGGGTGTTGTGTTGTGATGTGTATGTGTAGAGTTTTGTTTTGGACGGGGGCGGACTGGCGGAATTTGGACTGGAGGGTGTTGTGCCTGCCACTTTTGTGCCGTGTTTGGTTTCCAGGGCCCAATGGACATGGGGGTTGGACAGTATGGACACTATGGCTCCGGTTAGCTGCAAGCCCAGAGCCAGGGTACGTCCAGCCCCCGGGCAAACAAACCAAACACTCGGTGCATCCCCATCGCCCCAGTTTGCCTGTTCGGACGCTTGCGCGCCGGTGCGAGCATGTGCGGTACCTAATCTGCGAGATTGCGAGATGCATCGTGATACTGTGATATTGTGATGCGATGCTCGTCTTGTGGGCCAAAGTGGAATCCCCCCTGGCCAACAGAAACATTACAGTAAAGAGCCATCAGTAACAGAGGCTCAAAATTTCTCCCATGCACAATATCTCACGATCAAACGAGTTGCACCGGGCGCTAGGAGCCGCATTCGACACTCTAATACTGTTCTTCAAGACTGCAGCCGAACATAGAATCATGCCTGACACTAATCGCCTCCCTTCAGACTTCTAGCCACCTCCCTCTCCCGGCTCTATGTATCGACTGTCCCCACATCCGCACTGCAACAGTCTCCTCATCCCTCCAGGGCTGCATTTCCGTCTATAACACTCGTCTAAAAGCAAGTGATGGTGCTCTCGCGGGCGGGGCCGGTACCAATGTACTGGACGCGGCAGTCGAGGAACTTTTCGATAAACTGGACATACTTCTTGCAGTTCTCGGGCAGCTCGTCAAACGTCTTGATCTTGGTAATGTCCGACTTCCAGCCGGGGAAGGTCTCGTACACGACCTCGACCTGCGCAAGCTGGTCAAGGTCGGCGGGGAAGCCCTCGACGTCCTGGCCGTTGAGGCGGTACTTGGTGGCAACCTTGATCTCGTCAAAGCCGTCGAGAACATCGAGCTTGGTGAGGTTGATCGAGGTGTAGCCGTTGATCAGCGTCGAGTACTTGCAGACAACGAGGTCGAGCCAGCCGCAGCGGCGGCGACGGCCAGTGACGGTGCCCCACTCGGCGCCGACCTCCTGGAAGGTCTCGCCAATCGAGTTGAGCTGCTCGGTGGGGAAGGGGCCACCGCCGACACGGGTGGTGTAGGCCTTGATGACACCGATCGCACGCTTGATCGCAAACGGAGGGATACCGAGACCCGTGCAGACGCCGCCGATGGTGGTCGACGACGAAGTGACGAAGGGGTAGGTTCCGTAGTCAATGTCGAGCATGAGCGCGTTGGCGCCCTCGACGAGCACACGCTGTCCAGCGGCAAGGCGCTTGTGGAGCCAGGTGGGGCCGTCGACGACGTGAGGGCGGAGACGCTCGGCGAGCGCGAGCATCTGCTCAATCTCGCCCTCAGTGTCAAACTCAAAGTGACCGTAGCGCTTGAAACGACCCTCGACAAGCTTGCGGAACTTGGCGGGGAACGAGGGGTCGTACAGGTGGTGCACACGGAGACCGGAGCGCGACGCCTTGGAGCTGTACGTGGGTCCGATGCCCTTCTTGGTGGTGCCAATTGAGCTGCCACCAAGCTCGATCTCCTTGAGGCCGTCGACGACCTGGTGGAAGCCGCAAACGAGGTGCGCACGGTCCGAGATGAACAGGCGGTCGGCAACCTTCAGGCCTGGGGTTAGTGTGGTACCGGGAAGGTCAGGTTCTGTGGTGGTTCTGTGGTGGTTCTGAGGATTGTGATGATCCAGGGGAGTGATCTCGAGGAAGGGTTGGATGAGCAGGGTCTCTTCCGGCCTTTAAAGGATGCCACTGATCCGACTCCTGCCCGAATCAGAGATCCGAGCGCCCCGATTGACATTGCATTTTGCACTGTACGGTGGCGCACTGAATGAGCAGGGACGAGCGTTGATGGCCCCACAGTACTCGGCCATTTACGGTGCTGTTCGGCAGCACTGGGCAGTGATGATCGGCAGCTCCGTCTTCCGGTTGATCGGCCCTACTCGTCTCCCAGAACCAGGACCACAGAACTCGACTGCCTCAAACTCACCCTTGCGCTCGAGGGTGTCGAGCTCGTTGAAGAGACCAGGGAGGTGGACGACGACGCCCGAGCCGATGAAGGCAGTGCACTTGGGGTTGATGAGACCTGGTGTCAGTGGTTGGCAAATGAGGTGGTCGGGCGATGGACTGTGGATTTTGCAGACTGCTCGTATGGGTTCACCGCAGCAGGCGATCCACCACAGTCCATTCAATCATGTCCAACACCGACACTCACCCGAGGGAAGGAGGTTGAAGGCATAGGTGGTCTTCTCGCCCTTGTCGTTCTTGACGACAATGGTGTGACCGGCATTGTTACCGCCGGCACACCGGGCGCAGATGTCCGCTTCGGCAGCGAGGATGTCTACGAGCTTGCCTTTGCCCTCGTCGCCCCATTGGGCTCCGAGGCTGGGAGAGTTAGTGAGAGATCAGAGAAAGAGCGAAACGCAGGGTGGTGGTGGTGATTGATGTCTTCCTTCCCTCGACATCTCATTTTCTCCACCATAGCCACCACCACCATTTGCTCAAATGTCGATACGTACACAACGGAAACCCCAGGAGCTGCCGTCAGTACGAGTACGCGTGCCTCCACATGATAGTATACGCACCAGAAGCCATTGAGGTGAACGTCTTGTCGACGATACGACGATCAGAGGGATGGAGTGAATGCGAGTCGAGATAGGGAGCAGGGAGGGGGGAGAGGGTACAGGGAGGGAGAGGGGGAAGGGGGGGGGGGCTTGGTGGTACGGAGTCTTCCGAGTGCAAGACTTGTTCGGTGTCCACCAGTCACAAGCAAGGTTGAGGCGGAGTCTAGGGGTGGAGGTCAGCCAGCCAGCGACGGCCCAGCTCTAACGGAGAAGCAAGCGGAAAAAAAGAGGATGGGAGTCGACATTTCTTCAGTTCTTGCAAATTTCAACCGTGCCAACCAAATGGTAAAAACACACGTCATTGAATTGTCCTCAAGTGTGATAAGCCGACATGAAGCGCCAGCGCCAGGGCGGCATCCAGCGATGGAGACGGCAACAGCGACAGCAGTAGTGAATTAAGTGAATGCAGCTCGCAAGATCACAAGATCACAAGTAATGAAAGCATAGATCAAAGCCCAGCAATTCAGCAACAGATGGGAAGTCGCCGGTACATGCGGTAGATATAAGGACTAGCTGCTCGAGCATAGAAGGGTATCGCCCAAAGCCAACCAGCACGTCACCCATAATACCTAGCGGACCTAGCCGCGTCAGTCACCAGCCCCGTCAGTCACCCCGCTCGCTCGGCCGTTTCGGCACCGCGCGCATCGGCAAAAGTCGCGTAGAGATTGTCGGGGCCACAGATTGTAGAGTCCTGCATCATCGCGTGCTCTGGCTCTCTAGTACTCTGGCTTGTGTGCATGGCGGGTGCTGGATGGTGGAATTGCGTACATGCCAAGTATCATGACTGCCTATGCATATTGTGCACAGCCTGGCTGCCTTGTGGTGTGAGGCCCCTTTGCTGCCATGATATCCCCGTTCATGATCAGTTTGCGGATCTCGGATTCTCGGTCTCTCGATCTCTCGGCTCTCGGAATCGTCACGCAATGTGTGCAGCCGTCATGTTACACTCCTGCATCAACCATCGCTCTCCCGCCTGGCTCTGCTATTCATGCATCATCTTTTGCTCCCGGCTATTCGGCCGAGAGTTGTTGGCAAACGCAACACGCAACACTGCCAGGCTGGCTGACGTGGGACCCCAGCCTGCGCACCTGGCGCCGCGTCCACCGGGTCATGCTACTCTTAATGCGTCTAGATGGCACCGGCCTCCTTGAGCTTGGAAACGAGCTCGGCAACGGTCTCGACCTGGGATTGTTAGATGGCACTCGGGCGCAAAATGCGGTACTCACCTTGCCACCACCCTGGCGCTCAGGGGGGTTGGTGACCGAGATAGTCTCGAGGCGGGGGGKCTGGTGTCAATGGAATCCGGAAACGACGCGAGACGCGTTACGCGAGTACTCACGAAGTCAAGGCCAAGGTCCTCGGGCTTGATGGACTCGACCTTCTTCTTCTTCGCCTTCATGATGTTGGGGAGCGAAGCGTAACGGGGCTCTGAAAACGTCAGCTCGAGTCATAGGGAACTCTTCCGGTCCGTGTCGCTTCTGTCCGCAACGACAGTCGTCTCGCAGTGATGCGGTACTCACCGTTAAGACGGAGGTCGGTGGTGACAATAAGCGGGAGCTTGGTGGAGAGGGTCTCGAGACCGCCGTCAATCTCACGGGTGACCTCGGCGGAGCCGTCGGCCTTGACCTCGAGCTTGGAAGCGAACTGGCCCTGCGACCAGCCGGTGAGACCAGCGAGCATACCACCAGTGGCGCCGAGGTCGTCGTCAATCGCCTGCTTGCCGAGGATGACAAGGTCGGTCTTCCCGTCACGCTCAATGATCTTCTTGATGGCCTGGGCGACGGCAATGGGCTCGACAACGGTGCCCTCGGGAACGGTGATGTGGATACCGCTGTCGGCGCCCATGGCAAGGGCGGTACGGAGGGTGTCGACGGCCTTGGCGGGACCGATGGTGAGGGCGGTGATCGACTCAACAAGCTTCTTGTCCTTCTCGCGCATGCGGACCGCCTCCTCGACGGCTATAGGGTCAGTATGCATGCTGCTGGCAAAATGAAACCGTCCGGCGCGCGCACTGCGCTGAGCGTAATGCCTTTGTCGCTGTCGCGATCACGACGTGAATAGTTGACACTTGTCGACAACTTCCAGCTCGGCTCTTACGCTCGGCTAACCGAGCCATCTTTCCACAACTCACCGATCTCGTCGAAGGGGTTCTGGACAGCGTCAGCGATGCGGCACACGGCGGAGGGAAAGGCGGGGAGCTCACCATCGAGTGCTTGACATTGGTGTCGACGCCCTTGTTTCCGGGGGCAACACGGATCTTGCTAACAAGTCAGTATGGGACAACTGGAGAGGGTGGAGCTCGGCGTGTGGGATTCGGCGTCCACGGTGCACGCTCTCCGCTTTGGGGTGTACGCACACAGCGTAGTCAATGGCCCGCTTGACGGGGACGAGGATGTTAACGAGGGCGGGGCGGGTCGGGAACATGGCTGCGACGGGGATGCGAGGATGAAGAGAGATGAGGAGGAGTGATGTAGAGATGAGGGAGATATCCAGTGAGTGCCGGGAGTGTGCGGGGGTGGTGTGGGACTCTGGGACTGACTGACTGTGCGCTGTTCGGCCTGTCGGCCGGCTGGGGCACAGCCAGAGGGGGAGCGAGGCTGGCGAGCCAACCTCTCAGTGTCCTCACCTCGGCTCGGAGGATGGAGTCAGTTGCCGGGCGGAGCAGCGCGCGCGTCACCGGCGCTAGCGCGGTTAACCATGGCTTGCAATGGCGCATATCATATCTACAAACTAAGCCCAAATCCATTTAGGCGAGCCCTTACAGAGTGAACCTGTTATGTAATCTCAGGGGGAGGTAGAGCGGAGCTTCGAGAAAAGTAACATAGGCGTGAAAGAGGTGCTCTGGTCTGATAGGCATGCTGTTTTATTTTTGTACGCCTAAGATCCACTCCCTCGGAATCAAAATGTGCCGATCCTATTGTCCTCCTTCTGTTGCTGTCATTGCCCCGTCGAGCTCCGCACCAACCAGGATGCAGCCAATTTCTCTCTGCCTGGCTCTGTCCCGCTCCCACCACCACCACTCGGCCACTCGCCCTCCCCTCGCTCCTCGACGACGTCTTCAACTACACCCAACAACCCCTCTCCTCCCTCCTATCCACCCCACACGACACCAACACAAATATCGTCACAATGGCCCCCGTCACTGGCATGGTGCGTATCGCACAGCGCACAGCGTGCAGGATGCACGGCGCAGCGCGTGCATAGAAGAAGGAAGCCTGCACCGGTCCCAATCCCAGTCGCCATCCGTCGGCACTTACCGGCACAACCCATCCCATCGTCATTTCTCTCTCCTCCCGACTACTGCGATGGCGACTGGGACACGACCGCGCACGCCCTTCCTCTTCCCTTTGGCGGCACCGCTGACATCCCAGATCCGCAAGCGCCTTTACAAGGACATTGCCCTTGGGTACGCTCTTTCTCCCCGACACCACTGACCCCAGTCTCGGCCTCGGCTACCTTGGCGGCTACTACTTCTGGTGAGCCTCCGCGTCTACATTTTCTGTTATCTCTACTGATATTGCAGGTACGCTGTCCACCTTCCCATGAGTGCGTACGATATCTCCGCGTCGATAAATCCCCCGACTGCGCGCGGCTCAAGTCTCTCAACTAACCCCACAGTGAAGAAGCGCGACGACTACTACATCAAGCTCGAGGCCCAGAAGGCCTAAGCGTAGAAGGATTATGCAGAACGTATAGCCCGGGTGATGCGGCGAGGGATGGGGGTGCCGAGCGAGTGAAGAGGGGGCGCGGCGGCGCGGAGGCTTGGGAGGATTCGGATTCGGTTGACCTCGGAGGAACAAGTCACCTGCCGGGGTGCGCCACCGACACCAGCGTGAAACAACCCGCACAACACGATGTTGGGTGTCCTTTCCAGCTATGGAGACGGAGCTGCGAGTTTGCGTGCGGAATGGCTGTGCGTGCGGAGAGGATCATGCAGGCTGGGAGGGATGCGATAGGGCTCGGGCCCGGCATCACTTGCCGAGCGGTGAGAGTCTACACAGGCGGACCCGCGCCCGGATTCCTGCTGGTCGTTGACTCTCGATGTGCGAGGATGCCTCGAGTACTCGACATTGATTGGAGGTTCATGGCGGTTGGAGGAGCACGCAGCCAAGCGGCCTTGGCATGATGTCAGTCCGTGTTCGAAGGTGTCAGAAGTTTGCAACTGAGAGGATATGGTTATTGAGTGAATGAGCATCAAGTACTTTTATCACTGTTGTCACAAAGAGAGATTGCGATATGGTGGTCTTGGTTTCGTCATGCGTCGCAGTGGTGAGTTCACGAGACGGAGATTGTAGAGAAGGGCTCAGGCGGTAGAGTGCCGAGTGCGTTCAGCCGCGAGGACGTGCAATAACTGGTACGTGGCATTGTATGAAGTAGCAGCAAAGTTCGAAGAGGCAAGAACGTAATGCAGTGCATATGAGGTATCAACGAAGATGACATGCAGCCGACTCAAGCCCACGGACGCATCCACTCGCTCGCGCTCGCGCGCTCGCTCAGCTCTCTGGCGCCAACTTGGTGCGCTGGTGCAGCAAGAATGTCATGGCACGGATCCTGGCAGCCACGAGCCACGACCTCCACCCTCCACCTCCAGAAGCGCAACGTCAACGTCAACACCCATCCAACATCCATCACTCTCCCTCTCCCCCTTCCCGTCCATAATGCCATCCCTCTCCGCAACAGCCTACACCCTCGCGCTTCTACACGCCGCCGCCCACCCAAGCAGCACGGTTCTCGGCCTCCTCCTCGGCTCCCCGGACGCGATCGAGGACGCGCTCCCCCTCGTGCACCGGTACGCCTCTTTGAGCTTTACGGCGTCTCTCGGGCTGGAAATGGCGCGCGCGGCGGGCAAGACCGTCGTCGGCGTGTATGTCGCCTCTGAGGGAACAGGACTCGAGAGGGAGGGCGAGGCGCTGTTGAAGGCCATCCGCGCGACTTGTCCCGGTGCCATTGGGCTGGTCGTAAGTGTTTGATGGTAAATTATTCTGATGACAGCTCGACAATGCGCGCCTCGCGGCTGGCCAGCCGGCATTTATCCTATCCACGGGAGAGAACGTGGTCGTCGACGCTGGTGTCGTGGCTGGCGCGCTGCGGCTCGTGCGCGAAGAGGGCGTACAGGCCAGCATCCGGGATTTGGACGATCACCTCGATGATGCGTGAGTCCTAGCGAGGGAAGGAAAAAGGGTACTGTACTGACCGCAGCCGCGTCGACTGGATGGCGAACGAGACGGCGCGCGCGGCGGCGCTGAAGCTATAGAGGATGTATTGATTGGCTGACGCCGACTGACGTGCATCACTGACTTGGCTGCTGACGCTATCCTCAGTCGCGGGCTTGATCACTGCGAGAGTCTCGGTCGGAACCTCACAATAACTTGGCAGTGCGACTTTTGGGACATTGGACTTCAGGCCGCAGTGAGCGGACAAGCGCTGTGGGGACCGTATCAGCAGTCAAGTGTGACCTGTGCCCTGCAACACGCACCACAGTCTGCCTCTAGGTCTGCATAACGCCACACATATCCGAACTGCACTGTACTCCGGTGCGCGGCGGAACGGAGGCCGTCAACGACGATGGCGCATTTAACATTGTTCTCTACTGTACTTATGTGTCCTTGTCCATATTATTGGTCTTTCCTCTCAGACCTGTGCTTACTTGTCTGCATTCCGCACCATTGGAACAGGTCCAGTATAGACCTGGCACCTGTGTGTAAGCCGGCTAGGTCGCCGTAAGAGGGTGCAGCAGTACATGCAATACGAACGGCTCTCTTAGACAATGCACGGCCTCTAGGTCGTCGAAGTCTGCCTGGAGGCCGTGCATTGTCTAAGTCACCCGCGACGGACTCACTCCGTGTGTGGGTTACTCACTCTGGCACGCACACATGTGTCAGTCATTTTCGCGGACGTCTGGACAATACATCAAGTCAGTGTCTCAATAAGCGTTGTTGTTCCCCTTCATCGTACTCGACGCATTCATTCTACGCCCTGTGTGCACTACCTCTGCGCCCATTCAAGTGGATTTGTTGTTTGTGTCGTGTGTACTAACCTCTGACTCCCGGAGGTCATTTGACAGCACCGCCGCACACACATGTCTCAAGCCTCAAGAGTGACGATAGAACGCAAATGGAGTGTGGCGAGTGGCAAGTGGCTATTGTCTTCAACTGGCTGCACACGGCTGCTCACCACCTACACACCATCTGCAGCGTAGACGTCTTCCTTGTCCACCCCTTTGTCGACTTCTCGTCACGATGGCGATGCCATCGCGAGAAGTGAGATCTCAAGGTATATAAACCGCCCCCTCAGAAGCCTCAACCCCCCATCCAACAACCTCCTCCCCTCCCCATCCAAAGTTTCCTGCTCATCTAGCTTCCTGCACTCTAAGCTGCACCCCCGCACTCCTTCGCTCCTGCTTTCTGATCCCTACCTCTAGCAATGTCCGTGTTCTACGTGCCCCCCACGGCGGCATACTATTCCGGATGTTGTGGACATCACGGCGCTGGCGCCGCCACACTCCCTCATCTCCACGCATATACTGCCGCCAGCAGCCATCCGCGTCGCTTCCGCGCTCGTACTTCTGCTGCCCCAGCTCCTCCCACCGCACCTCCTCGCAACGGTGCCACACACCCCCGCAACCGCTTCCGGCCCGGCCCTCTCCCTCCGCCCGGCTCCGCTTGCCTTCCAGCGCATACACCCTCCTTTGCGCCGTTTGACCACCCCGGCGCCGCCGCTGCCGCTGCCGCCGGCGCCCGCCCCCCAAACCCCCGCCCTCTGGCCTCACGTGGATTCGCGCCGTTCGAGAGCCCCGCCGCTGCCGCCGCGGCCCGAGAACCGCTGATCGACATCCTGACCCATCCTCCGATGACCGTACCCATTGGATGGTCCGACTTCCAGATCAGGGGCTACCTCACTGAGCGTGAGCGGAGCATTGGCGGCGTGGATGGCGGAACCCACGCCTACAACCTCAGGATACTCCGGAGCGTGCAGTCTTTCTTTCAGGCTTTGCAGCCCGCTCACGGTCCTCAGCATCCTCAGCATCCTCGGCGTCATCAGCTTCATCAGCCTGCTCAGCCTGCTCAGCCTGCTCAGCCTGCTCAAGTTCGCCGCCCTCAGTTTTCTCATGCCCAACACCAAGCCCGGATTGCCCAAGCCTCGGAGAAGGTCGCCCAAATGGTGTACGAACTCAATTTTTATTTCGAGCGGCGCCGACGTGGGTTTGCCCAAGCCGAGGGAGAGCTCGCCCGAAGGGTGCACGGAGTTCAGGTTGCCTTTGAGGACTATTGGGCTGTACGGTTCGAGCAGCCTGGTGATATTGAGCCGCCCCTTCAGCCTGCTCAGCCCGCTTGGCCCGCAGTACCCAGCCCGATTCCGCAGCAGCTGTGTGATAGGACCAATCTTGTGTATCTCTCCAATCGCCGCGAGTACCTGCGCCAATCCATCGCAAGGACTGTTGCCCGGCGCGGTGTGAGTAGCCGCAGATCGGGGTCCGAGCGCCGCCGCCGGGAGGAACTCCATTCTATCGAGGCGGAGATCGACGCAATCATCCGCCGCCTCGACCCCGACCTCGACCTCCACGCCGAGCCCCAGACCCACCTCCCTGAGGCGGGTCCCAGCGGCCAGCGGGACGTGGGTGGGGCTCATGGGCGCCATGACGCCTCCGACCGAGGTACTCAGCCCCCCGGTGAACCCCAACCCGCGGCTGCCCCCTCGCCTGCGACTGCTGGTCCGTCGTCTGCGACTGCTGGTCCCAGTTCTGCGACTGCTGGTCCTGGCGACGCCGGCGCACACCACCTTCGCAACTCTGGTAGCTTCCGCGTGGGTCCCGCCAACGCTGCTGGGCCCAGCTCGCCGCGTTTCCGCCATGAGACGCCGCCGCACTTCGAACGTGCGTGCTCTGCTCCCACCGGCGTGACCGCGCCTGCCGGCTACAATCTCGACTCGGCGCGCAGCGCCAGCAGCGTCAGCACGGACACTGCCCGCGCACCCTCCCCAACCCACAGTCTCTCCCGCGCCACTGCCGGCTCTCCCACCCCGCAGCAGGCGTTCAGCACCTGGCGCTCCGACGAGGACCCGTACGCGACTGCCCCCGCTGGTCCACCCCGGGACCCGTCAGTCCCCGACTATGGGGCGCCGTACGTCGCGCTCGGCCTCACCGCGGGGCGGCGCTACCGCCTCGACACGGCGCAGCGCCTCCAAGCCCTGGAGCTGGGATTGAGTCTGGAGAATACTGAGGAGATCGCACGGCTGCTCCTTCCCTTCGAACTCAGTACCTTCCAGCGGCGGCAGGCTGTGGAGGCGGGTATTTCCGTCGATACTGCACACGACCTCGCCGAAGTCTTCCGGCCCGGGACTGATCCGCGCCCGCGCCGACACCGAGCCATACCTCGCCATCCCCAACGCCCCAGCATCCCGGTTTTCACCCAGCCAGAGCAGCCTCTGCCTGGGCCCTCCATACCGCCGACTTCCGATCCGACCGACTCCATCTCGTTTTTCCGTCCTGGCCCCGTCATCCCCGTGTACCTGGACGACACATGCAATGCGGACGCGTGGCTCCCCAAAGAGGGGCGGCACGTTAGTTTTGACCTCGCGACATGGACCTTTGGCCCCCTTGGAGCTTACTTCCTCCGCGCGAGCGGAGTCTGCCCCGAGGTGCTTGAGAGACTCGTTTGTCATGAACGCACGAGATGGGCACAGCGCATGGGCTACGGGAAGAGGGGGACGTGGCCGTGCTGCGAGCCGTGCTGTGCTTCTACGGTGGCCGAGGACGCCGTGTCGAAGGACGGGAACGTGCGGCCAGACATCTTGGCGCGCGACGACCTCCCCCAGCTTGCGTTTGGACCGAGCGGAGCCGCCTACCTCGCCGATCGCGGTGTGCACCCCCAGCTCCTACGTGAGATGGCCATACAGCAAATCAAGGCGTGGACCTGCCATGGGCCGTGCTGCAAGCCATGGCGATTCCGCGCGACGAACGAGGCGACTGCGGCCGAGGAGCCAATCGAGGCAATCGAGGAACCTATCGGGCCCATCGAGGAGCCCGACGCTTCTACCGCTGGTCCCGCGCCTGGAGATTCCGAGTCGGACCGCATCGCGCCCATCTCGGAGCCGGAGGAAGAGCCCGCCGATCCCGCCGCCTCACAGGACGAGTGGGAGGACGCAGAGGAGATCGACGAGTCGACCCTCTCAGACATGGAGCGCCTGTTCGGCGTCGTGACCCTGCGGCGCAAAGAGCGGGTGACTGATCCCGCTCCTGATGGGTCAGCGCCCGGGCCTTCGGCTCGGGGGAATACTGCGAGCTCAGCGCCAGAGACCACTTCAGCGCCGGCTCCTCGGCCTCCCTCCACACCTTCGCCCGCGACGCCCCCGCCGCCGGGCACTCCGCCCCTGGTCCCAGGCCTCCCTCCCCTCGGCCCCGCCCCTCCCCTCCCAGCCCCAGCGCGTGCTCCAACCGGGCCGTACGGCGTGCTGCTGGGCGCTCCGTCTCCGCCGTGGGCGGTGCACCGCCCTCCGCCCCGGTGGACCACGCCGCCGGGCACCCCGCCCCTCATCCCTGGCCTCCCGGCAGTGGGCCCCGTCCCTCCTCCGCCCCTCATCCCTGGCCTCCCGGCGGTGGACCCCGTCCCCGCGCGGCCCCTTGTAGAGCAGTCGGAGTCGGAGTACACCGACGAGGGTTCTGAGGCAGGAGCTTGATGTTGCTCGCTGTGTAGGCGTGTGCCAATGTACTTTCCTGATACCCCAATACAGTCTCGATGAATGCTTGATTGACCACCATATGGATAGGCGAGATGCGGAGACATCGAAACTCTCACCGAAACTGCTGCCACTGGAGCTGTTGCCACCACCGCTGACACCTACCGCTCTGACGGCACTGTCAGTCGCCGCCGTGCGCAGAGTTCTCTCTCCATGAAGTCATCCAAGGTTTTGTCTGCAGTGGTTGGCTCGATCACGGCCATATCATGATAACGGCAGGCTGTAATCGATTGCGGACGTGAAACGCGCGTGCCACGCGAGGGCAGACCAGAGCTACATGGAGCATGCATGGCTCGCACAGATCTGTAACAGTTGCTAACCAGAAGTGCCGTCTCAGGCGTTGATAGGGTTTGGCTCTGTCCCGGATAACGGCATTCCGTCCCGCGTCGTGCTTTTGCCGGCTAGCATTGAGCCAGGCGGGAGTCGGGCTGCCAGTGGCGCGTCTTTCACGGCTCGGTGTCCTCGGTGTCTGCATTTCTGACACAACCGCCGCCGCCGCCACGCTTCCTCACCCCTCGAAGTTGCTCTCTCCTTGCTTCGAACTCTTTCTTCCTGATACGTGCCTGTCCCTCTCGCCCATCGGGTGCATACCGCAGGGCCAGCGATCAGATCAGGAGAAACAGAAAGAGTAGAGAGTGAGGAGCTAGATCCTAGAGTTTTCGTTGCCCAGACACTCCAGGCGCGTGGCGATCGCTCGCGTCCTACGTCTCTGCTAACGCGCAGGCGGCCCCCACACACACGCATTCTTTTTTCACCTTTCACTTTCTGGTAGGTTACCGTTCGACCGTTTCGTCGTCCCCACTACGACATTGTTACGGCGGCAACTGCAATACTGGGGCTGACAACCTCTCGGCTGCAGAGTTTCGTCTTCGCTTCTCTCTCGACATCGCTCCATAACCCGTTTGCTTCCTCGTTGGTTGTTCGCTTCACACTCTTTCAATTCATGACGGAGCGCGTTTAGCGCTATCGCATCGTAGTCTCTGCCCTTGTTGCCCCACACACTCCTTTGACTAGCCAACAGTATCTTGCGAGTTTGCGAGCTTGGGTCATTTGCTCCGAACTTCCCACTCTCACCCATCTTATCACCTCCACTCCCCTCCCTTCCCATCGATCATGGCCCCCGTTCCCGGCGCGGCGGCCGCGCGCCCGTTCATCGCGTTCGCCGTCCTCGCGCTCGCATTCTACTCGCTCCTCGCGCACTGGGAGCAGCGCGGGCCGAACAATGCCATGATTGAGGAACTCGACTTTGGCGACCAGAAGGTCTTCGAGGTCGAGGTCGCAAAACAGCAGCCGGGGTACCAGGACTTTTCGAGTACACGGCCGTACACCTCTGCCGACTACCCGCGCCGCGCGGTCGCGCACTTCCTGGTGAGTTGCATCTGCCGACGCTTCATCGTGTGTGGGTGCGGCGCTGACCCCAGCTTGCTAACACGTACCCGTTCAAGAAGCATGATTGGGACCGGACGCTCAGGCTGGCAACCGCGACTTCCCTCGACGGGCTGGTGCTCAGACTCGGCAAGGACCCGTGGCAGATGGAGCAGGCGCGCCTCGCGTTCCAGGTCGCCGAGGAGCACTTGAAACAGGCCCGGGCAGCGGGTCATCGCCCGCTGGAGCTGTTTATCAGTCTGGACATGCACGTCCTTCCCAGGGTGACGAACAAGGACGCGACGGACATTGCGGACCTCATCGCGCCGCTCCTCGTTTCCCCGGCGTACATGCGCCGCGCGGGGCGGCCGATCCTGTCCACGTTTGGCGGCCAGCACTCGTTTGGTCGTCGCGCGTGGAGCGGATTCCTCAAATACCTCAATTTGAAGATCCGCAACAAGGTCTTCTTCTGGCCGGCATGGTTTGACAGCCCGCAGAATCTCCTCTCGCCAACCTCGGTCGCGGACGGCCACTTTGCTTGGAACTCTGCTTGGTGAGTGAGGCTCGCACTCGGTAACTGACAGTAGGCCGACGGAAGACAAGTCCATCTCGCTCGACGTAGACCGCGACTATCTCGGATCAGGCAAGCCGTACATGGCGGCCGTCTCCCCGCTCTTCTTCGCCCACTACGGCCAAGGCGGCAGGTGGGGACTCAACAAGAACCTGATCTACCGCTCTGATGATATGCTGTACCCGACGCGCTGGGCGCAGCTCATGGCTCTCCCGAAGGCTAAATCGCCCGAGTTTATCCAGGTGCTCACATGGAACGACTACAGCGAGAGCACGTACATCGGGCCTGTTGTCGGCGAGCAGCCGGGCTCGGACGCATGGACACGCGGCATGGAGCACGGCGCTTTCCGCGAGATGACCTCGTACTTTATCCGCCGCTGGCGTGATGGCGCCCCCGAGGCTGGCAAGGACGAGATCATAATCTGGATGTGGTACCGCCTTCACCCGGGCGACTACCAGTTCGACTTTGACCGGATCGGGCGCCCACAGAATGCCGACTGGGTGAGTGCCGTGGAAGTAGCAGTAAACTGACCACAGGCCCGCGACCTCATCAACATTGTTGTCGTTGCCCCGGAGTGGCTCAAGGACGGCATCATCGAGGTGCATAACGGGCACGGCAGGGGCGCGATAAAGAAGGCGTTTTCGCTCTTCGCCGGCCACGCCAACGGCGTCAAGGTCCCCTTCAAGCCTGGTGATGTGTCGTTCACGCTCCGCTCTTCCCGCGGCGTGCACCTCCGCGCGAGTGGCCAGAAGATCCACGACCACATCCGTACAACGCAGTACAACTTCAACATGTGGAGTCGTTCGTGGCACCTCACCCAGAAGGACATATTCGGCCCGCAGAAACCCCCCGCGCCGCCGGCCGTCGCGGGCATCACGGAGGGCAAGGAACGTCCCGCTAGCGATGATGACGCCGAGGCGCAGTACAAGGCTGCCGAGGGGGAGAAGCCAGGCCAGCAATCCACCACCGGCCAGGCATGGAACCCGAACGAGAATAAGCCCGGCGACCACTCGAGCACTGGTGACGCATGGAACCCAAATGAGAAGCCTGGACAGCAGTCCACAACTGGCGAGGCGTGGAACCCGAACAAAAAGCCGGAGCAGCATTCGAGTACCGGACAGGCATGGAACCCAAACGAGCAATCAGGCCAAAAGTCGACCACTGGCCAGGCGTGGAACCCGAACGCCAAGCCCGACTCCAAGACCAACCCGCTCGCCGGCGACGACGCAGCAGCAGAGCACGCTGCTGCCCAGGCAGATACCCACTCGAGCACTGGATCGGCATGGAACCCGAATGACGCGCCCGGGTCGAACGTCAAAGTGAGCACCGGAGATGCGTGGAGACCCGCCGGCGACGATGCAGCGGAAGAGTACGCGGCCGCGATAGGCCAGCGCGCCGAGGGGATGGAGAGGGCAGAGGGGGAAGCGCCGAGCGACGGCGAGCCCGACCAGCCGTGAGATAGCGGGCAAGACTGTGGCCGCGAATTTCAGACTGCACGACGCAGCATCTTGCTGCACGATTAATGAGCGCAATACGCGACGCGGACAATTCTACCCATACATCCACATTGGCGTAGAGCGCCGTAGACGAGACGAGGACTGTAGATTATGCATTGTATCATGACCCGCCTGCCGGACTTGCGGTAGAGAGGGTAACGCGCCGGGCTAAATATGCACGCGTCATACTCTGAGCTACTGCGTGCCTGTGTCTTGAATTCAGAGGAGTCAGATTGGTGTCAGGAGCATGTGTCAGGTGTGTCTACGGATCAACGGTCTATCAGCGTGTCAACTGTTTGACAACGGTTCACGGCCGCATGTCCGCGTCCAGATTAGCCCAAACTGGAGGCCACCATCTCCCCGCATGTCACCAATTACTTCTATGCATATCGATTCCAAGGGTGGTTACACTGCGCTCTGGCGCACGCCGGCGACCCTGTCCGCAAACTGACGTCAGCACATGGCGGGGCATGACGCGTCCTCAGTCCTCATGTCTCCAGTCTCCATATCTTCTCAACTTTCACGCGCACTCACCCCGCGGATATACGGCAGCGAGAGGAAGGTGCCGATGACGGGCATCTGGCGGAGTGCCTGGAGGATGACGGGGAAGAACGAGCTGTTGTCAGCGGAGAAGGTGCCAAAGGGGACGTACCCGAAGAGGCCGATGAGGCCGACAATTTCGACGAGGATGCCGACAATGGCCCACTTGCAGAACACCAGGATGCTGGATGTCAGTCAGAGACCGCGCGCGTGGCGAAGGGAAGAGTTGGGTGTACACCACAATCAAGGCACCCATCACCGCTTGCCGACCCTCCGGTACCCACATTCCGCCAAAGAAACACACGGTTCCGCGCCACTTTTCGCGCCGTGAAAAGAAGTAGAATGTCCGCGTTGGACCGATAATGAGCGGCAGGCCGGAGAGGAAGAGAATCTGGGGTTGGTGTCAGCAGGGTTGACTGGTTTGGCCGCGAGGACGCGGTGCGAGGCATGCCATGCCATTCCAATTGAGGTGGCTAGTCGGTAAAAGCTAGCCACTATATGGATCGAGCTGCATCTGAAATTGAGACACAACGAAATCCAGACAGGTCAAATCCTCGCGCGAGACATCGAGATAACCCCATCCCGTCATCGACACCATTCAGACTCACGTTTCCTAGCGCCAGCAATGCGCTGTCAAAGAACAGCATGATGCCTGCCGTCAGCCGTGCACAGTCGACCGCCTAGACCACTTACCGAGAAGGAGGAAGAAGGTGCCGAACGCCACAAGGGCGATTCCGATCTCTGCGGGGTCAGCGGTCATGTCACGCGATAAGGCGCCTGAGATCAAGGCGATAAGGGGCTGGTCATGATCGGGCTGTGCGACGCGAAACCTTTCCGCGATCGTCTCCTTCTCAACGTTCTCCACGCCCAGTATACGTGACCACGCGCATGGGGTTCGCCGTCAACGGCCCATGATCGATCCCCCCGCGCGTCGCCTTGCCTCATCCGATGGCGCGCTTGCGCACTCACTTTGCCGGTCGCTAAGCCACACCTTGAGTCAGTGGTGATCACGCCGCAGAAACCTACCATCGTGTCTGTGTCTGTCCGTCACGCGCGCAGAGCGAAAAGTGAGAAGAAAAAAAAAGCAAAACAAAACCAAAGCTGGAGAAAATGAAACAACGGATCTGGAGTGTATATGACTTTTGACAATGTTTGTGCGCGACGGGTGGTCCAGTTGTCGTGGAGGCCGAGCGACGGCGTGGCTGAGCTGGCTGAGCTGAGCTGGCTGAGAGTTGCTGGCGCGTTTGGGTGCTGAAGCCGCGTTTGGGGAGAATCACGTGTGGTCCGCGTGTGCATCGCGCGAAAATGTCACGTGACTAGACGGCAATCCTGACTTGAATAGGCATCCGGGGCAAATCCACTATTTCTTGGGACTGGCCTATATGCCCTGTATGGCCTCCCGATTAGGCCTGACGCCGGACGTCTTTCGTCCGGTATGATGTCATGGCCCTTGTTTTCATCGCAACCAGGTTTAGCAGCAGGAGAAAAAAAAAACTGTACTGCACTGGCTGGCGATGGCGCGTCCATTCTCGCTCCATTCTCGCTCCTCGTCCCGCGTGTGTGTTCCTGCGTCCCGCGTCCCATGATGCTATGGTTCTCGACCCGGTCGCTGAACGACATTCCGCGGACAGCAGTGTCACGTACTATGGACGACTGCGGCGCGGTGAGAGCGCGTCGAGCATCAAGCCTAGAATTGATGGATTCGAGGCGCGAGGCTGGCGAAACGCGATGCCGCGCTAACACCAGCACTGACCGTTTCCTGACGGGGGGGTGTTGAAGACGTTTGAGACGGCGTGGGTTAGGGTGGATATCTCATGGGCAGCCCGCCGCTGGCCGATGGGCATCGCATTGTGGGCAGTTTTACGTCGCATGCAATCGCTACCGTTTCTCGTACACTTATTACAGCACGACGTATCCGGGTTCCTGCGATCCAGAGGACCTCTTGGACTCTTGGATCGCTGAGAACGGGTCCTTGCTCTCCTCTACAGCGGGGGGCGGACTGGTCGTCTGACTCCGGCGTGGACCCCGGAATGGCGCGTCCTTATCGGTCGGCCGCCGACAGGTCGCGACAGGATCCAGCACTCAGGGCGGGAAGTACGGGGTATGCACCACAGCCAGGGAACTCGACTAGGACAGAAGGTGCGGTTGGCCGCTGTACATGGTGCAAAGGTGTATAAACTGCGGCCGCCACCCATGGTTCTGTGGCCCACCCACCACAGGACACAGGGCACCCACTTGTCCATGTGCCCACAAACGCCAGGGTCCGCGGCCGACCCGGCGGCATCTTGCCCGCATGACCCACGTTCGTGGGCCAGTAGGGATCGCAGGATCGCAGGGACTCTTGGTAGTGTGTTATCATCGCACCCACCAATGTCCGAAAAGCCCATAATATCATACATCCTGGCAGGAATCGGATGATAAAGTTGCACCGATTGCGAAAAGAGGCCACGCAGGCCGCAGCTCGTCTACGACCTCTTGGGCCTTGGGCCGTTGGGATATGACCCCCGTTCTCTGCCCTTCCCTCCATACGCCCATCTACGGCGACCTTCCGACGAGATTGCGGGACGCACCCTGCGTATTTTACTCCAGTCTAGGGTGCTACTACTATCTGCAGAATTGCAGAAGCACAATGCTCGATATACACCACAAGTCTCACCAGCCCAACACATGCAACCGATGACGTTCGCTGGTGCTGGTAGTCGGTCGCCAAGTCCCTGCTCAGCAGCTCGGCACTCCGGGGGTCATGCAATTCTGCATCTGCGATGTGCCGAGTAGTAAGCCGCACTGACTAAACACCTATGGTGCTCGTCGTCGTACCCGGCGAGAGAGGTCGCTCCACGTCGTGTCGAGTGTTGAGTATCTCTTGGGTCCATACTCTCTCTCACATATACACACCACACGACCCAGGACACCCCCACACAACATTGTTCAATCACATCCCATTGATAGACTGCCACTCGTGTCTATCGTCAGCCACACCTTCGCCCCACACGACCCCACCTCCCCACACACACTCCCCCCGTCCATGGTAACCGATAACCCCTTCGACGAGCCCGTCATCCCGCTGCGCGACCTGAGCGAGATGCCGCGCGCTCCTCCTATCCTCCGCACACACTCGGAGGGAGACCTTCACCGTGCGCGCGTAGAGGCCGCTGCCGCCGGTCCCTCAGGTAGCTTAGGTGCCACTCTCGCTCCAGACATGAACACTGGCACCGGCGGGACAGGTAGTGCAGGCACAAACTCTCCCGCCGAGGTGGTCGCCTCTGCCCCCACCCGCACACCGCGGCGTGTGCAGTGGACACAGGACCATGTCGTCAACCTCGCGCCGATGGCGGACGATCCCGAGGCCCAGCTCGACCACCGGAATATCCGCGAGGTGAACGACGCCCTAGAGCGGTTCAAGAAGCGTCGGCCCGGACAGCGCTCGAGCCTGAGTATCAGCTCGATGGCGTCTGACGAGCTCGAGCACGAACACGGTCACGGGCACGGAGGCCACCATGCTCACCATCTTCACGGTCTTGGCCGCCACCACTCCCATGGGACAGAGAACGGTGTCAGCGACGAGGACTACGACTACCGCCTGGACCACGACCCTCCGGAAGAGGAGGACACCGACGGCAAGGACCTCGAGCGCACCGAGGGCGAGCTGCTTAACCAGGGCGCAAACGACCACGTCACGAGCTATGTGCCCATCGGCGAGACGGACGGACTGCCGTCTCTCCCGACCGAGCCGGATGCGACGAAGGAGGCGGCCAACCTCGTCCGTTCTCATACCGGCCGCTGGGGGACACTCAGGCAGCGCGTCCGCAGCGGCGCGATGAAGCGTGCTCGCAAGCAGGAGGAGGAGCACCGCGAACATGATAATGAGAAGGAGGCGCGGTCAAGCCTTAACCCACGCCCGCAGGCGGGCAACACGCACAACAAGCCGAACGCTCCCTCGCCCCTTCACGCTTCCATCAATCCTCCTCCGGGAAGCGGCCTTCCCCCCATTCCGGGAGGCACGTCGGTGCTCGGCACGCTGCTCCAGCTATACAACCAGCAGAATCTCGATTCGACCGGTACGACGCCGGCGTCGACTGCGCCTCCGTCCCGCTCCTCGTCGTTTGACGAGGATGATGAAAAGACGCTACACTCTGCCTCGTGGTCGGAGCGTCACTTC
Organism: Apiotrichum domesticum; assembly: GCA_001599015.1. Lineage (NCBI taxonomy): Eukaryota > Fungi > Basidiomycota > Tremellomycetes > Trichosporonales > Trichosporonaceae > Apiotrichum > Apiotrichum domesticum. Next base: position 931,872 of record BCFW01000004.1, on the reverse strand, counting down.
CCGTGGCGCCGGCGCACGCAGTCGGTGGATGACTTTGGCGCCCACAAGCGCAATGACTCGTCCTTGTCCGTCGCGGACCGTCCTCACAGCCCCGACGAGTCCGGTTTCCTCAACTCGTTCCGTGGCGCCATTGGACGTGTAAGGGACGACAGGCCCAAGGCCGCGCGTTCCGGCGCAGGAGTGTTCGGCGCACTCATCCAGAACACAGGCGCCGTCGCTGCTGCCGCTGCCCCTCAGTCGACCACCCTCATGCCATCCGCCAGCAAGCGCGGATACCATCTCAAGCGGTATACTCTGGGGGCAGACTCTCCGGCCGGTTCGCGCCCCACGTCACTGTACTCGCACGAGGACTCGCCGACGAGCTCGGAGTTTAAAAAGTCCGACGCGACCGTCACAATGCAGCCCCGGGAGTCGAAGAGCAGTGACGACCTGGTTATGATGAACACAAAGCGCAAGAGCCGCCCCGTGTCGATCAACCTGCCAAAGACCCCGTGGATGCGTCCGCTCGTGGCAACCCCCGAGCGCGAGGGCACTGGCGATAGCTTCTTCAAGCCGCAGACCGAAGAAGACCGGAAACGCAAGGAATGGGAGGCGGAGAAGCGGCGCCGCAAAAAGGCAAAGGAGGCGCGCCGCAAGCAGGAGGTGTTTATCATCCAGCACGTCGCGACCATTATTGCCCGCCAGCAGTTCCTTATGAAGCTAGCACGCGCGCTCATGATGTTCGGCTCGCCGTCCCACCGTCTCGAGACCCAGATCCAGGCGACTGCCAGGGTTCTCGAGATTAACGCCCAGGTCGTCTACCTCCCGGGAACGATGCTCATCTCGTTTGCGGACGACGCCACGCATACCTCTGAGACAAAGTTCATGAAGCAGGACACTGGTCTCGATCTCGGAAAGGTGCTTGCAGTCCACAATGTCTACTGGGAGGTCGTGCACGACAAGACGTCCGTCGAGGACGCGAACAAGGAACTTGACGTACTCATGACCTCCAAGCCTTACTACACGGCCTGGCAAACCATTCTTATCGGTGGTCTCTGCTCAAGCTTTATCGTCGTTCCCTCGTTCTTCGGCTCTTTCCTCGACGCTCTCATGTGTGCTCCCCTCGGCATGCTGCTTGTTTCAGTTCAGATTCTGGCGGCTAAGAATGACATGTTTTCAAACGTCTTCGAAATCACCATCGCCACGCTCATTTCCTTCCTCGCTGCGGTCCTCGGCTCCACCTCGTACTTCTGCTACACCGCCCTCGTATCTGGCGGTATTGTCCTCGTCCTTCCTGGTTACATCGTCCTGACGGGAGCGCTAGAGATAGCGAGTCGTAACATCACGGCCGGTGCTGTGCGCATCGCCTATTCCGTCATGTACTCGCTCTTCCTCGGCTTCGGCATTTCTATCGGCGCCGAGATCTACATCAAAATTCGTGGTCAAAGCGTCGCCAATGCCGACGACTACACGTGCAAAAATACGCACTACGAAGGCGCGCCGTGGTACATTCAGACACCCAGCGGGTACTGGTACTACCTGTGCGTGCCAATGTACTCGATGGTCCTCTCCCTGCGTAACCAGCAGCCACTGTTCCGCAAGGAACTGCCCATCATGGTCGCCATTGCGTGCGCTGGGTGGGTGACCAACCACTTTGCGGCGCAGGCCTTTGACAAGCGCTCCGACATCATCTCCGCCCTCGGCTCCTTCACCGTCGGCATTCTCGGAAACCTCTACGGCCGCTTCCTGTCCAACGGTGCAAGCTTCCCCGTCATGGTTGTCGGCATCCTCTTCCAGCTTCCGTCCGGTCTCTCGCAAGGCGGTCTCTTCACGTGAGTACACTGTTGGGGTTTCCGAGCTGACAAGCAGATTCGTCTCCGAAGGTGACAAGGGCTCGTCGGTGCAGTACTCCCAGGGTTTCGGCGTTGCGCAGCAGCTCGTCTCCGTGGCCATCGGTCTAACGTGAGTAGCAGTGAAATGAAAATGCAGAGCTAACCTCCAGCGTCGGTCTCTTCGTCAGCGCGACGGTCATGTACCCCCTCGGCGGATCGAGGCGCAGGGGAGCTGGGTAAGTTTAGCCTTGTGCTTTTCCTTGTCCAGAAAGCTGACAGTTCAGAATTTTCTCCTTCTAGAAGGCTTCGGCCGCAATACATTCTGCGAGTCTCACAGCTCGTCAACCAACACCAAGTGTTTTTACCACGGACTCTACGTCCGAGTCTTACCAACCATTTTTCCCGCACGCCCTGGTGGCCGCAGCGGGTTTCTCTTCTGTAGCGAAGTGTGTAGCATAACAATTAAGACCATAAGAATTACATAGAACATGCATAAGACGAAGTAGAGTGCGCCGACTCTGTGAGCAGGTGGACCAAGTGGACCAAGGGACATTGGTCGTTCTGATCTTTCTGTAAATGGCGCCCCGATGCCCTCCCCCGATGCCCTCCGAGGAGTTTACCAGCTCCAGCTACGCGAGTGTTTGATTCAAAGGATCGCAGACTGGAAAGTCTGCGCCGCCATAGTCACCAGTGGATGAGTTCTGTCGTGTTCGACCAGCGCATAACAGCAAAAATTCCCATAAAACCAAGCCCTGGAGCGGTGAGTGCGTTACGAACTAAACGGTCCATAAGGATCAGTTCTCTCGGTTGACAATGTGACAGTGAGCTCTTTTGCAGAGTCATTGCGGCGTTGCAATGTGACGATCATGACATGAGTTTCACAATGACGGCCAAGTGCCCACTGAACTGGGTCGCGCTCTGCACGCTTCTGAGCTCGCTGTGATTAGTAAGAGTGGAATGAAACTTGAAACACGACCATCAATTCAAATAGCGATTAGAGTTCTAGTCGGATCGTGCCCTTCCCCGGTCTATTCGTGCCAAGCAAACGACAGCGACTGACGACGATGGAGAAAAACGAGCTTACGATGTGATGTCTGCTATGCATCAAACAGCGTATATCACGCATTCCCATCGAGATATCGAGAAGTAACTGTATGTCAAGTGTGACCCGCGCGCCGGGGGACGGCGTATCAAGCCGTGTGTAGTGTGACAGTTACCCGCAGGGTCCATTCCACGCACGCGCCTCCACTCTTTCCCGAGCCGTTGGTCGACGACGACGACGGCGGCGGCCACAAACAAACCTGAGACGAGCTCTCGAGACATTCCAACAACACTCACGCCACCCACCTCTCTTCACATCTCTCCATTTCAATCCTTTTTTATTTCCTCCCGCGCTCGAGCTCTCGACTACCCTTCCCAGGAGCTACATCTCAATCCGACCAGACACGCTCACTTTTCCCACCTCACGGACTCACGACCTTCCGCGCTCCCACCTTCCCTCCCCCACGACGGGCAGGGCCTCGGCTTCCGCTACGCGCTTCCGGCTCTCGGCTTCCGGCCCACCTCTGGTCCTCCCGCCGATGAGCTAGGCCCGCGACAATGGAGGTGTCCACATTCTTCGCGCGCCTCCTCCACGCGCCCAAGCCGGCAGCCGAGCTGCGCGCGCCGGACAATCTCGCGGACTTTGACGCGGCGTGGATCCAGCTTAAGGTGGGGAACTGTTGGGAGAGAAAGGAGCGGCGATCGCGTGCGGAGTATCCTCAGTTTTGGTAGTCGTGACGAGGAGGCAAGATGGCCGAGACGCGATTGTAACGCACTGAGCCGGTCGTGCGAGTGGCGCCGCTCTTCATCTCTGCCCGCCTCGTGCCATGCGGCGTGGTCATGACATCAGTCGATGCTAACGCACGCAGGAGACTCTCGAGCACCCCAATGAGCGGCAACTCTTACGGTACGTATCCGCGACCCACGCGATGGGGTCCCATCCCAGCCCAGACTGACGGCAGTGGTATCACGGCGACGGACGTGCCCCGCCAGCTTAAGCACATTGTCGACGCACTCGTGTACGAGGGTAACCGGACAGATGAGGAGTGAGTGCTGGAGTGCGAGGGCGATGCGGGAAGACGATGGCATCGTCATCGAAGTGTGCTCCTCTGCACGTTCGTCCACGCTCACACACAGCACTACCGGAGCATGCCTCGAGTACTTTTTGCGGCACGACATTCTTGCGCAGCTCGAGCGACTGTGTGAGCGTGACCGGCCGCGCGGCGTCAAGGGTGAGTGACTGCTGAGGGTCTTCACTATGAGCAGCACTGGGCAGGAACTAACGCCGCAGCCGAGGTGCTTCGAGCAGTGAACAACCTCGTCGTGCTGTTGTCCGAGCGGTTCTTGGTGCACAATGCTGTCCATCGCCCGCTGCGCCGCTTGCTGAGATCGTGTGTCGGGGACGCGCCAGTGGAGAAGGTCGATGGCGAGAAGAGGGCGTTTGGTGCTGCTGGAGCATTGGACGACAGTGTGCATTTCGACAGCGCGCTCGAAGAGGATTTGGTCGACTTAATGTGCATTCTCTGCTCGCGAATGCGGGCGTAGTGAGTCACCGCAGTACAATGGGGGCTATGCTGACTCCAGCCCACCACTGTTGCTCATCTTCTTCCATGACCGGGGATGGCTCGTCGCGCATAACTCGTCCGGCGCGATTGATCCGCAACGGACACTCGGCCCAGCACGCGCCCTCTCCCCAACACCATCGGCGCTCAGCCCAGCTCGCGCCCTTTCACCAACCCCGTCCACGCGTACCGGTGTGTCCATGGTCTCTGGCACATCGGGCCAGTCTGGGTCAGACCCTATCACCACGACGCACTTTGAGTTCCTCCTCTTCTCCTATCTCCTCCGCTTTGTGCATCGCGAGGGCCGCACGGGAGACTTTGCCCGTGCCGGCCTGTTGTTCTTGTTCGACATTGCGTTTCTTACCCCAGACGAAGGCGACGGGCTCACCACAACACCGGCGCCAGATGGCTCGGATCCGCTACAGGAGGCGCGCGACGCGTTGGCAGAATACATCCTCGACGGCGACTTTGCGGACGTCATGGCGGCCGGCCTCGGTGCGGCTTTCTCTGTCCTCCCGTCCAAGCTGCGCATCCCTTCGCTGGCCGAACAGGCGCGGGAGGACCCAGATTTCAACGCCGGCGGTGGAATGCACGTTGGCGCAGCAGAGACGGTTGACGATGATGACGAGTTGATGGACCTTCCGTCCTCGACAGATATGGACGTGCGCGCGCAACTCGACCTCCTTCTTAAGCTGTTTGGCTTCCTTCAGGATATCATTTACCGATGCCGCTCGCCGGTGCTGTACGCGGACCCGAACTCGCGTACAGTGTCGACAACGCAGGTCCTTGGCCCGGCGGTTGCGGACGCGACGCTGGATGCTGTCCAGACGGCATTTGTCGACAACGTTCTGTATCCCTCTATCCTCGAGTGCTCGAGCACCGACGGGTCAGCCGTTGCGGTGCTGACATACCTGGACGTGCTGCTCGGTAACCTCGAGGACGGGCCTGTTCTGCAGCGGGTGCTGGATATCCTCTCGGACGCAGACGCTGCGGTTCCAACGTACTCTCCCCAGAAGAAGGGCCGAAAGCAGCGCAAGACTGGCGCCATGGGCTTTGTCTCCCCTCTCACATCCCACCACCCTGAGTACTACCACAATGAAGGGAGGTTTACGCTGCGCGACCTGATACTCGACAACTTGCGCTCCGGTGCACCACCATCATCGACAGCGAGCCTGCACCTCCTTGCCACTTTGCTAGGCGACCACTGCCGGCGTATCACTCCTTCACTCCTGACCATCATCCGCGATCCCGCCGCAACCGGTACGGCGCGTCCTCGGCTGCCACCGCCAGACGCAACAACATGGCAGAGCTTCCTCCATACTCCTGTCAATTCTACCGACGTGCACGTCCAGGAGCCAGAGCTTTACGGCGCACTAGTACCCCGTCTGGACGACGCAGTGACCGGCAGCGTGGACACAGCCTCAGGCTTCGGCGCGTACCTCACCGATCAGCACGCACTCCTTGAAACTGATGGCTGTTGGCTCAGCTCGCGCGTGCCACTGCAGTTTGTGAGCGACGACGGCAAGCCGGCTCTCCTTCGCGTGGGCGAGTACGAGACGGATCCGCTCCAGCACGCGCTCTCCCCTTCGGACCCGGTTGTCCGCGAGCTTATGAAGGGCCTCACGCAGTGGTTTACCTCCAGTCCTGATACGAATGTCGCACTCACCGGCGCACTATCCGCGCTGGCACGGTGTCCACACCGCTCCCTGGCCGGATGGCTGCTGTATGATCCTCCAGAGAACGAGGAGTGGAACCGCGGCGCAACTGAAGACGGTTATTCATCAGACTCCTCCTTTGACGCGTCACGCCCATCATCCCGCCCGGATCCGTCACAGCGCCCCCTCCCAGCGATATACCAGGTGCTCCGCGAACTGGTCCGCCACGTCGGCCGGTTCCGCGCCCTCGTGGACGGCTTTGACCGCCTGCTCGCCGAACGCCGGCAGGGCCTCCTCTTCGCCGACCACCTCGAGGAGGCGATGAGCGCGATGCTCGAACCCGACATTGCGACCCCCCCGCTCTCCCCCGCCGTCGGCGCTGTCGGTACGCCGAGGAAAGTATCGCTCGCGAGCAGTATCAAGAACCTGTGGAGCCCGCGGCGAAAGCCCACTCCGACACAGACGCCGCCCGCCCCCGTGATCGCCAACACGCCACCCTCGGCGCCGAGCACGCCGCGCGTAGACGCGGCGCCTCTTTCCATCCCCTCGACGCCACGGCTGCATGTCGCGCCGCAGAGCGCCGAGGGCACCAGCCCGCCGTTCAAGAGCCACTACCACCAGGCAGCGGATGCGGGGAGCGTGGACGTCGAGCCTGTGCCGGACGTGCAGGCCGGCCGGTGGGGGCGAAGCGTACAGTTGAGTGAGGAGGTGCGGGATGGGGATATGGATGAGGACGATGAGGATGAAGCGCAGGAAAATTCAAAGAGTGTCCGGCCACCGGTGCCGTCGACATCATCCCTCACTGCCATTCTCGATAATTGCATCGTGCTCGAGGAGCTGATCAAGGAGCTCGTCGCGCTCATGACGGCGCGGCGGGCGCTCGGTGTCGACCAGGTCGGCTTTTTCTAGGACATACATAGACTATAGTGACTGTATCCGCATGTCACTGATTAATGACACTTTTACGAGGAAATGCTGCTGCGTTGCTCCTTGTGCTTTCATGCTTCTCCACAATCCTTGGCATCGACAAAGACAGGTAGAATAGTACAAGTTGACAGAGATGCCCAAAGATTGTCCTACGGGAGTACGGAGAGGGCGCGGCAGATGTGTGCCAACGCAACATGTGACCACGATGATCGAATGACGAGGAGGTAGATGTAGAAAGAACAAAGAAAAGATACGAAAAAGGTAACAGATAACTGGGGGAATGATGATGGACGGTGATGGTACTGTGGTGAGGGTATATGCACCACGGGTATACACCACGGGTATGTTAATACCACGGGCACGATGACTACTATTTAGAGCTCGAGGACGTCGCCAGAGCACCCCGTGCAGCACTCGCGAAAGTCGACATGGCAGCCGCGCGCGACTGAGCCGATGCGCGCGTTGAAGGCGTCGCGCTCGAGGTGCAGGAGGGTGCGTTTCGGGGAGACGCTGGACGGCGTGATGGCAATGCGGGGGATGCTAGGGTTGGCGGGTGGAGAGCGGAGATAGCCAGAGAGAAAGGACAGGCCGAATCCGCCCATGCTCGCCGACGAGGGAGTCGAGCGCTCCGGGGTGCCATCGATGTGGATCGCCGGTGGCTTCCTGGAGGGCTCTGAGACAACACGGCTGTTCAAGGCGCTGGTGTTCGGACGGACGAGCGAGGGAGAGACGGGCGTGATGAGGGAGCGGTTCGTGTCGTCGACGACAATGGGCGGGAGGTCGTGGTGCTCCTCCTCATCCGGGGATGGCCATGCGAGGCCAAGGCCGGAGCCACTGGCCTTTGGCGCACGTACCGGCCTGGCGCGTGACAAACCGAAGAATGAGTCACGCTTGCTGGCCTTGCTGTTACCGTCGACCGGCCCCTGCGGGAAGCCCCAGCCGCGCATGCGGTTCAGGTTCGGATCATCCTTAGTGAGTCCGTTCCTGTTAGGCTCGTACGAACGATGCTCGTCGTCCGCATCGGCAAAGTTTGAGTCGGCGTCGTCATATTGGGCCGACTCGAGGGCACGCGGACGGGACTTTGGTGTCGTGGGCAGGGACTCGGACGAGACCTGCGGTGTCCTCGCCGCGACATCAACCAGGGATTGCAGATCTGCAGCCCGCGAGAGCGCTTCGGCCTTCTCGGTACGCTCACGCTCTAGCGCCGAGGCCAAACTAAAAATCTGGTCACGCATTTCGGCAATTAGGCGTGACTGAGCAATTTCCCGTCCCTCATTAGGGGACGGGGCAGCGGCGTGCGCCGACGATTGCTGCAGGATGCGATCTCCCAGCTTTCGGACGCGTTCGCGAAGGCGGGAGGTTTCGCGCCGCTCCGACTCGAGCTGGTCTTCGAGGTTGCGGCAGCGCTTGCGCCAGAGATCCACATCTTCCCGCAGTGCGTCGCGTTCCATTTCCGCGTCGATGCGGTCACGGCTGTCGCGGCGGTGCGCCCATGCAGACGAATCCAGACTGTCGCGTGATGAGTCAAAGCTAGGGCGCCCATTCGAGACGCCATCGTCGCGAAACCCCAACATCGAATCCTCTTCTTCCTCATCAACCTCGCCAAGGACGCGCCCCGATGTGCCCCCTATTCCGAGTATCAGACTCCTAGGACGGGGACACGCAGAGCGGGTGCCACGGGGGAGGCCTTGAAAATCATTCGGTGGTGATGTGAATGTCGGTGACGTGACATCGCTTGGGGCGGTCGGCGGGGATCCAACACCTCGTATGCTGTAGTCACGCGACGATCCGCTCCCGCTGCCATCCTTCTTGTATGAGATAGAGCTTCCGCGGGATGATGGCGCGCGACGGACACCGTTCAGGCTGTTAGAACGCCCAACGCGGTTTGGAGACGTTGCCGAATTGGCGATGAACACACTCGCTTCATCGAGACCGAGAGGCCGTGGCCGCCTGCTGCTCGACCCGTAGCCTTTAGTCGGCGTCTCCCTCGACTGCGACACAGTTCGCGCAAAGCTCTCCCTCACTTCGGGGTTTGATCCGCGGCGTGAAGAGTTTGTTGAAACAAGATGCAGCTCACGCAGGCGTGACGGGGTGGGACCAGCAGCCGGGGTGGCGTCATCGGTTGGCGAGGTGGCGTCCGCCACGGACGACGTCGATCCTGCTCGCATATCAGTGTCGGCGGCTGTGCCCTCCTCATCAGACTCTGTCTCGTCCTCCTCGGCAAGCACGCCGAGGCCGCTGTTCAAGAGGACCGAGCTGGTCTTGCTAGGCGCCGGGGGTAGCTCAAAGCTGATGCTGGCGATATCCTCCTTGTTTGGGTCAAAGCGATGGGGGAAGCTCCATCGATCGCTCTCCTCAAAGGTTGACCAGGGAAGAGGGGACGTCAGCGAACTTCCTCCAAAGGAACCGGATGAAGCAGCCAAGGATGAGGGCCGGCTCGAGGACGCGGTGGAGTGAAGGGTCGGCGGACGGGACGAGGTAACCGAATAGTCGTCATCGTCAAAGGAAGGAAGGGTAATTGAGTGGCGCTGCTCCTCGACCCTCGGGCCGCCAGTGAGCTTGTCGAGCGCGCGACGGCGCGACTCTTCCTTCTCCTTGTCGCTCGGCTCAAACTTGAGACGACTGCCACTGTTGAGTGGTGTGCTTAGACGGGAGGAAGACCGCGGGGCCGGCTCTCCAAAGGGCGACGACGGGGCCGATGTGAAATTGGGGGAAGGGAGGCCGAGCGAGTTTGGACGAGCGCCGCCACCCAGCTTGAGATTCGGCAAGGAGATGGATTCTGATCGGTTATGCGAGTGGCGCTTTCTCCGGCTCGGCGAAGTTGGCCGAGACTTGGGCCGGTCGCTGCTGTCGAGGTCTGGGGGAAAGGACGGCGTGCGGGTAAGGACTGGGTTTCTCGACGAGGTCGGCGCGATTGGCGGCAGGGGAAACGAGGGTGGGGCCCGCTGCGGCTTGGCACCAAAACTAAACGCGCTCAAGCGCGCAATGGCAATCTCCTCCTCGACGATGGCAGGCGAGTGCTGTATCGGGGTGGCAGGGGTAGTTATTATTTCCCGCGGGTTGCATGCTGCGTCATGCTCGTGTTTGTCACTGCCGGTTTCCAGAGTCGGTGGGGCGTCTGGGGGAAGATCCCCCGACGGGACAAGCAAGGGAAGATCAAACCCGGCCAGGAGCGAACCGCGAGGCAGGCCATTGTGCTGCACGGCATTGTTTTGCGCTGGTGGCGGGAATGTGAACGAGGCAACCGACGAGTCCCTGCGGTGGTGCGATCGGCTCGCCTTGCGTGTGTGCCGTTGTGCGCGCGTTGGTGGAGCCTCGAGTTTAATGTCGTCTTCGGCAGCAGCGACAGGCTCTGTGGTCGGACCCTTCTGCGGCATGCGTCTGGGCATGGTAAATGTCGCCATCTTGTTATCCGCGACGCTCGTGTTGAGCGGGGTGGGTGGAGGAGGCGAGTTGGCGCGGGGCCGCAGGGTTGCAGCGGATTCCGGCGAAGCAGCTGCGCCCGAACGGGAAGCTCGAAACTGTCGGAGCTGTGGGTTAGCTCCGGGGGCTGGCGTCGCTGTCACGCGGCGTCGCACCTTTTTCTTTGCGCTTGTGACCTGCGCTCTGCGGGCTTCGTCGTCAACGGCCAAAGACATTGCAGAGCTGGTCGATGTGGGTCATTCGATGAAAGGAAGCGGTCGTGGGAGGTGGTGTCGGAGGGCGTGGAGGGAGAGGTTTACAGTGTGCAAAACGAGGGCAGGCGATGGACGGGCGTGTGATGGGATAACGAGTGACGATGGTCGGAAGGGAAAGGCGTGCGTCGGTCGACGCAACAACGCTGCTGCCGTCTAGGCTAGAGATGGGTAAGCGTGATGAACGAGACCGACGATGGAGATGTGAGAGGAGTACAGAGAAGAGACAGAATGAGGATGGGAGTGGGAGTGATGGGATGGGGGAGGGAGGAGGCAGGTGGCAGGGCTGGAGGACGAGGGGAATGGGGGGATTGGAGTAGGGAGGATGTGGCGACAACCGCGGCGCGTCTCGAGCGAAGGTTTCTCGTGCTGGGCTGGGCTGGTGCGCGCTATCTGACCGGAGACGCGATGATGGACGAGAAGATTTCAGCCGAAAGAAGGGAGATGGTGTGAGTGGGAGGGCCGGCGTGGGCGTGATTCGACGCGGCCTGAGCGGACAGGGAGGTTGGGAATGAGGCGGCGCGGTGTGCCGAGGGGGCGTGTGGGGCGACGAGGGAGGTAGTCGAAGTGAAGACGAGGACAAGAATGGGGATGAGGATAAGGGCAGTGGTGGGCTGAACGCCATATGTTCCGGGCTGCAGACTCTAGGGTCCGACAAAATGCGTGGTCTACGCGGTGACACGAGATGGGCGTGCAGTCCAGTTGCCCAGTTGCCAGTCGTCGCAAGAGTACGAGTTGTAACAACAATGCGAGAACAAAAAAGGTGTTCCCTTGTGGATGCAAGCCACAAAGCCTAGGAAAGCCAGGAAGCCTAGGAAAAGCCAGGACATGCAGGAAGAGCAGACACAGACAGACCACTCTCCTCTCTCCTTGTTCTCCTTCCTCTTCGGAAACAGGGATTTCAACACACTCTTCCCTAGCTCCCTAAAAGTCGCCTGCGCGTACTGCATGACCCGAAGAGTACAAGAGTGGCCAGCGGACAGTGCGCGCACCCGCGATGGGCCCAGGGGCACGCATACAGACGCGGAGCGCGCCCGACGCACCACTCCCTGCGCCGATAGAATTCGCACATGATGACAAACCCCTTTGGGCGCTCGGGCACGCAATGTGCACCGATCCGCGCGACCCTGCTCTGTACGCACAGAAGGAACGGCCAAACGCATAGAAGAGGAAGGCAGAAGTACAGAAGTGAGCTGCCCGAGGGCGCGCAGCGCGCAGCGAAGAGATTCGCGTGTTTCGAGATACGTGCACTGGCCCACTGGCTGCTGGGCGTCTGCACGAGGTGGCAGGGGTGGGTGTTTTGTGCGAGGGGAAGGAGCAGCGCGGAGCGCGGAGCAGAGGAGGTGGAGCAAGGAGGGGAGAGGAATGTCGGGGATGATGCAATGCGCGATGGATACTCACCGAGTGCCAGTGCGGAAGTGCACGCCGAGGGAGATGGGATGCCAGTGGCCGTCGTGCAGAGGGCGGAGAGTGGTGTAGAGAGAACAGGTGATGGGGAAGGGAGGGGATGTCAGTGGGATGGATGGCGATGGAGGTGGATTGAATTGGGATGGGATGGACCCAGTGGCCGCCAGTGGCGGCGCCATGGACCTGGCTGTAACGAGAGTACGAGAGAGGCAAGGCGGAATGACCCGGGAGTGCTAACTGCCAGCTGGGATGGGCGGGTGGAGTGCGTGTGGTTTACGTGTGTAGTCTGCGTCGCAGCTTCGCAGTCAAAAAGGTTAAGCACACACGCCCCACAGGCCACAGGCGACAGGAATAGGCAGAATCGCAGAGGGAAAGCGAAAAGGAACCCAGAGCCGCTCCAGAGCTCCAGAGGCCAGAGATGCAGCCGGAAGGGGAGAGGAACGGACCGGAAGGGGCAGAGCCGCGAGGATCCGGTCTCCGGATGTGTGACTGCCAAAGGAGGAAGGAGGGCCGAGGAGGGAATTAATGCATGAAAGCAGAGGGGGGGCGCATAGGCCGAGGGGTGATCAGCGACACTCTACTTTTTCTACACATCCTTCTGTCCTTTTCCGATTACATAACTCGTTCCAAAGTCTCGCCGTTCTCGCACTGGGCACAAGCTGTCTTATTTTTTGGCTCAGAGTTTATTTTTTTCCACTTTTGAAACACATCCATAATCAGTAGAGGGTAATAAAAGAAAAAGGGTAATGGCACGTAATGGACGGCAAATGGGGAAAGAGTCACGGACTGCAGGAGAGGGTTTTTAATAAGACAATGTTAATAATGTTAATACCGCTCGGATCACCCGCGTCTAATAGCGTTTTGGAATAGGAACGCCCACCCGGAACAACTAGGGGCAGCGGTATCAGATCACACGAGAAGCGGATCGGCACCAGAGAAGAGGATGAGGATCACAGCTCCTGCAGCTCAAACCAGATCACAACTGGCAGAACCGCGTCACCCCCGTTTCCTTTATCCCTCTGCTCATCTGCCCTGGCCCCCGCCAAACTTTGACCTTCCCCCCCCCGGGCTGGCGATCCAGGCCCAGACCCACGGTACATGGTACTACCAGCGAGCCGCTGACCGGCCCCTGTCCCTGCCCCTGTCCCTTTCCCGGCCTCGGGTGCGTGTACATCGTGCTGCTTGTGTCCGTGGATTAGTCGTGCTGCGAGTTGCGAATGATGCACCCTCTTGCATCTCCCAATCTTTCCATCTGCGGCATCACGTACCACCGCCGCAGGTATCACGGCAGCACGCGCCGCGCACCCTCCAGCCCCTGTTGCCTCTCTAAGCTCCTCCCCTGGCTCGGCCCCTCGCCCAGGTCCTGGGTCGCCTCTCTCGGCAATCCTCAGGGCCGCGGCGCCCGGAAGCCCCGGAAGGCGCAGGGTGAGCCGGAGAACAAGCCGGTGATCCGGTGAGGAAAAGGAAAAGAAGAGGCGGGCGCGTACTGGGGGCATGGCAGGTGGAGCATATGGGTCTCATATAAGCAGACTACTGGATGTAGCTTGTAGCTTGTCCTCATGGGCTCATGGGCTCGGCGCCAGGAGCTAGCTCCACAAAATAGGTAGGATATCAGGAGACAGGGTCAGGCTCGGAAGCAAGCACGCGTCGCGCGGAGCGCGCCAGTACTAGTATTGTGGATATCGTGGGTGCCGCGGATGCCGCGGATGCCGTACTGGCCATCCACCAGACGCTCGTTGTGGGCTGTGGCGCGATGGCGTCGTGTCGCGCCGTGTCGCATCGTGTCGCACTGCGTGCTCGCCTGCGGGCCCGTGGTGCACCCGATCGCGTTCATGCTCCACGGCCCTGAGTCAGTGTCAAAGTGTAGGAAGGGCAGGCAAGAGACCAAGAGGGCCAAGAGGCTGCACGCTGCACGCTGCGCGCGAAACGTGTTCGGATGTCGGAGATACCACTGTCTCAGAACAGGGCGTACAGGGCTGAACCACCTATCGTGTGGGGATAGACGTGTGCGTTTGCCCTCATTCTGTACGCGTCCGGCACCTCCTGGAGCTGGAGCACGCGACACTCGGCCCTCCACCCTTCATCCTCCACCCTTCGATACCCCTCCCCTCACCCCCCAACCGCATGCTAGTCGGCCTAGTTTGCATTCTTGATCACATGTACACGAACAATGGCTGTAGAGGGTGGATGACGACACGGCCGGGACGTACGGAGCAGCGGCGCAGGAGAGGACGTACGCCGCCCGCCGCCCGCCGCTTGTGCTTGTGGTTTCATGTCTGTACACTTGCGCGCTTCCCCCTCCTTGCGTACTCATGTCGACACAGCGTCCTTGATCCTTGACACAGGCGATGAGCCACGGGTCATCTCCGCCGCGTCCCCGATCCCCGATCCCCGCCTATCCCGGGCGCTACGCTGGGGCATGCCGAGACCAAGGTTGGGTACCTGGGGTATGTAGTGTATATGACCTGGAGGTAGCCTGGAGCTTGGAGGCACCACAGAGACAGCACGACAGGTACAGTGCCCTGGAGCTCGCTGCCAGAGCTGCTGCTGCACCAAACACCACACTAGTCAAGCTCGCGAGCCGGCCCTGGCCCTGTGCCGGTCCGGGTGGACAAAACTCTGATTACGGATTTGATTAATATTACTCGATCCGGCGTGATCGGAAACAGCAGTACAAGAGAGGACGTGGTACGTGGGTGCGAGATTGTGAGCTTGTAATCTTGTGATCTTGTGATCTTGTGTTGTGAGCTTGTGATCTTGTGATTGTGTCGAATGTCTGTATCGAGGCCCGAGCGCCGTGTTTTGCGGCGTGCCCTCTTGGGGTATGCTCCGGTATGCTCCGGGTCTGCGTGTGGGGTGTTTTGTTTGTTGTGCTTGTATTCCGCTTGATGATCTCATGTCCGGGCGGAACGGATGAATCGTAGAAATATGGGAATGTGTTGAGATAACCATAACAATGACATATCACCCCAGCGCGCTACGCCGCTGTCGATCCTGCTTCTTATGTCTAATGATCTAAAGAGTTGATAGCCCTCCGCCCATGCTTCATTCAGTCATCTCCCCCGTTCCGGACCGGACAGGTGTATATCCCTCCCAATCAATCTCTCATGAAAGCCGCTCTCCTCAACTGCACTCGCTCCAAAGAAAGCATCATCACATTCGCGTACACACTAGCACCAGCGTACTGACGTATCCACAACCACTAGCACTGTTCTATATCTACTCGTCTCATCACATCACGCTCCTCACACCAGCGCTGGCGCAGGCGCAGGCGCAGGCGTGCCGTTCAGGGCGTCGTGTGTCCCATTCACGTTTGCAGGGGCCGGGACGCCATGCGTCGCATGCGTTGCATGCGTTGCCGAGGGCGGGGCGTGGTCGAGGTCCAGATCGCTGTCGTTGGCGCCGGGGGACCGTGCCCGCTCCCACTGCTTGAGCTCCTTTGTAAACTGCACCGAGTCAGCAGATGCACAGACGATCAATCACAACCAGCGGTCCACGACCCACGGCCCACGTCCCACGTCCCACATCCCATTACACTACCACATAGCTAACCGTACGCGCTGGGCCTGAGCGCCACTGCTCGCCCACACCGGCGGGCTGCGCGCGCACACGCCGCAGCACACCGCCCTCGCCATGCAGAGCGTGCACCTCCTCGACGGGAGGGGGAAGACTGGGCGAGGTCACATGGGGAGTGGAGGCTGCTTGATGCGGCTCTCCGCGCAGCTCCTGGTTCATAACGGGAGGAGACTGTTCAGCAGCATATGCCAGCTCGCCAGTGTACGCAGGCGATGTCGGTCGTGACAAGTGCCCGTGAGCGGAGCGATGCACAGGCACAGCGACCGGTGGCACAGAGGCCGACTCCTGATCTCCCGGTTCTGGCCCCGCATAAGCGAGCTCTAGCTGCAGGCCCGAATACACAGACTCGACCATCCCGCGCTCCACCAACTCCCGGCCGAGGTGATCCCGCTTGTGGTCCCGCGCATTCTCCTTATCGCTACTAACCTTGTCAAAAGTCATTGATCCCCCATCAGAGGATGCGCTCGATCCGCGGCGGAGCGCGGTGCGATCGTCGTCGTCGTCGCTCCCGAGGTGGATGCCCGACTGGTTCATCTCGAGCAGCGTCGCGATGCGGTGCTGCGCCTGCATGAGGTCCTCGCGGAGCATTTCGCTGTCGCGTTCCGTCTCCTCTATGCGCATGCGCAGGACGTCTACCTCGCGGTTCCGTGCCGACAGCACATCCTGCGACGCGGCCAACTCGGCCTGCAAGCTTGCGTACTGCGTCTGCACGGTATGCAGTCTCCGCGACAGGTCGCCCTCGGACGGCGTTGACCGCCCAGTGATGCGCGCTCCGGGCTCGACGGACGCTGACCGGCCACGCAGAGAGTCGAGCTCGGTGGAGAGCTGGATGTTGGTCGTCTTTTGTTTTGTGAGCTCGGTCTGAAGTCAGCATGGGTTATGCATTTATTTCCCACCTTCATGCGGTTGAGCATCTTCTCCGTGCCCTTGACGTAGCGCACGGCAGTCTGGTAGTCGCTCTCGACGGCGGTAAGCTTCTCCTCGAGCTCCTGCACCTTGCGCTCGGCCTCGAGCGCGCGCGCTTCGCTGGCAGACGCACCGCCAGGAGACGGGGACCGCATAGAGGCGCTGCTGCCGCTGCGGTTGTTCATCCGCTCGACGTGGCGATTGAGGGCATCACTCTTCTCCTCGGCGGCGAGCACCCGGGCAGTGAGCTCCTCAATCTCGCGCTGCGAGTTCTCGACGGCACGCGTCTTGTCGCGCAGCTTGCTTTCCAGGTCCGAGGTCGACGGCATCTCGGCATTGTCGAGCTCGTTGTCGGTGACGGTGATGCCGTGGTCGCCCATCATCTTGCGCAGCAGAGAAACACGCGTCTGCAGCTCGGTGACGGCCTGGTCGCGCTCCAGTAGCTCGGCGTCCTTGGACGCGTACAGGTCGCGGTACTTGGCCATCTCCTTTTGCGCGCCGAGCAGCTGGGTGCGCTGCGCGCGCATGTCGGCACGAAGCGACTGGTGGGAAGTCTCGAGGTCGCGGGCCTTCTGGCGGTGGGCGGTGGCTGCGGCCTCGGTCGCGTCCACGCGCTGGCCAGCCTCACGGAGGAGCCTGAGGAGCGACGACTTTTCCTCCTCGAGGGCACGCATCTGGTCCTGGTGTCCCTTGAGGGAGCGCTCGTTAGTGTCGTTGCCGCTACGGTGGAAGACGAGAAGCTCGCTGAGGTGGCCGGTGTTGAGAGAACGGAGATTGTTCGCCTCGTCGCGCGTGCTAGTGTGCAGCGCCTCGGCCTCGGCAGCGCGTGCGTTCGCCTGCTCGGCCTCGCGCGTCCGGTCCTCGAGCTGTCGACGGGCATCGAGAAGCTCGGCCTCGAGCTGCGCAATTTGCTCCTTTGCTTGGCTGTGCATCGACTCGAGCTCTGTGGCGCGGGTGCCGGCAGAAGAGATGGACGCCTGCGACTGCTCGATGATGACGAGGTACTCGCTCTGCTTGGCAAGCGCGTTCTCGAGCTGCGTCTTGTAATCGTCGCGCTCGGCCTCGCGCTGCTGCTGCAGCGACGTGAGCGTGATGGAGCGCTCCGAGTGTTCGCGCAGCGTCTTCTCGTGTGTCGAGCTGTGTTGCCGCAGGTCCTCGAGTTCCTGAGCTAGACGCGTGTTCTCCTCCTCCATCTCCTCGAAGCGCTTGATGGTCTCCGCCTCCCGGTCCGTCGCCGCCGTGCTCAGCTCAGTGTACTGCACGAGCTCGTCCTGCATGCGCTCCAGGTCCTTGCGGTTCTTCTCGTACTCGGCATTGATGGACGAGAGGTGGTGCTCCAGGTCGGCGATGCGCTCCGCCTCGAGGCGCTTCAGGTCGACGTCCGAGCCGCTCTCGAGGGCCATCGACTTGGCGCGGTAGTACGAGGCCTCCTGGAGCGTACTCTTCTGCAACCGCTCGGCCTCCATGACCTTTTCGTTGGCGACCTTCATCATCGCAGCAACGTCGTTCTGGAGGTTGGCCTTTTCCTGCTTGAGCTGGATAAGGGCCTCGACGATCCGCTGCGTCGACTCGTCCTCAAGTGTCTCGGTAGGCGGGAGTTCCAGCTCCTGCTCGTCCTCAACCACGAAGCCCTGCTTGATCGCGCGGCTCAGGACAACACGCAGGGCATTCTCGCGGCGCTTGGCGTTCTCAGCCTCAGTCTCGCGCGCCTTGAGTTCCCGAACCAAGTCAGCTGTTCCGGCAATGGACCCCGGACGGCCAACGATCGACCCGGGACGGCCAACCACGGACCCAGGCCGGGCATTCATCGATCCGAGCAGGGATCCAGGCCGCCCGCTCATGGACCCCGGGCGGCTGCTGCCGTTTGTGGGCGACTTGCCGCTAAAGTAGAAAGCGTCGGGGGGAAGAGCAGGGCGCTCGCCGTTCTCGCCCATACGGAGCTGCGGCGGCGGGCTGCGCGAGTTGCGGGCAGCGTTCGGGTGAATGGTCTGGGCAGATGCCAGAGTCGGGGAGCCAGGCTGGCCGGAGCGGGTGGTGGAGTGACTTGGCGAGGAAGGGCCGTCATGCGGGGTGACGATGCGGTCCGCAGGCGGGGTGGACGCCTCGGTGCCGTTCGTGTTCATGCCTGGCGACATTGCGCGGCGGTACTCTTCATCGTCATCGCGCTTCGGGCGCTGGGGAGGCACGCCATTGCCGGGGCGGAGGGCGCTCGTCGCGGCACCCGCAGCGGCACCGGCCACACCGCCCATAGCGGCGCCGCCATACGCGGCGCCACCGGGGCCAGCGGCCGGGTCGACCGACTCGGACCTGCTCTCCGGCTTGCCGGGTTGATTGCCCGTCGTGTCGTTTGCGATGACCAGAGGGCGCGGTTCCGGCACCATGGCGGGAGGAGAAGTCGAGCGATGCAGGTTGTCGACAGACCGGGATCCGGTGAACGGCTGCTGGCCGTTGATAGGCCCGCCCGGACCGTTTGGCTGTGTATATGGTCCCTGGCCGCCCGCAGAGGGCCGAATGTCAGTGGCATCCGATGTGGTCCGGGTACGGCGCGGGGCGCTCTGGTCGGTCGGGTATTTGATCTTTGTGGTGTCGAGAATGTGCACCGTGTTGGGGTCGTCGCGCTGCAGCTGTGGGGACTGGTTCGACTCGCCACCAATGACGAAGACCTTGCCGTGCGCCGCACAGAGGCTGTGGCCCGACTTTGCCATCGGCGCCGGGCCCATGTTCTGGAACATGTACCAGCGCTGGTTGGAGATGCGGAATGCGGCAAGGTCACCGAGGTCCTTGCCATGGACGTCACGTCCACCAAACACATACACAACATCGTCCACGATCGCGGCAGCATGACCCTCACGGGGAATGGGAATGTAGCCAATACACTCGAGCTCCGTCCACATGCCAGTAATGAGGTCGAGCGACCACGAGTCGTTGTAGTGGTAGTCACCGTCGGTACCACCAAACAGATAGAGCTTGTTCTTGAACGGCACAAGCGTGTGGCCAGTACGCGCGAGCGGTGCGGCGTTGGCGTACGAGATGCGCTCCCACTTGTATGGGCCGTTGCCCTGGCCGAGTTGGCGAATGTCAAACGACCACAGGTCGTCGAGGTTGCGGCCGTCGACGTGACCGCCGTGGACGTAGAGGCATCCGCCGTGCATGCACGCGGCGTGGCCATACCTCCCAGTCGGTCCAGCCAGAACGGGAACTTGGGTCCACTCCTGCGTGCGCAGGTCAAGAACGTAAAGACCGTCGTCCTGGCGGTCGTCCTCGCTAATTTTGGTGTCACCGCCAAAGACGAGCATGATGCGGTCGGCAATCGCGCTGATGTGGCCGATACGGGGCAGAGGCGCGTCTCCGCGCGTCTTGACAAGCTGCAGGGAGCAGTCGCGAACATCAAGACTCCACAGGTCGTTGTGCGCGCGGTCCCGCACTAAACCACCAAAGAGCAGAATGTGGCCACTGTGCGAGGGATACGGCGGGACACTGAACCCGTAGCGGGGGAATGGGGTGATGGGAGCGCTCGGCGGGTTGGTCTGCATCTGGTATGGACGCAGCTGGCGAGTCGACCACGGGTAGCCCGGGTTTGTCGACGTTTGCCCCGCTGCCTGTGGCGCGCCTGTCGGCGGAGCGGCGCCAGGGGGTATCTGGCCTTGAATTGGCGGCCCAGCGGGCTGCAGCTGGCTGGGTAGGGACACGGCGCCGGTGGCCGGGAAGCTGGGTCCGCCGGGTGCGGGCGATTGACGACCCAGAGGCCCACCCGCCTGCATTCCTGGACCGGTCGGGCCCGGGAACTGCTGACCAGGCTGAGGGAAGTCAATATACTGCGGTGGTTCGCGTGCGCCAACTCACATTCGAGACCGAGTTTGTCTTACGGCGCATGCTGGGGTTCTGTCCACCCTGCATTCCCCCAGGGCCTGCCGGTGCGAACGAGTCGGACACATTGCGCGCGGCCGCAGCCATCGACTGCGGTTGTCTGGATGTTAGAGTAATGGAGCTTTTGGATTCAGCATGTAGCTCACCCGTGGGCGACAGGCGCCGAGTTTGATGGGGAGCGCGTGCCCTGCTCGCGGTCGCGCTCCTTGTCCTTCTTCTTCTTGTTAAAGATGGCCATGACGGCGGTGGGACAAGAGAGGGAGAGGGGATAGGATGGATGTGAGTTGGGAGAGAGGGGCGGACGGATGGGATGAGTGAAGCGGCACGGCGCGGGTTGCGGCGAGCTCGTGTGCCGGGATGGTCCTCTCGCGAGTCGAACGCGTGTTCACGTGTTCCCTGCTGGGCGAACAACTTGTTTCCTAGACACGGATGGCCGCTAGAAGCATGGATAGCGCGCTACGTGGGACGGTCGCGACGCGGTGTTCGGGATTGGACAGTGGTGTACACGGGAAACGCAAGTGTGCAGTTGCAAGGGGATGAATGTGGGTAACAATCAGGCGCTTCGAGTAATCAATGTTTGGCAACTCGGGCACGGGCAGAGCGTGTGGATGCTAGTGGGCGACGCGCCGACACGGTGTGCAATGTGCAGGATGCAGGTGTGGGGGGATGTCGGGCGCGTGTACACACGGCAGGACGCGTGCACGACTCTCGGATGACGGATGGTGTGTGTTAGAGGGAATGGGACTGGGAAGCTGGGCTAGCTGGGAATGCCTCGAGCTGTGGAATGGGCCAGGCTGGATGGGGACTGCGCGCGGGTGGTCGTGGTCACGGTCGTGGGTGTCGTCGTCCTACTGTTGATGGAGGTTGTCGTCGTCGTCGTCGTCGCGGGTGTCGTGGGCGCGCGCGTGACGATGGATGGGTGGGAGAGGTGGAGAGAGAAAGAGAGATGAGACACGGATCCCACACGCCGGAAACACGCAAAGTGAAAGAAAAGGGTAGCCACAGGAGGGGGGGGGGGGGTGGGATGAAAGGAAAGGAGGGGGGGGGGGGGGGGGGGGAGGAGATGGGAGATGAGAGAGGAGGAGACGGGATGTGGCAGAATCGGGGGGAGGAAGCGGTGGGAGAAGCACAGTGGGAGGGAGAGGAGTGGTGTACGTGTGGGGTGGGAGGGCGCGCGGGGAGAGCGAATGACACCGGGGGAGGGGACCAAGAACAGACGCAGCAAGAGGAGCGCCAAAGGAGAGGGCAGGCAGTTTGAAGTTCGGAGTGCACGGAGTGCTAGGCGTGGCCGGCGTGGAATTGTGGAAGCGTGCGGGATGGCGGG
Source organism: Apiotrichum domesticum (assembly GCA_001599015.1). Classification (NCBI taxonomy): domain Eukaryota; kingdom Fungi; phylum Basidiomycota; class Tremellomycetes; order Trichosporonales; family Trichosporonaceae; genus Apiotrichum; species Apiotrichum domesticum. Next base: position 910,122 of record BCFW01000004.1, on the reverse strand, counting down.
GAGGGAGGAGCAAATAAGGCCAGAGCAAATAAGGCCAGACGTCGAGGCAACGGCGGGCTGGCCCATGGCCCATGGGCGGTAGTGGTCCTGGTGAGCTTTGTTGAGGATGTGTATGCCGTAAACCAGACTCTGTAAATTTACTTGGTGCGAAGGATCGTATCACATGCACTTTGTGCATATGTGCATCGCATGCATTGGGAACTGCTCGCAGATCGCGCAGTGAAGGAATAAGCATGTAGGGCTCGACGTCGGAGCTTCGGAGATTGTGAGCAGAGAGAAGACGGCGCCGAGAAACGCAGGTAGAAAAGCATGGAGGGAAGACACTTGAGGCACCTCTCGGAGGGAAGACACAAAGACGGAGCGGAGCGGTCATGCCCATCCGCGCTCGATCCTCGACGCCGAATGCACCCCCCCCCGCGCGAGCATCGGGATGGAGGCTCTGGTAGACCTGGTACGAGATCTCTAAATCTCTGTTTCTCTACTGCGCTGTTCCCCTCGCACCGCGCGCCCGTAAGATCTCGTGTACTCATGTCCTCATGTCCGCCCCCTGCCGTGTGGGTGAGCCGCGTGCCGCCCAAAGTTTAAACCCAGAGGCCCAGAGGCAGGGAGCACGAACGGGTGAACGGGTGAGGGCCGCTATTACCACACTTGTTCCCTCTCTCTGTGCAGTGTCACACCGCGTACTCGCGCGTCGAATGTCCTATGGCCTAATGTCCTACATGCTCCCAAGGGTCGACGCGGCCGAGTGTGATCTGGTGTGACGGCGGGTGCGGCATGCCGTCTACATGGGTGCGTGAGCCGCACCGTCACTCACGTCCTCACAATGTGACTCGTCCGCGCAATGTCCTAGGATCCTAGTGGCCTAGTACACGAAGGTAGTGGCCCAATGAAAAATCCTCTGTGCACTCTGCGTCGACGGCGGCAGGAACGGCCAGCGCAAAGGTGCGGAAATTTCGCAGGAACACGCGTGCCCGTGTACGGCATGCCTGGAATTGGGGAGCAGGATGCGAGGTTGGAGGTGCACAGCTGCCGCGCTGCAGAGCTGCAGAAGAGGCCCACGTCGGCGCGTGTTTCATGTTCGTGGGGTCTTAACCCCGACGTGATGCAGAGCGCAGAGCATGGAGGGCATGGATGCAAGCACGCGTCCTACATTCTTTGACCCAAACTTTGTCCCACGTCTATTCATGTTCATGATGATCATGATAAATCTCGTGCAATTCAGTACGATCAGTACCAAGCGTGCAAGCGCGAGCTGCCCCCTTTGTGCCACATGCCACATTCGGCAAGCGTCCGCCACTCGAACCCGCTTATGCTTATCTCGTCCTGTGCTGCATAACAAACTTCTTCACATCGCCTTTCCCCTATGGCTCCTATGGCTATATGGCTCCCATAGCTCCGATCACTCCCAACTGGTGTCCCATAACCTAGATAACACAATAACCTAGATCGACCGACATTCCCGCACTACTAGAGCTTTGCCTTGGGGTCCGAGATCGGCGCAAAGACGGGCTGCGTCTTGGTGCGCACGGCCTTGATCGAGGCGACAGTGTCCTGTCGTCAGTTCCAACATTGCGGGTCTCTACCCACCTCCGACTGGAGTAAGCTCATGTTCACGGCGGCCTGATACGCGAGGCCCTCGGCGACGCTGCGGTCAGTATTGTGCTATTGGAGTTTGTTGTTCAGCACACACCTGTGGTCGCGCGAGTAGTTCATAATGTGCTTGGTGCCGACGACGGCAATCGGCGAGTTGCCGGCGATCTCGGCCGCGAGCTTGACTGCAGCGGCTGAAGTTAGTGTCAATCCTGCGTGCATGTACATTTCCCCCTCATGCAATTCACTGCCATCGCCCTGCACACTTCACTCACAAATGACCTCCTGGCGGGAGCCGGGAATGACGGCGGAGACAAAGCCGATCTCCTTGGCCTCGGCAGCACCGAACTTGCGACCAGTCATGGCGAGCTCGCGGGCCTTGGATCCGTTGCCGACGATCTTGGGCAGGCGCTGGAGCGTGCCGATGTCGGCGGCGAGGCCAACCTTGACCTCCTGATGGTGTGAGCAGGCACAAACTAGAGTACACAGTGGCGGCGGCGATCGCCGACACTGAAAGTAGCCACCCACCATGATGCCAAGCACGACGTCCGCGGCGGCGAGACGGATGTCGCACGCCGAGGCAATGTCAACCGCAAGGCCGAGCGAGTGGCCGTACAGGGCGGCAATGACGGGCTGGCGGGCGCGCTCGAGGCTGGTAATCGCATCCTGGAAGTCCTGGAAGAGTCAGCCATGAAATTCCGGCTATTGCGGGTTTTCGGTTGCCGGTCAAAATACCTACCGAGATGTGGTGCTGCATCTGGAGGGCCTTGCGGGCGACATCGACAACCTGGCCCTTGTTCGCGATGGACGCGGCCTTGACTGCGTGTGAGCGAGAACGAACTGGGCTACTCACTGTCGAGGCCGGCGGTGAAAAACTTGTCAAGGGCCGAGGAGAGGACAATGACGCGGACCATGGGGTCGTACGAAACGCGGTCGACGATTGCGCGCAGCTCCATCCAGAACCTGGACGTCAGGCGTGCTGGGTCTCGGCACTCACGCATCGTGGAAGGCGTTGACGGGCCCCCTGTATGGTCAAGACGGTGAGATGGGCGTTGGCGATGCATGGAATAGGTCGGTCACGGTCACGGATCACGGAATGGGGGTCCAGCGTCAGTCACAGTCAGGGTGCCTGAGATGCGGGGTGGTCCATGCGCGTACGCCGAGGGGCTCACGGCGACACAACGGGAGGGGCTATTGTCCGCAGACGCACCTGTTCATCTCGAGGAGGAGGACGTGCTGCGCCGGCTCGGAGGCACGGAAGAACTGGCCGTTGTACTGGGAGGCGTCCATGTTGGATGTGGTGACGGAGGAAAGTGGGTGGAATTGAGAGGTGGAGGTGGATGGGATTATATGTGTGTCCCACCTCCAAGATGGCTGGCTTGGCTGGGCTGGGGCTATCTGAATCTTGGGTTTCACACACAAACGCGTGTGACTCTACAGTGACTGTTGCAGATGCAATCAACATCCATCCATCCACAACCCATCGTTTTCCTCTCCTTTCCATCCATCAACACACACCCTCTTTCAATCTTCCTAAATCTCACACACGCACACTCTCTCACATTGCCATCGCTCTCGCCGGAACACACTCCACCCGGTACCCATTGCCCGCATCTCCGCGCGCATCGCCCACTCGCAGTCCACAAAGTCCGCATTCACACTCGAAACGGCTTGGTACGGACACGACCGAGCCCCGCGCACATACGACGGCCGCCGCTGACGAGGCGGGAGCATCTGCGTCCACCACCAAAGTTGTCCACCACCAGTCCTTGTCGAGCACAACAACAACAACACTCCGCGGCCGCAGGATCACAGTCACAGGATCTCAGTCGCAGGATCACAGGACCGCCCTCGTCATCATTGCGGGCTCTCCACCTCCATCAAGCCCATCATGAGTACACTGTTGTCGGAGCGACAGAAGGATGAGCTGTGAGTTGAGAAATGTTGGAAAGCGGTATGCGACATATGCTCGCGCGCCTCCTCGGCTGTACAGAACTCCCAAGATGACATGAGCATGCATCGTGGCTTGCGGCACTCCAAGACTGTCTTCTGGAATCGCGCCTTCCTCCTCTCGCCATCCTCCCGGCTTTGCTGACCGCAGCCACCGAGCAATGCTCTCCTACCTGCAGTCAGCAGGCATGCATGGCACGTACGCGGCACTCGAGCAGGAGGCAGATATCAGCGACTTTGACGGGTCAGACCCGAAGGGGAAATGGGCGGGCTTGCTGGAGAAGAAGTGGACCAGTGTGATCCGACTTCAGAAGAAGGTGCGTGCGCGGCGTGCCAGCGCGCCGCCGCAGTGCGCGAAACGCGCAGGCGAAAGTGTACAGCGCGCGAAACACATTTCCCTCGGGAGGCCTTCCATCGGTAACAGGCATGACTGACTCGCAGATTATGGACCTCGAAGCACGCAATGCAGCACTCGCCGCAGAACTCGCGTCTTCTCCACGCACAGCAGCATCTTCCTCGACACTTTTCCTTCCCCGCGCACCAGCACGCCACACGCTCTCGTCCCACCGCGCACCGATTACACGCGTCGCCTTCCACCCGACATGGACCGTTTTGGCAAGTGCGAGCGAAGACTCGACCGTCAAGATTTGGGACTGGGAGAGCGGCGACTTTGAGCAGACCGTCAAGGGCCACACCAAGCCTGTTGCTGATGTCGACTTTGACCCGAAGGGCAATATCATGGGTGCGGATGAGCCATGAGTGCGGCAGAGCTAACCACAGCAACATGTTCGTCCGATTTGACTATCAAGCTGTGGGACCCGGCAAACGAGTACAAGAACACAAAGACGCTGCACGGACACGACCACTCGGTGTCGAGTGTGCGATTCCTGCCGACTGGCGAGCAGTTGATATCTGCATCACGCGACAAGACGATCCGCGTCTGGGAGGTGTCGACTGGGTGAGCTAGCCACTTGAGTCGTAGCTGACATCAGATACTGCATCAAAACGTTGACAGGGCATGCCGAATGGGTGCGCGAGGCTGTGCCGTCGGACGACGGGCGGTTGCTTATCAGCGCCTCCAACGACCAGGTGGGTACGCGGCGCGGTCTCGACTAACGACAGACTTCACGCGTGTGGGATCTTGCGTCAGGGGAGACAAAGGTCGAGCTCCGGGGGCACGAGCATGTTGTCGAGTGCGCCGTGTTCGCGCCCGTCCAGGCGTACGCTGCGATCAGGGAACTGGGGGGACTGCCGACGGCGCCGGGATCAAAGTCGCCTGGAGCGTTTGCGGCTACCGGCTCGCGTGACAAGACTATTCGCATCTGGGACACGGTATCTGGACAGTGTGTCCGCGTTCTGGTACGTGGAGCTGTAGCGTATGTTTCTGACATTAGGCGGGGCACGACAACTGGGTCCGCGCAATCATCTTCCACCCGTCTGGAAAACATCTGCTTTCCGCATCCGATGATAAAACGATCCGCGTATGGGACCTCATCACTGGGCGGTGCCTCAAGACGGTCGATGCGCACGCGCATTTCGTGACCTGCATGGCGTGGGGGCGCGCGGTGATGGGCGGCGGAGAGGGAGACAAGGCAGGCAAGGACGAGCCGCGGAGAATCAACGTACTCGCCACGGGATCTGTCGACCAGACTGTCAAGGTGAGTGGGCCAGGGAGAGCGGGGGGACGGCGTATCGAGGAAGCAAGCGAGTGGGGATACCGAGGCGGGGACGAGTCATGAGATTGTCAGGCAATCCTCGAGGTGCTCAGCTTTCTTGTTCGATATCGGCACCTAAGGACGCGACTCCCTCGAACACCTCACTAACGCCAGATCTGGACACCATAGGCGCGGGGCTACTATGCCAACTCGGCACCTACCTCACGCAATCTCAGCTTCTTAGGCCCTCACACTGAGCAGGGGACCATCTCCTCCCCGGCTCCGACCTCCCTGCACCACCCCGGCTCCGGCCGTGTAGAGCATACAGAATCGATGCCCCCACATTGATACCCTAATGCGCATGCACAGATGAGACGCGGCGCGGCGCGGTGCGAGCAACCGGGTGTCTTACTGGGGCTGGCGGTTACATTAGAGAGACATCAACCTGTCTGCTTGTTAGTATAGGGAGGCGATCGGTCCGCATTGGACATAGTCAGACTTGAGTTCAAGATCCAAGAGTCGTATGCGATGCATGAATCCCCATCTACCATCTAGGGCTCCCCTGTCGTGTTCCCTCCTGGGACGCTCTACTCCCAGCACTTCTTCTTCCCGCGGTTCGGGAACGGCGTGATGGGGAGCTTGGCCGGCGCCTTCAGATCGCTGTTATCTCCGAGCTCGGTGTGCTCCGTGACCCGCAATTCTGGTATTAGCAAGCGTAACCAGTAAAGTCAAAACTCTAGCTGAGAGGATACACAGCCCAGCCCTCACTCACTATATGTTCCAGTCTTCTCGTCCAGCCGGCCCTGCACGACGTTTTGCTTGAGGAAATTCGCGACCTCCTGCCACTCGTTGATGCGCTTCCTGAGCTCGCCCTCACTCCGGAGATCAACGGGTTCCGTCTCCGTCTCCTCCAAGCTCGGCACCGGCTCTTTCCCCGGAGTCGTGAGCGTCGGCGACTCGAACGTGCTCCGCAGGACAGTGAGCAGCTGCGCGTGCCGCATCGGGTCGTTAGCGAAGGTTATACGCGCGCTGCGCAGGACGGAGCGGTACGCGCTGCGCGCGGATGGGGCGAGCGTTGCGGGGATCATGGCCGTATGGCGATGGGAGTGGGAGGGTGGGATTCTGGAGTTCTGGAAATCAATCTCGGGAGCTCGGGGTTCGAGACAAGAGATCAGGAGACGAGAGATTGTGACTTGGGGGGGGGGGATCGGGGCATGGGGACATTCTGGTTCCGTCGCCTCCTCGCCTCCGCGCCTCCACCCCAGTGTACCAGTGTTCCACAATGTCGGAGCCATCGGCCAGGAGGCCGACGATTATTACAGTCACCCCTCCCCCCTCGTTGCTATAGCCTTCCCCCCTCCGCTACGGTGGGGAGATTCCTAGTGCCGTTCCTGGCCGATTAGAAATTTGTTTTCTGATCACCTAATCAGAATCGGTTCCACCTAATAGAACCACCTTCCATGCATGCATTTTCCTCACTTTGAAGGCATTTGCATGCATAGCAGTTAGGGGGTTAGGGATTTAGGCGATTAGGGGCTTAGAAGGTTGTATAGGTTAGGGGCTTTAGGGGGTTATGGGGGGGGATATATATTTCCATGCATAGGAGTTGGAGGTGCTGAGGTTCTTACCATAGCGGCCAGGAGCCAGGGTTATGTGCTAACCCTGGTACTCCGACCTTCACGAGTGTTGACTATCTGTCTCTGTCTCAGTGCGAGGTGTGCATTTACCATCATGGATCATGGATCCAAGACAGCATGCATGCATTGTGCTGTACACTATGTGTCTCAAAGTGCATTGCCACTGTTGTAGTAACGAGAATCACTGTGTACTGTGTACCGCAGTGGTGGCAACAAACCGCCCCCGCCGCGGTCACAGCCACATTCCGTATGCGGCACCAATTGCCGGACGGGGGTGACGACCGACGGATCCGAGCTTCCGAGCCCCGAAGACAATACAAGTGCCATACCTCCATTCCCATTCTTCTCACTCCTCTCCACCCACACCACACATCCACCATGGCGGCAGCAGACCCGCTCACAGGCCTGCAGGACGGCACTTTCCCGCTGCAGTTTGCGCCGACTGCGACCGCCGCGCTCGCAGGGAGCAAGCGCGCGCCGAGCGGCGAGGTCGTCGCGTTGCGTTGTGAGTCGGGAGGGAGAGGGATGAGTGCACAAGAAGCGCTCGCCCTCGAGTGGCCGGGCCCCTCGAACTTCTGGGAACTTCTCTTTTGGCCGGATCCTCTGACACCAGACGCATTCAAGCCCGCATCGGTCTCGGGACAGGCAGGCTCGCTCGAGCCCAGCGACTCGGGGCGCATCCTCGCTTACGACCTCGCGGGCGGCGGGAGCCAGGTGTTCGACGTGCGCGAGGAGACGAGCAAGCCCCGCGAGTGTGTTATCGTCTGGGACGAGGGCAAGCAGGTGGGTACCGTGCGAGCTGGTGCGAGCTGGTGTGGCGATCGTGGACAAAGTGTGACAATGCTCCACAGCCAGCCCATAGCTCATATGTCACTATTGTCCGCTTCCGGCAACCCCATCTCAATTCAGTCGCTCACTCCAGGCATTCGTCCTCCACGCCCTCCCGTCAACATACCACCTCACGCTGAACCGGACACTGTCGGCGAAGCGCGCGGCAGGCGAGCTGCCCCCTCCGCCGGAAGAGCAGCCGGAGAAGCGGGCGCGCAACGACGGCGAGTCGTCCGGCGAGTCGTCTCCGGGGACGACGCTCGCTGCGTCGCGGGGGGCAGGCGCTGGCGCGAGGCACCGCGCGCTCCCCGCCGGCGTTGCGGCGATTACGGAGACGGCGCCGCCGCGGCCCGTGAAGAAGAAGGCGACGGGGAAGAAGGCGGCGGCTGCAGCGGCGGCCGCAGCTGTTGCGGCTGCTACGTTTGATACACCGCCTGCGCCGCCGCCGAAGAAGAAGGCACCAGCAAAGAAGAAGGCGCCGGCAAAGCCGAAAGCCGCGCCGAAGAAGAAGGCTGCGCCGCCGCCGCCGGCGAAGAAGAGCGTCGAGATTATCGAGGACTCGGACGACGACGACGGCATGGACGAGTTTGCGCATCTCCTCGGAGACGCTGTGGGCGCGACGCTGCCTGGGTACGACGACGATGACGAGGAGGAGGAAGAGGAGGACGAGGACGACGAGCTCGGCGGCGCGCGCTTTGGCGGATACCGCGAGTCTGAGGGATACCGTGAGTTGTTTTATTCTTATGTCTGTTAAAAGCAGCGCTGACGGCAGATAATGAGGCGGCGGCGGACGAAGAGTCGGAGTGGATTTAGAGCAGACGGAGAGACGCAGAGACACAGAGACGGAGAGACACAGAGGCACGGGGCTAGAGGTGCTAGAAGCTGCGCGGCACTTGTATATATCTTTGTTGCTCATCATGCATGTGTGTACATTGGAGAGATGTGGGACGATAGTTTGTGGGTACATGTGAGTGTGTGTTTGCGGCCCGTGTCTTCGGTGTCCGCGGCATGCACAGTGGTCTTGCGGTATGCGTCTATGCAATCTGTTGTGCAAGTTGTGGGTGGGCAGTCACTTGAACGCAGCCATTCAATCAGTCTCACGCTGGCGGGAGCAAACAGAAATGCCCGTTGGTGGAAGGTGCACAGGCGGGGAGAGGCACGCAGTTGCTGCGGAGTGAGGTCCAAAGATGGATATTGTCACCCAAAAGAGGAGAGCAAGCCAACAACCAGGCGCAAGAGCCAAAGGTCTGGGCCACTGGGCTTGCTACAGACCTTTCCTCCCTCCATCCTTTTCCCGCCGCTGCCGCCGCCACCACCCCACACACAGCAACCTGCGTTGAATGTACTCTGCTTCTCGTCTTTTCTCCGCTCTTCTACTCCATCCTCTTCCCCCTCTGCTCGCCGTCACTCATCCCCTCCTCACTACCACTACATTTCTTGCCCACAAAACAACTCGGCCACCACCCCTTTACCCAGCGCTGGGCCCTCACGATCTTGACGTAACGACCCACGCACGGTCCCGGTCTGCTCCATAATCAATCGAACGTTCGCTCTCTACCCACGATCGCTCATTTCCTCCGCGCTCAAGAGTAGACATAACCACGAAACAGAAAAACCAACCCGGATCCATCTCGAACACCATCCCGGACCCCGGCTTTCCCCAAAATGTCCTCCACCGCGCTCGGGATGGGCGCCTGGGGCGCATAGTATGTCTCTTGCACATTCGCCTCTAACAGCAGCGACACCTCGGCGCTCTCGCGCACGCGCTCCCGTGCAAGCTCGTACGTGTACCCTCCGCGCTTTGGCTCGTCGTTCAACCACCCCTTTGTGCAGCAGACGGTTGTTGTTGACGGCGCGCTGAACGGCCCCAACGCCCCGCCGCAGGACGAGGCGAAGCTCACTCGCCGCCGGGAGACGATCTTTGGGCCCGATGTCGGCGACGACGACCAGCCTGGTTGGGTCGCGCCCAATGAGGGGAACAAGGTGTCTGTAGACACGGTCAAGCGCTGGGTCGAGAAGGCAAAGTCGGAGAAGGTAAGTGGAAGACGCCATGAGGTGTTAAGGCTCCCTTAACACACCTCTCTGATCCTCTGATCTGTGTTTCCATCTCCTTTACTCACACCCAGGGCCTGCACGCCACGACGACGCTGCAAGCGCTTGTCAACCTCAAGCGCCCGACACTGCTGCTCCAGCCGCTCGAGTCCCATGCCCGCCCCGCTGAAGCCCCTTCGGTGGTCCCCGCGTCCCCGCTCCACCTCCTCAAGTTCAACTACGACGCAATGACCCCGCAAGTCCGTGTGACTCTCACTCTGCACCCCACGCCCACTGCGTCGTCGGAGAACCTTCCCGCGCCGGAGCCAAAGGTTCTGTATGATGGCACGCACCCGGGCGGTTTCAACCAGTCATTCACGCTTCCCACGTTTGCCGCCATCGACATCAGCCCGGCGATTGCCCCGCTGCCTTCCCCCGAGACGGAGAACAAGGGCGACGATCAGGCGGATGTCAAAGTGGAGGAGGACGGCACGAACGTCCGTGCCCAGAGCGAGGACACCACGCGCTCCTCGTACGACCGCTCGAATGCGGCTCCGGCTACCACTGACCTCGCTGTGATTCCCGAGCTTGCTTCTGCGACACAAGAGGAGCCCCGCCGCCGCTTTGGGCTCTTTGGTCGCCGCCACCGCGAGCACGACGTCGAGGCCCAGATAGAGATGCAGCCAACAGTCCCCAACGGGGAGAACCCGGCGGTTGAAGGCGCCGAGCCAAAGCCCGAGGAGAAGCCCGGGCCCGAGCACGGAATGCGTCTCCTCATCCGTGTGGAGGGAATGGACGCGGAAGGACCTCTGCGCCGCCGTAATGCGCAGCTAACTCACATCCTTGTCAGCGGCACCTGGTCATCTGATGGTGGCGGCGATTCCTCCGCGCCCCAGTCGCACGGGAAACGTGTGTGGGTCGTCAAGGTTGTCCGCCGCGAGGCGCAGATTGGCGCGCACTCGTTCCTTCTCAAGGAAATCTATGGTCTGTCAAGCAGCACCAACTCGAATGACACGGCGGGAGCCAACTCGAACGACCCATATGCCTCGACGCCCAACGAGTGCATCGTCTGTCTCACCTCGCCGCGTGACGTCGTGCTGCTCCCATGTCGTCACTTGGTGGTTTGCCGTGACTGTGCCGTGGGAATGGTCGAGTTTGGTGCCGGCGGCCGTGTCGCCCGTCGCGAGGAGACCGAGGCGACCGAGATGACTGCTGCTCCCGATGGCGCGGATGGCGCAGATGGCGCAAATGCCGACCCAGCTGCCGCTGCCGCACCCCCTGCGGCTCCTGTGCCAGCGCCCGCCGCGGCGCGGAGGAAGAAGAAGGCCAAGGGATGGTACTGCCCCGTGTGCCGCCAGCGTGAGTTGGGAAGAAGATTCTAGTACTGACCTTCAGCGTACACGTCTCTTCTCCGCCTGGCTCTCCCGCCATCCAAGCCCGAGCTGCCCTCGCGCCGCGGCTCGATCCGCTCCGTGCGCACCACAAAGTCCCTCGCTCCAACACTTCCCGACGGCGCCGAGGCCATGCTCGAGGATCTCGTCCCGCAGCTGCCCGACGCGGACGTGGACGACGACGACGAGGATGACCACGACCACGACCACGACCACGTGCACCACGAACGCGAGTCCAGTCGCCGCAACAGCCTGTCCTCGCGCTCTATGCACTCGGCTCGCAGTGTACCTTCCTTTGTCGTCGCCGAGCAGGCCGTCAACCCCCCGCCCGCTGCCGTCGTTCCCGGCAGCCTACCCGCGCAGCGCGCCCACGCCGCTGCCGAGACCGACCCCACAGTCATTGCCGCCCGCAAGCCCGAGGGCACGGTCTAACCTGTCCCACCACAAATGTCTTACTCGTTGCCTGGATACGCGTATGGCACGTCGACCGAGCCATCCACCAGCCCAAAGGGGCACCCATTAAATCCCGAACTGTGTACGTGTGGAAAATTGTATAGTCTGTCTCCATCTCGTTGTGTAGGTCGTAGTTGAGATACGTCGTGTTGCTCGTCTGTTGCATTCCGAGGCTTGGGAGGAGGACCGTGAGACTGACGATGACCTGACAGAGATTGGAGATCGGAGATACCAACGAACGCGAGACACTGATACACGTCCGAGGAAGGACCTCTGCGCCCTCATAGAACTGACGCTCCGGCAGGTAATGTCGAGACCTGATCTGGGCGTCCAGTCTCGGCCTGAAGATAACAATCACCTCAGCGTTGACTTTGGCCATTCCTCATCATCTTCATTCTCCTCTACTCCTTCTGCTCATTCCACATCTCCACCCCCGTCCTCATCCTCATTCCATTCTCTATTCTCATATCAGCATTGCCGATACTTGATTGCCCGATATTCTCATCGCGCGACCCTCCTTCACCTGTACTCTCATGAACTCTCTTCCCTCAGGTCTCGTCATCTCTCTCTCTCTCTCTTCCTCTCAGCGTCAAATTAATCACCGCTCTCAAGTGTCCTTCACCATGGACGACGAGCTCTCTCTCGGCGAAGCGTTCGAGATTATCGATAAAGTCATCGAACTGGGGTACGTCAACAACACCGCGTCTACTGACATCAGTCCGGAGCACGTCGAGGTGCCCAACATCGCCGTGCTGGGTAACCAGAGCGTCGGCAAGTCGAGCCTCCTCTCCCTCCTCCTAAATGTTAATTTGTACTGCGAAGACGGCCTAGCGACGAGGTGCGTCGCGGAATGGATCCAATTGCTGACGACAGTGGCCCGACGCAAATCCACTCGCGCACGGCAGAGGCGTACGCAGCACACATCCAGATCGAGTACCACCAAGTTCCTGACGGGCGGCCCCCGCGCATCGACTTTGGCGCTGTCGACGATCCCGGCTTGCTCGTCGACGCGCTCCAGCGCGCCGGGAACGAAGCTCGGCGGATCGGAAGCCGGAATTGCGACGTACGCACCCTCGCCGAGTCGCGCGACAAGAACGCCGACCCCGAGGATATCGACAACGGTACACCCGAACACACGTCGAATGTCGTGATTCTCCACGTCTTTGGGCCCGAGCAGCCCGATCTTAGTATCATTGACCTTCCGGGACTCGTCACCAAGACGAACGGGAAGGAGATTACAGAGGGTACGCACAGAAACAGGTGATTGTGCTGACGGCAGCCGCCGCGAAAAAGTACATTAAACGCCAGAACACGCTGGTCTTGCTTTGTCTCGCTGCTGGCGGACGTGCGTCGCGCCGTTGAACTCAGCTGACGGCAGAGGACCCCAGCGAGGGCACCGAGGTGCAGATCGTCGCCCAGGCCGACCCGGACGGCGAGCGCACAATCGGTATCGTCACAAAGGCCGACCAAATTCTCAGCCGCAAGAACAGCCATTTCAATCTCATCAGAGGCGAATACGACTGTTTCCAGTTCACGCCAAAGGCTGGCTGGTGGCCGTTCAGGGGACGCACGCGGCGCGAGAAACACCTCAGTATCGAAGCGTTCGCTGCTGTGCAAGACAAGGTGTTTGAAGAAGACTACTACTGCGCGCTCGAGCGCGACTTCTCCTGGCCGGCTCTCAAGCGGACCATTGTCGATCGTTTCGCCAACCTAGTCCGCACGACGGTCCCGCAGCTCCAGGCCCTCGCTGCGCAGCACCTTGTCGACGCGAACGATCGACTCCAAGAACTCCCGCCCGAGGTCGCTGACGCGCCGGGCGTGCTGTTCTCACTCATTGAGAAGGTCCAAGAGCAGGTTCGTGAACACTACCTTGAAAACTTGTTTGGATCGGGCGAGCTCAAAAAGGCCGTCGACGCGCTCGCCTGCGATCTCGCGACCGGTGTGGCTTTCGTCCCCCTCTTCAGGAAGGACTGGGATGCGCTGTGGAACGAGGTGAAGCAGGACCCCGCCGACGAGGATACAGTTGGCAGTGAAGAAGACCCAGACTTTATCTCAGGTTACAAAAGCGCACTCGGCGACACGTGCGGCACTTCGCGTCCGCCCCGTTCGCGCCCGCCCCGTCATGGGTTCACGGTTACGTGCCGCCGCTGGGATCCCGAGTTCCGGAGCAATGTCCGTCGGGACCCAAGTGGCGGCAAGTCCACAACCCACCTCGAGACTCTCTTCCTGGATCGGTTCCACCCCCTGCTCATGACGTGCTGCAACATCACGGTGAGCTCGCCAGACGTGTTCAAGGCGATGTGGCACGTCCTCGTGGAGGTGGTGCGCAATTGGATGGCTCCGTGCATGCAGTTCGAGGAGCGCGTGTGGACAGAGGTCGACCGTAAGATCGAGGACTTGGTCGCTTACGTGTGTGACAAAAACAACATCCCTGTTGCCGAGGCTCGGATGCTGGCTGTCATGCGCGACGGCATTGCCAAGCACCGCGAAAATGGCAAGCGGTTCATTCGTGAGCTGGTCGAGTGCGAGATGGAAGACCCAAAGTACGTCGGCCCTGTGGTTCTCCCAGACTTGGACACAAGACGAGTGTACGCTCTTTGCCGCGACCTCTTTGCCGAGACTTACGGCGACGGGGATGAGAACCAGAACGGGGGTCCCACGGATACGTCAATTCCCGAGCGCTTTCTCCGTGACCGGCGCAACAGCCGCTTGATTGAGGGGCGGCATTGCCAACATACTGGCGACGACGAAGCGCACGACCACTGTATGGAACGGTTGCAGAATAAGTTCCCTCTTCACCATGGGCGCGGCATCCCGGCCCACGAGGAGACGCCGCCAGCTGAATGGCCGGAGTTATACGTGCAAGCCATCAACTACCTCGGCGTCTATTTGGTCCAGTATCTCGAAGGTCGCAGCGATTCACTCGTCGACATTGTCGGGCGGCGGGTCAAAGGCGAGGTCGTCCATTACATCGAAAACCTGTCGGCCATCCTGCGAACGGGGCTGGGTCTCAAGCTGGACCCCGCCGCGCTTGCCATTGCTAAGAGCCTCACGGAAGCCGATCCCGCGACGGTGCGAAGGAGGGTGGATGCGAAGCGCCGCTTGGAAAACGCAGAAAAGCTCAAGTGCGTGAACCCGTAGCGTCAATGTGCTGACTTGCAGTGACATCTTTAAGCGACCGCGTCTGATGGAGTGAGAAAAGAGTAGTACGATCACAAGTGAAATCAGATCCAGAGGACGTAAACAATCTGGGCTGCTGTCGTTGGAGTCATAATTAGCAGTGTTAGTACCAATGCCGGATTATCTACATATGCATGCGCCCACTCATACATGATCGTACGCCTAGTACGCCGCGGCAGCGACGAGCTTGGTGAGCTCTGGGCAAGTCAGCATTACCCTGGGCACTTTGGACGCACGCTTGAGCTCGACAGACTCCTTGACAACACCGGCCTTGACGTCGTTGTCGCCGTTGGGGGGCACGACGGCAAAGTCGCCGTCGACGGTCCATCCGTTGCTGGTGACCCAGCCGGAGACGTCGGCGGCCGAGAGGTCGAGCCAGCGTGCGAGCTGCGAGAGGCGGATGCGGCGGAAGCTGGCGGCGACGCTCGCGGCAAACTGGTTCCGGAGGTTCGGGACGAGGTCCTTGTGCGCGGAGAAGTAGGTCGGGTTCGAGTGGAGAATGTTGGCGGCCTCGGACGAGCCCTTGAACTCGGACCAGAACTTTGTGAACTGGCATGTCCGCACGAGCTCGTGCAGATGCTGCAGGAAGGGCATGGCGGTCACGAGCGACTCGTCCTCCGAGTCAATGTCGTGCAGGATTGCCTGGAGTCAGAATGGGATGTGTGGAGATAAGATGGTGGTTAAGATTTCCGCAGAAAGAACAACAACCACTGCGCCACACGCACCTGCGGTTCACGGAGGATGGCGAGGCAGAGGCTAAAGTCCGGGCCGTGGACGGTCGCAACCAGCGCCTTGATGAGGATGTTGATAATGACATCCGGGTTCGACAGCAGCGGGTTGAACTGGTACCTGTAGTGTTAGCGGCAAGTGATGATGAGCGAGTGTAGGTGTTCGAGGTGACCCGCCGCGCGCAAGTTGCTTGAAAAGGGCGTTTCAACAGCAACCACACAGCAGCAACGGCAGCACCTATCGCCCCTCCTCGCGCCGCCCGCAACACGCACAGCTTCAGGATCGCAAGGTTGGCGAGCAGGTCGTACTCGTCGTTCGCGACCTGGCTCTGGAGGTACTCCTCCATAAACGAGAGGTTCGAGGGGTTATACCTGTCTGCGGGGTCAGCGCGTCCCTGTGGGCGGAGCTAGGCGGCAAAAACTCCGTCTCCTTTCGCCGTTTCCTCGCGCGACGCACCGACGCCGTGGATGAGCTCGTGGATGACCTCGGTCCGGCTCGAGGGCGTGTGCCACTCGGTGAGGTTCTTGAGGGGGACGGGGCTGGTGGTCGCCATGATGCTGCGGCTGCGAGGGCGACTTTTGGGGGATGGGGGAAGGGAAGTAAAGTGGGGGTTGGTGGTCTTTTGACGACTTTTGTTACTTTTGTTCTTTCTTTGTTCTTTTGCATTGCTCATGCGCTCGTCGACGGCGACAGCGAGCTCGACAAGAAACACATGAAAAGGAAATCGGAGGTAGCCTTATCACTAAGCTGTTATGGAAATTTGTAGATGACGTGTCAGTATTCACGCGAACGGCACGCGACACCGTGCCTGAGGCGCGGCCGGCGCGGTCAGTGTTGTGGCTCGAGCTCAACGTCACGCGTCAGAAAAGGACAGGGTCAAGCAAGCGCACGAGGACATCAAGGACATCGAGCTCGACACACACACTCTCTCCGACATCCCATCACTCTCTCCGACATCCCATCACTCTCAACTTACCCACTGACTATGGAATTGGCCCCCCCCCCACTCCTACACCGACAATGAGCCAGCCCGAGATCCCCGTCGGCGCAAAGGTCGCCGTCACTGCCGGCACCGGCATGGTGCGCTGGACGGGCGTCAACCCCAAGTTCTCCGCCGGGCGCTGGGTCGGCATCGAGCTGTGAGTGGGCGGTGTAGCTGGCGGTGTAGCTGGCGATGGAACGCCGTAACCCACGTTTGTGCTGACTGAAGCGACACACCGTCGGGGAAGAACAACGGCTCGGTGCAGGGCGAGGCGTACTTTGAGTGCAAGCCGAATCATGGCGTGTTCGTCCGTCCCAGCCAGGTCAAGATCCTCGAACAGCCGGCGCCAAGAACCGTGCGTGCTCTCAGTCTCTCAACTGCAAGTGCAAGTGCAAATGCTTCTGTATCTGCAAGTGTGATAGCAAGTGCAAGCGCAAGCCCAAGTGCAATACCCACTGCAACTGCTGCAACTGCAATTCCCACACCCACATCCATACCGTCAACACCATGCGCAATCCCAATGCTGACCGTGCAGTCTCGCCTGTCCAGCGTGCCGAAGACGCCTAGTGCGAGTACTTCGCGTTTGCCCTCTGTTAATGCCTCGCGCGCATCAACGCCCGCTAGCCGGACCTCTTCCGGCTCGACACCCGCCCCGCGACCGGCGGCGACGCCGACGCGTGCCACCTCACGGCAATCCATCAGTGGAACAATGACCCCCGCACGGCCGTCGAGTGCAGCGTCAGCAAACACCGTCAAGCGTGCAGCAGCGGCGACGACGCGCCCTGGACCGCGTGCGTCCGTTGGTGTCCGGACCCAGGCTGCCGGTGCCAAGACGGCAATCAAGGGACGCCCTTCGTCAATAGCTACAAACGCGTCGGCATCCAATGCTCCTCCGACGCTCTCGTCAGCAGCACCCCCGGCATCTGCCACCAGCAGCGCCATGCCCATATCAGAGGCTTCCTCCTCCACGCGTCGTATCTCGACAATTTCTCTCGCATCGACAAGCTCCGAGGCTGAACCTGACAGTAGTCTGCCATCAGGTGCTCCCAGGGGCTCCATGCTGCCGCCACCTGTTCCTACCCCGTCGATTCCGGAAACCACCGCACCACCCCCAGCATCCCCCCTTCGTGAATCACTCCTTCCAGCAGCAGAAGACAAGCCGAATCCAAAAACACCCGAACTTCTCCTCTCCCCTCTTCCCGAATCCGCCGACCCCGTCTCTGGCACATCAGCCGGCCGGTCGACTATAGCTGGCGGACAGCAGCTATCCCCGCGTGTTTCTCCCCGCCAGCCGCTTGCACGCTCCCTGTCTCCTGACCGCGATACCGCTGCTGCTGCTGTGTTTGCGCAGAAACGCGAGCTTGATGAGTTGCGGATCAAGGTTCGCCTCCTCGAGACGCGCCGCAATGAGGATGCGGAGCGCATCAAGATGCTGGAGAAGAAGGAGGCCGACGCCGACCAGCTCCATGCTATCCGTGCCAAGCTCCAGGCCAAGTTTCTGGAGCAACAGAGTGCCCTTGCCAGTGCGCAGCGCTCTGTGCGGGACTTGCAGTCGGAGAATGTCTTGCTTGAGACGCGAGCGCAGGAGGCCCTTGATCAGCTCGAAATGACCACTCTTGACCGTGAGGTCGCTGAGGAGAAGGCCGAGGCTGCCGAGGCGGATCTCGAGAAACTCCATGGCAAGATTGAGGAGCTGGAACTCGAGGTTGCTGTACTCAAGGAGGAGAATGGTGAGCAAACAGATGGCTGATTCATATAGCTGACAGCAGCCGAATACGAAAAGCCGATAGCGGGCGTTGAGGGGGAGCGATCGTCTCTTGCGTTTGTGCAGCTTGAGAAGCACAACGAGCGCCTCAAGGAGGCCCTTATCCGGTGAGTGTTCAAGTATGGCTTATCTGACAGTTAGCCTTCGCGACGTCAGTGGCGAGACGGAACGCGAGCTCAAGGGCAAGCTGGCTGACGTGGAGCGCGAGCTTGGCACGCGCGAGGACCAGAAGGCCGTGCTGGAGCTCACGGAGGCCAAGCTGGGCAGCGCCGAGGCCCAGATTGAGGACCTGAAGCAGCAGCTCGACGACGCGCTTGGTGCCGAAGACCTTCTCGAGGAGCTCACCGAGCGCAATCTGCAGCTGAGCGAAAAGGTCGAGGATCAGCGCGCGACCATCGAGGATCTCGAAGCGCTCAAGGAGCTCAACGACGAGATTGAGGAAAACCACATCGAAGTGGAGAAGCAGCTTGAGGAGGAGATCTCGGGTCTCCAGAGCAAACTGCGCGACGAGGTTGCACGTTCGCACGATCTGGAGGTTGTCGTTGTCGATATGGAGGCGACGATTGGGCAGTTCCGTGAGCTTGTCAATTCGCTGCAGAGCGAGATTGATAGTCTGCGTGTGCAGCAGGCGACGCAGGAGTACGAGTCGGCAACAGCTAGCAAGGAGTCGCAGCAGCTCCTTAACCTCAACCTTAAGCTCCAAAACTCGGCAGCCAAGACGCAGAGCAAAACGATCGATCTGGACCTCAAGAAGCTCGAGGCCGCGCAGCTCACAGAGCACCTCCGCGTTGTACAGGTGTACCTTCCGGATGTGTACCACGAGACGGAGGAGGACAGCGTCACGGCCCTGCTTTTCTTCCTCCGTGTTGCTTCCAAGCTCGACATGATCACCAATGTCATCTCCCATCTTCACGGCCTACCTACTGCCCTGCACAGCGTCGCGTCCGAGGCGCTTGTTGGCGTGTGCGAGCTGCGCGGCAAGCTGCGCCACTTTGCAGCCCTCAACCGTCGGTTCGCGGCTGTCATGCGCCGTGCTCCCTCCGACGACTGGGTCACCCTCGGCAAGGTGGTCTCGGAACTCGTTGGCGTCGAGCCAAAGGTCGACGGCTGGGTGTCTCTCCTCAAGAGCGACGAATTTATCGAGGCCGACTGTGCGCGTGAGCTTGACAGTCTCATTGCGCAGTTCAACCACCTCGCTGAGGTCATGTTCAACCGTCCTGGGCTGGACGCTGCGGAACAGCAGCTCGACCTCGTGTACAACTTCGAGGACGACCTGGACAACTTTGCCGCTGCTGTTGGGTTCGTCCGACAGGCGGTCGTCTCGATTGTCAGGGACGGCGATATTGATGTGGACGTTGGAGAGTCGACACTCGAGGAGGGCGTGTATGAGCCCGTGCAGCGCATCCTCAACCAGGCGCGTGCGGTCAAGGCACCAGCTGGCAAGCTCGTTGCTGTGGTCGAGGAGGCGGTTGTTGGGCAGTATGCCCTGCTGCCAGAATTCACTGCCGCCCTCGGCGACCTCCTCACATCCGTTTCCAACGCTGTCGACATTGCTGTGCAGGTTGCGCAGCGTATCGGCGCGCACATTGGCTCAGTGCGGCAGACCAAGGAACCCCTCCGCCTGGCGGATATTGACAAGTTCCTGTCCGAGGTGACTGAGCAGGTGGACGCCGAAATGACTCCTTGGGAGGTCATCAGCTCCTTCATGGAACGCCTCGCGACCGATCTGGCGGACACGCTGCCCAAGTTCCGCGGCGCAGCCAAGGGCGGACAGACGGTGAATATCCAGGTGACGCCCCCGTGGGTCACGCGCGTGGCGGCGGTCAAGGAGGCGGCGCAGTACAATGCCGAGGCGGAGCGCAAGTTGTCGCGTCTGAGCGAGGAGCTCAAGGGCATGATGCGCGAAGTCAAGCTGCGCGAGCAGAGCCTGCAGGAGGCGAACGTTAAGATCGAGACGCTCGGCCACCGTCTCGAATCATCCAAGAAGCAGGCGGACATGATCCTCGAGCTGGAGAACGACATCGGCAAGGCCAAGAAACAGGAGAAGGTGTACGAGGAGGCGATGGAGCAGCTCCAGACGGAATACGACACACTCGAGGCGGAGAATGCGCGCTTGAGGAAGGACAGGGGCCCAGACTCTGGATCGCCCAGTACCGCGACGGCCGACACGCCCGTGCTCGCCACTACTGTGGAAGCCGGCCAACTCGTCGACCAGATCGAGAGCCTGCGCGCCGCGGTCCGTTTCCTCCGCTCCGAGAACGCCCTTCTCAAGAGCAAGGACCTGTACAACGACGTGCAGATGCTCGCACCACTGCGCAAGACGTCTCTCGCACCACTCCCGCCACTTCCGCCAGTTCCCGATCTCGTGGATGGGGAGAGCAGCGACGCCGAGTCGGAAGGCCCGCGCACCCCTCGCCGCACTCCTGTTCGAAACACACGGCAGGCCCTTGCGACCGAGTCCAAGCTGCTGGTGCGCGAGGTTGCGCGCATGGCCGCCGCGCCGCGTATCGTGGATATATCGGGTCTTGGCGGTAACGGCCCGGCGTGGCGGTCGCGCAAGAATGCGCCGGATGTCCAGGTGTGGCGGTGGGAGAACGAGCGGCGCGCACTCGAGGAGCGCGTGAGTGACCTCAGCAGCCGGGTGCGGGCGCTCCGGAGGTAGCAGTCTTGGTAGATTAGGTACAGTAGGTATGTATGTTGAGTAATGTCATGATGAAGTGCATGAGAACAAAGTACAGTGAACAGCATAGGTATCTCGTATCTTATCTCCGCTTGTAGATGCACGCCCGCAGGATTCCCTCGCCATCGGCAACGCGCTCGTCCCATCCCTCCTGGCCGCGCACAGGGCCAACCGGCGTCGGTGTGCGCTTCGTAAACCGGAACAGCGTAAAGTGCGTCGACGGCTCCTCCTGCGACTCGAGCACGAGGCCAAACGAGGTGATCGCCTCGACGAAAGCCTCGGTCGACACAAAGCGCGACGTGACCTCTGCGACGTGGAACTCTCCCCTGCAAGTCAGTGCTGCCCAACGACACCACCATGCCACCACTCACCCCTGCTTGAGGATCCGCGCAGCCTCGTACACGCCGCCAACCCAGTTTGTGCCCATGAGGGAGAGACAGCACACGACGGCATCGACAATCTCGCTCGCTGCCGGGTCGCGCTTCTTGCCCTTCCGCTTCCCCTTCTCCTCCGCATCGGCTTCACCCCCAGGCCGGCCGGGAAGTGGCACACCGGTGAGAAAGTCGCAGGGCACGACCCAGCCCTCGCCGCGCGCGCTGCGGCCCTGCTCCCCGACGTCGCCGACCAGGTCGTACGAGAGCACGACCTTGCCTTGCGGGACGAGGGCGCGCGCGAGGTCCGCATCGCCGCATCCCAGATCCGCAATTACGCTGCCCTTCGGCATCGGGGCGAGGATCTTCATAATGTGCGGGAGCGGCGGGGACGGCCATGCCGCCGTCAGTTGCCGGTGCGTGTCGTGGTACTGCCGTGAGAGACTGTTGCGGGGAAGTACTTTCAGCAAACCTACGTCGGCAAACACCTTGGGATCGTTGTCCATGAGCGCAACAGCATCGTCCGAGCTCGTGGTGTACAGCTGCTCGTTGATCCAGCGGAAGCGCGCGCCCTCGAGCTTGGCCGCCATCTTGCGCTGCATGTCGGTGAGACCGTCGTCGGCCTTGGGTTTCGGCGTCGGCAGGTCGATCTCCACGGGCGCAGGGAGCGCCTTGGTCGGCGTCTTGGTCTTGGGCTTTGGCGTCGGCGTGGCTGGCTTTGCGGGGATCTTTGTCGGCGTGCTCTTCGCGGCTGGCTTTCCGGTATTGGCTTCCTCGCCGCCCTTCTTGCCCTTGCCAAAGTCTTTGTTCTTGCCAAAGTCCTTGCCCTTGCCAAATTCCTTCCCCTTGGGCTCCTGCTGATCCATCCGCTTACCCTCCTTCTTCCCGCCCTTCTGCTCCATCTTTCCCTTGCCCTTATGTCCCTTGCCTTCAGCCCCATCCACGCGCCGCTTCTTCTTCCCCATCTCGCCCATCGCCTCCCGCCCCTGCCGGTCCGCCTCGACAACCTCCCCGCGCTCCATCCGCCCCATGAGCTTGGTGAGGTTCGCCTGCGTCGCGCGCACCTGCTCGTCCTTGCCCTTGTTGCCGCGCTTCCGCTTGCCCATCGAGAGAGGCGCGGCCGCCGCCGCTGCCGTCGGGGCGCTGTCGAATGCCGAGGCGAAGAGCATCAGGGATGAGTGTGGGTGGAAATGTAGTGGCAAGAGAACTAGAAATGTGGATCCCATCTATCTGGGTTCGAAATCTGGAAATCTGGGAATACTTGCCTCGTGTGGGCCCCCGCATCCGCCCGCCACACGGCGCATTTCCCGAATCCCCGCCAGCTTAGCCACTTTGCCACCCAACACCCCTTTGAACTCGTCCTCGATCTCGATTTCGAGTTTTGTGTCCACAACAACAACAGCATCCACAATGGGTAAGCCACAACCAGAGACGCGCGCTGACAGCAGACTACCAAGTGAGCTTCATTGCCTCCCTCAAGCTCCCCGAAAATCGTGCATGTACTAATCCCAGAACCGAGCGGGCGCGAACAAGGGCGGCGGCGGCGTCGCGGGCGGGAGCGAGACGGCGGTGGACCGGCGCGAGCGGCTGCGCAAGCTCGCCCTCGAGACAATCGACCTCGCAAAGGACCCGTACATTCTGCGCACGCACCTGGGCACGCTCGAGTGTCGCCTGTGCCTAACGCTGCACGTGAACGAGGGCTCGTACCTCGCGCACACGCAGGGCAAGAAGCACCAGACCAACCTCGCGCGCCGCGCCGCAAGGGATAACCAGGAGGCGATGCTCGCTGCCCCGCCCCCGCCGACCGCGACGGCGGTCAAGAAGCGCGTGTTTGTGAAAATTGGGCGGCCGGGGTACAAGATTGTCAAGATTCGCGAGCCGACGTCGCAGCGCCTCGGGCTGCTGTTTACCGTGTCCCTCCCCGAGATCAAGACGGGAGAACGGCCGCGCAGGCGGTTTATGAGCGCGTTTGAGCAGAAGCGCGAGATTCCAAACCGCGCGTTCCAGTACATGGTGGTGAGTGGCAGCGGCGTGGGACATGGGCCAGTTCCGGACACGGCTGACGGCAGCTTGCGGCCGAGCCGTACGAGACCATCGCGTTTGCTATCCCGTCAAAGGACATGGTCGACGAAGAGGAGGACCCCGACTCGGTGTGGGAGCACTGGGACGAGGACGACAAGGTGTACTCATGCCAGCTGCTGTTCAAGTAGTGGCCCGGGGAGGTGTACGAGGAGACATGGAGTGGATCAATGTCGAGGGAGATTTGGCGACGCGGAAAGGCGCCCGGTTGGGTCGACAGACAGTGGCGAGTGCTGTTAGCATGTGGTGGGCGCGATCGTAACGCAGATAGACTATGCATTTGTATCAGGTAGACAAGATGCCGCAGCGCGTCTTGGGCCAGAACGCATAGAGCGCGGAGAGCTGGCGCTGCAACCCCCCCACAGAGTGCAACCCGGCGAGTAGTCGTGATCATGCATCATGCATTTATGTACAGAATATGCTAGTGACAACAAATCCTAATTCCGTTCCCCCTCTCCTCCTCTCTCACAGCCGGCGGTCATGCATGAGCGCCTTGAGGCCCGCGCTGCGGATGGGTTTCTCTCCGCCCATCTGCGCAGAGTGCGGGATCCAGTTGCCAGATCCGGCCTTTGTTGCAGCTCCACTCACACTGCCGCCGCTCCCGGCACCATTGCCGTGTCCCCTACCGCGGATGGGTTTTGCTCCGTTGCTCGCCTTGATCTGCAGCATCTCGAGCACGCTCGGCAGCAGACTGTTCTGCCTGCACAGGAGCACGAGCTCCTTGCCCGTCTGCAATCCGTCCGCTGGCTCCTCCTGCGACCGCGCGTCGAGGCCCATCTTGCGGGCAAAGGCGACGGATACCGAACCAACACGGTGATGATGCGAAATCTTGCGGCCGCCATTCGCGCTGGTGTTCGCGGTCGTGTCGTCCTCCTTTTCAGGGGTGATGAGGGCATCGCGCAGGACCTGCAGCGACACTGCCTCAGCAGCCCGGCGCACGCGTCCCTCCGAGGTCGTTGGCGCACCAGCACCCTGCTGCTTCTCGGTGGTGAGCCACACTTGACGCGTGAGCATTCCACCCCACTTCTGGCGCGACACTGCGTCTGGCACTGAGAAGCAGTATTTCCTCCGACGGCCCTGCGGAGACATGAACTGCACGTGGAACGTGTTGCGCATAAACGAGCGCTCGACGGAGAATGTGCGGGTGTTGCCGATGCACGCATAGTATGCGGCACTGACGCCGGTACGCTCAAAGAGCATCGACTTGGCGCCAAGAGCGACGCCGCGCACCCGGAACGTCTGCGAACGCGACTGGCCAAAGTCCAAAACGGCAGTGTCAAACTCGAGACCTTCGCTGAGAAGCTTGATCTTGAAGCTGGGGTCGCCACGGGGTAGCGTCACCGTAATGGGCTCCGACCACTCGTTGAACGTCAGCCTGGTCGGCAGACGGCTCGGAGTTATGACGACCTCGCGGGCGAGGTGCGCCTCGTGTGACGCGAGCGCTTGAACAAGCTTGCTGCCGCGGATCGAGCGGTAGATCTCCTGTAACAGGCTGTCCGGAACGAGACGGTTGGGGTCCTTGGATCGGAACCCGGCCGCGAACGTGTCGCCCGAGATGGCATGGTTGGGGAAGGCAAAGCCAAAGGTCGAGTAAAGCATGTCGTTGAGTTCCATGGTTGCGATAACAAGGTCACGGGCGCGTATCGGGTCGTATGGCAGCGTGTCCTGGTTGGCCTCATAGTACCCATCCGCAAAACCGCAGAGTAGCGTCTCTGCCGCCCCGATATCGGTCGGCAGGCGTATAGAAAGCAGGAACACGCGCAGGGCGTCATCGATGCGCACATGATGGAAATGGAAGCGGTGTATGAAGGCGCTGAGAAGCGTCGTGTCCGCCGCCAGTAGCTGGCCGAGTTGTGTCTTGTCGAGCTCGGGCATCTTGGAGAGTAGAGAAGCTAGGGTGGGCGCGTTCAGCTTTGGCGAACTGCGCTCGGCAAGGTGGCGGACCGCCTGGAACGCATCGTCCGCAAACTGCTGCACAAAGCTGATGACCGCAGAATGGCGGTTCGGCTCCTCTCCACTTTCATCCGAAAGACCAGTGACGGTGAGCTTGTCGAGGCTCACAACCGACTTGACAATATACTTCATGTCCAGCGTCGCCTGAGTGCCAGTCGTGATAATCGGCTTGGCAATCACCAGAATATCGTTGAACAGGAAGAGGTATCGGTCCTTGACGGTCTAGGGGTTAGGAGCTGGTTGCTTCATACTAAACTCACATGAACATTGACCACCTGGAGCACTTGTTGCGATAGGAGAAGCTTGCGCGGCGGGTCGTCGAGGAAGTCCGGATTTGCTGGGTCGTTGCTCGCCCGAGAAAGCATCTTGTCCATCCGATTCAGCACCTCAGCGCGCTGGGGCATCGCGAGCGCGCCCATCGTGGCGTCATCATTGATGGATACGACGTTGGACGAACCGAGCTCGATTGGCGGTGGAGGTGCGCGACGGCGATTGACCATGAACGCTGGAATTTCGGGACGCTGCTTGGTGTCCCGCGTGCCTGTGCCTGCGCCGCGCTCCTTTGGCGTCGTGTCCACGGGCGACTCGGTGGCACGAATGCTGCTGCCGTTGCGATAATCGTCACTCGGGGTAGCGCTGTGGTAGCTGTTGTTGCTGCGGTGGCTGTGGCTCGGCTGGCTCATGTGGCTGGAGTTGCTGCCTTGGCGCGAGTGGTTGTCGCTCGTAGCCTCGGACGTGCGCGACGCGGCAATAGGTTTGCCCAACCAGTTGCGCCGCACTGGGTCGTTCGTGCTGTCCTCAGATTTCTGAACGCGATGCGAGGCACCATTGGCGTGGGATCCGTTGGCGTGCGAACCGTTGATATGCCCGTTGGCGGCGCCGTTGGTGGTATGTGCCCCGTTGACTGTACGAGTCGCCGGTTCCGAGTGGTGGTGAACAAGGTGCGGAATCTCGTTATGGCTCTCGGAACCGGAGCGGGACCGGGATACATTGATACCCGGGAACGGGGAGAGCTTCGAGTTCATGACACGCGGGTCGTTGATGTCGGCACGCGGGAGGAAGCCAACTGGCGAAGATTGGGAAAGCTGGTGCTGGAGAAGCATATGGTTCGCCGACGTCGCCCCCTCGGGTGTGTTGAGCGAAGAGGTGGACGTCTCATGCCGTACTACGCGAGAATGCACCGGCGACTCGCGGTTACTACGCTGGCTGGCTGACGCCGAAGACTCGGACTCGCGCCTGCCGAACATCTGATTGAAAGCGTGTCGGGGGCTTGCAGGCGGGCTGGCAGTGCTCGTCGCTGAGTGTTTTCGGAGAGCTGCCAGCATAGCACGGCCTTTACGCCCCGTGAGGCTGCCCTTCTTGCCCTGGTTTGCTTCCTCGTGATTGACCTCGTCCCACGACATGCGGCTGACAGCTCGGTCCTGCGCACTGGTGGTGCTCGTGTTCGAGATGCTGTCCTGCTGCATGTGGCGTACCGGCGAATTCTTACCGCTCACATCGGGACTGTCCATCTGTTGGTACACCTTGAATGTCTCGGTGATTGGAGTGTCGGCATCCACTGAGTCTGGTGGCCTTAGCAAGATCCTAGATTAAAGGGTCTTAAAACTTACTCTGGCTGCCATTGACATAGTCCGACCAGCTTTCCTCCGGGATATTGAGCTGAGGGGCGGTGGCCGGCTCAAATGTGGCCGTCGACTCTGCGCCCGGCGAACGCCCAGGCGGCACTGCGGTGCCAGACGAGGACACAGACTCCTGGGTCACATGCCGAGTTGCAGCGACAAACGGAAGGACGGGAACAGTGAGATCTTCGTGGCCATGGTGACCGAGGTTGCTGTGGCCGAGACTGCTCGGGCTATTGTAGCTATGGCGGCTGGCGGCGCTCTGTTGGCGAAGAAAAACGCCCTCGTGGTTGGACTCTTCCGACAAGTCCTCGATCAGTGGACTGGGAAGCGCCACTTCCGGGCTCGCCTCCATCACCTCATTGCGGGCAGTGCGGCTCGACAGGCTGCGACGAAGATGGGCCTCGTACTCGAACTCGTCCGAGCGTTCGGTGCTGCGTGATGGCGTGCGATCGAACGGGGTGGCGGAAAGGAGAGAAGCTGGCTGCGAAGAGATGGGAGGCAGGGCGATGAAGGGGAGACTCGTGGGATGTGTCGGGGCGCGCTCGTCCTCATCCTCCTCTGTGTCGTCCTCCATCTGATCCTCCTCCTCTCGGCTCCACTGGTGGCCCGCGCCATCAAAAGCGATGACTTCTTCGTCTTCGTCTTCCTCCACCTCTTCTGGGACGTCCGCTTCGGTTTCTTGGGCATCTGGCGCTTGTTCTAGACTCGGCTGACCAGGCTGTCCCGAGTTGGCCATACTTTTGTGGCGCGAACTCCACGTGTCTGTCGACTTTCGGAGGTCTGCGTGTTTTCTGCTCTCCTCCCAGAGTTTGCGAACCTCTGCCTCTTCTTTCTGGCGTGCAGCGCGCCGTTCTCCAAGGCGTTCGACCATTCGCCGTCCGACAGCACTACGCCGCTCCTCGCCCATGTTGGAGGAAGACACAGTGAAGCTGCGTTGCAAGCGTGGGCGCGGAATGTCAAAAGCAGTATCTGGGAGCTGAGTTGCTGTCGGGATGAGCGCCGCCGTGTCGTCCACTGTTGTTGTGGATTGTGATGGGCTTGGAGTCAGCCCAAACATCCGCGGCACGCCGATCGTGCCCGAGCGCGTGAGACGTGATCCTGGTAGACCATGGAAGCCGAGTCGGACGTCCTCATCTGATGACATGGGGGTTATGATGTTGGTGCTACGTGTAGGCGTTTCCGGCTGCCCCGTAAGCTTGCACATTGCTTTTGCTCGTGCCGCCGCAGAGTTGGAACGGGACAGATTGCGCAAGTCGGTCAGCGACGGGAGGAGTGGGCTAGGCGTGTTGCGACTCGGACCGTTGGGCGTGTGGAGGCTTCCAGGGAATGCGCTTGGTGGCACCGACACGGGGCTGAGGCCTTGCATCTGCAGTGGGTAAGGAACGCCGGTGTTCGCCCAATCTGATCCTGGATGATGTGGTGAGGGCTGGTCATTAAGCAAGGAGGTTGTCGACGAACCATATGGCATGTGGGGTGGTGTCGGGATGTGGAACGATGACGACTCGGACAATGTCCGCTGCATGACAGGTGCGCCGAACACGTTGACTTCCGGGCCTGCATTGAGCAGCTGCTCCTCTTCATCGTAGTCGTAGTTTGGACGGGACGGCGATGGCGAATGCGAATGCGAGTGGCCAGAAGTCGACGACGACGGTCCACCATGTCCTTCCTCGGACGTGGATGTCGAGGTCATCCCACCAGTCACAAGCCCTCGCCTCCCATCTGGCGTTCGCGGAATGGACGCTGCTCGTTTCAACTTTGCGATTGCCTGTGATCGAATCTCGGCAGTCGGCGACGGCGCGACCTGATATCGAGTCGGCGACGACATGCTGGCGAGCGGTGTGGTGAGGACAAAAAAGGGTGAATGCTAGGTGGACGGGTGGAGAAACAAAGTGTAGAGTGCAGCGAAGGAAGGCGGCGAGCGAGGAGGTGGAAGGGAACGCGGGATGGGCCAGGCCAGTCCGAGGATCCGAGTGATTCGGATGCTGCAAGTGGAAGCAGGAAAAGTGCTGTCTTTGGAATGACAAAGATGCCAGAGTCCTTAAAAGTCCTGACAAAGTCCTGACGGATGGAAGAGCGGACAAGGGGGTTGAAGGATGACACAAGGGAGCGTCGACGGCACAGGGATCGCGCGCGTGAGAGTGGACACTGTGTGTGATCTCTTGATCCGTCACTCTCTTCTGTCACTCGCTCGCTCTCTGTTTTTTGTCCCTTTCGGTCGAGTCGCGAGTTGCCTTCGGACGTCCACGCACGGAGAACAGAAAGAGAAGGTCCGAAGGGTGGGGGAAGGGCGCACGTTTTGGCCGTCTGATGGGTTTTAGGCACGACGATGCATCGAGGGCGCGATTCGGTCGAGTGCAGGTACCAGTCGTGGTGGTGGTCTTGGTGTGTGTGAGGCGTACTTGTGCACGCGCGTAGTGTCTGGCGGGACGGAAGGACCGAGTACTCGAGTCGGGGCCTACAGGGAAAAGGAAAAGGGAGCGAGAAGGTGTGTGTGTGTGAGAGAGAGAGATCAATGCCCAAAAAGACTACGATCTGATCGAGACAACACCAGGGCGAGAGGGAGACGGAGAGGCAGAGAGGGCGGAGGAGCGTGCGGTGGATAAGGGATAAGGGAAACCCAAGAGGGCGGATAGACAGTCGGAGAGGAGTAGTAGAGTTTGATAGTAATATGAATGAATTGAACAAGTAAAGGGATAAGGTGGATGTCGGTTTGCTGGATGCCTGTATAGATGTGGATGGATGCGGGCCAAAAAGGCGGTGTTGACAATGGTAATGACGGTAATGATTATGATGTGAGAGATGATGGGAAGGATGGATGGATGCCGATGGAAACGAGAGACGGTGACTGCTGATAGAAGAGCGCGAAAATCAATGAGAGACCAGAGATGAGGAGCGG
Organism: Apiotrichum domesticum; assembly: GCA_001599015.1. Classification (NCBI taxonomy): domain Eukaryota; kingdom Fungi; phylum Basidiomycota; class Tremellomycetes; order Trichosporonales; family Trichosporonaceae; genus Apiotrichum; species Apiotrichum domesticum. Next base: position 880,330 of record BCFW01000004.1, on the reverse strand, counting down.
GAGGAGAGGGAGGAGAGGGAGAGGGGAGAGATGGGAGGGGGATATCGGATCGAGGTGGGAGGGAGCACGCTAGAGACATGAAAAGAGCCAAGGCGGAGTGAGGCGGGGGGGGGGGGGGGGCGCAGACCCCAGGGCACCATAATCATGCAATCACCTCCACTTCCACTTCTACTTCCACTTGGTAATGCTCAGCATGCTCAGCGCGGATCAGTGGATCAGTGGGACGGTGAGCAGGTGGATTAGATAGAGAGACTCTCTGTACAGAGATGAAGAGTGGAGCCAGTCCTGTCTGCTCATCGGACGGCCTCTGCTGGGACATCATGCATGCACTGCCCCGCATACGCATATGCCTCATACTGATCCGAGCGACACCACTCCTCAGAGTGGATGGGCTCTTTGGGGTCGGTTATCATGCATGTTCTGGTCCCAAATGATCCATCTGGATATCTAACCCAGGCAAAGTCCCACTCGCCATCGGCGCCCCATTTTTTCCTCCTCCTCCCTGTGTGCGCATTTGTTGTGGTCTGGACCATCTATCGAGCCTCCAATCGTCCTCCTGCATCCCTGGCTCCCTGTTGCTCGTGACCAGTCGGACTTTGGAATTTCTCGCCATCACCCCTATCGCCCTTCATTCCCACTATCCCACTGCTCCACAATCGCAATACGGAGAGATCACTCTCTAGCGGTTGCTGCCCACGATGTACCCCACCGGTATCAAGTAGCCGAGGTTGTAGGCTATAGCCAGACAGGTACAAGGGCAGGTGGGTAGTCTGTCCCTGGCCGAAATGATCAGATTGCAGATAGCAATGAATGTCTGGTTCAGTCACGACTTCTTCCTACTACACAGACTTTGGCTGCGCACTGCGGAGAGAGATGCAACAGAGGCGGCGGCTGAATCTGGATGAAGGGGAGGCGCGGATGGAACAAACGACTCAAGCGCAAACGCTCCCAAGCGAGGCTGTGGCGGCGGCGGCGGACGTCTTTCAAGACGTAGTGTGATAAATAGGAATAGAATGTCCAGAGGGCACTTGAGAAATGAGGGTCCTCGCCATGCTGGTCGGTGCTGAGCTACCGCCAAAGGAATTGAAGGTTGCAATCAGCCGGAAACCATGTTATTGATCCAGGACAGAGGCCGCATGCCGAGGCAATAGTGGCCAGACCATCGGACCCATATGAGTTGCCTTGGCAGCGCGAGAACAAGGCGCGAGAACAAGTTGCAGGCGCCCTGGGCACAATGTCCACCCACCAAGCATGCGTGATGGACGTTATGCTCGATATCGCAATGGGCCTCTCGCTGCCCTGGGTCCTTCTCCCTGGCATCCTCCTTCCTGTCCCTTGTTATCCTCTCCCAATATCAGCAGTAAAAGTTAAGGTTTTCACAAGGTTTCGCACCCCCTTCCATCATGTGAAAGGCTGCAGATGGAGTGCCCGCAACTTCTAAGCGTCCTAGGTCCTCGGCGACTTGTGAATTGTGTCATGATGGCCCATGACATGCCTTCGCTTTCATCCGACCCCGAAGGACTTTTCCGATCCGTGATCCATGAGCGGATGACCTCGCGATGCCGTTCATTCCACAACCGACCTGAGTCAGAGGTTGCAGCTGCATCCGCTGTGTCAACAAGGATCCATCTCGACAAGCTTTACATGCTGTACACCGAATAGCAAGCCATAAGGCGCGGTACTCGCTTCCGCACACCGCCGTGCCCGGTGCCGCGACCGCTGCCGCAACCGCTGCCCGCAGTCCCCGCACAGCCCGCAGCAGTTCCCGCCATCGTCGGCGTAGGTGCGCGACGGCGGATCTCATCTGATCTGGCTCCATCGCCATCCTGCCGGTTCCCCGCTCGGTCCGCCGTACCGTCGTTGTCTCTCTGTCTCTCTGTCTCTTTGTCTCCTTGTGTCTCTGTCTCGCTCCTCTCCATGACCCCGCACAACTAGTATTGATCTGCCAGGAACACCGATTGAGGAGGCTGTTGTCCGCTTCCCATCGCTTCCCAGCCCCATGCATCCGCATCCATGACGAGTCAACATGACAAACAGGAACAAGTACCACACCATCTGCCACCCAAAATCTCCTGCTGTGACGATTTTCTTTCATGAGAGGACTAGTATTCGTGCCTGGATGCCTGTGCGCCAGCGCGCCTCCTTCCGCATCAGGATAGGAGGCCGCGGACCGGGGGCCTGGCAGGGCTGGATCGGCGCACGATGCACAGGAACGGGTCTAACGAAATGGGCGGCAAGCGTCGTGGATCAGGCGCGATTACATAAAGCGGTGCTCTGGGCCCTGCAGCTTATTATTTATCTAAGACTCTTGGGCTACTCGGAGCGGATGAGACGCGAGACGGAAGCAAAAGGCCACGTAGTATACACGCGTAAGCTACGTGGGAGTTTGGTTCCGTTGATTCGTTCATCGAGATCCCAGCCTGTGATCTTGTCGGTCTCGTTTCGTCGTCTGAAGTCACTTTCCATTGTTGAGGCAAGGTCGTAGTTCTCGACATCCAGGTAACACTCTCCATCAACACAGTCCTCTTAACACTACGGGTCGGGAGTACACACACTCCCTCAGCCCTCAGCGCAATCCCGCGGCCATGATCACACTCACGCCGCTGTCGTCGTCGGCGTCGTCGTCATCCACGACCGAGCCTGTCGCGTACTATCTCGAGCTCGACGATGCACGCATCCTCCTCGACATGGGGCAGCGCGACTACCGCGCGAGCGCAAACGCAGATGAATGGGAGTACGAGGCCAAGATCCGAGAGTGCGTATAATTGTACAGATGCTGCGTGTGACATCGCACTGACGCGGTAGACTTGCGCCGACACTGTCCCTCGTCCTCCTCTCGCACTCGCCCACGCGGTACCTCGGTCTATACCCATATGCGCGCGCACACTGGGGCCTCAAGTGTCCGGTATACGCTACCCAGCCGACCGTCGAGATGGGCCGCGTCGTGTGTCTTTCCGAAGCCGAGAGCTGGCGGAGCGAATGTCCTGTGCCCGTCGTAGAAGATGACTCGGTGGCTGTCGACGACGCAGTGCTGCATAAGGGCAAGAAGCCGTTCCGCGGGCCGTTTGTGCCTACAGTTGAGGAGATTCACGAGGCGTTTGACTGGATCAAGGCGACGCGCTACAACCAGCCGCTTCATCTTGGTGGTGCGTCAGCTGTTCGGGCATGTCGAAGCTGACCTCAGGCGAGCTATCACATCTGCTCCTCACGCCGTTCCCTTCAGGACACGTGCTCGGAGGAACACTGTTCAAGATTCGTTCCCCGACATCTGGTACCGTTCTGTACGCGGTCGGTATGAACCACACCGGCGAGCGACACTTGGATGGCATGGTCACAGGTCAGGGAGGTCTCACGGGATACGCGGAGGACATCAGGCGACCAGACCTGCTCATTGTGGAAGGTGACCGGAGTATGATTGTCAACCCAAAACGGAGAGACCGCGAGACGGCGATTCTTGGTGAGTTGAACGACGTGCAGACCACAGTCACCTCTAACGCCAGACCTTGTGAACTCTACACTGCAGAGCGGCCACTCGATCCTTCTCCCGTGCGACCCGTCTCCGCGTCTGCTCGAACTTCTCGTCCTCCTTGACCAGCACTGGACGTTTAAGCTCAACCCCGCGGGCAAGAACCCCCAGGCACATCGCCAGGACTGGAACTATCCCCTCTGTCTTGTCAGCCGAACGGGACACGACATGGTGTCCTTCGCGCGCAGTCTGATCGAGTGGATGGGGGGCATTGTGAGGGAGTCGGGCACTGACGATATTGTCGCTGGCGATGGGGGTCGGCGGAAGCGCAAGCAGCGCCACTTTGTGAACATGATGTCCGAGTATGGAGCCCTCGACTTTAGGTGAGCTGGGCGCTTCCGTTTGAGCTGACAGCAGTCACGTGAAGTTCTTCTCCTCCCCCGCGGAACTCCTTCAGGCATTCCCGCTCAACCGGCCGAAACTGGTTCTCGCCATCCCGCCAAACATGTCACATGGCCCCTCGCGATTCCTCTTCTCCGCCATGGCAAGTACTCCCGGGAACGTGGTACTTCTCACCAATCGCGGCGAGGACGACACGCTCGCACGAGATCTCTACACCCGATGGGAGAGCGAGCAGGCTGAGGCTGCGCACTATGGACACGGCAAGGTCGGCGGTCTTCAGCCCCTCTCTGGGTCTTTGACCATCGAGATGGACTCCAAGGTTCCGCTCGCCGGAGAAGAGCTGGCGGCTTTTGAGGAGGAGGAACGCCAGAAGAAGGAGCGCGAAGCGGCCCACCAGGCTGCTCTGGACCGGTCACGCAAGATGCTGGAAGCCGACGACCTCGACTCTGATTCCGATTCTGACAGCGAAGCCGGTTCCGAGGAGGACCTCCCTCGCGAGGCACGCAACGGCTTTGGCGAAGACAGCGAGAACGTACAAACCATGTCGTTCGACATTTTCGTCAAGGGCCAGCAGATGCGTGTTGGTCGCGGTGCGGTCGGCGAGATGGCGCGCTTCCGTATGTTCCCGTACATTGCCAAGGGTCGCAAGGTCGACTCGTACGGCGAGGGACTGGATATCGGCCAGTGGATCCGGAAGGGCCGTGAGATTGAGGAGGAGGGCGAGACGGAGGAGGTGCGCGAGGCAAAGCGCCGCAAACTGGAGGAGGAGGAGAAGGCCAAGCTCCCGCCCGAGCCGCCATCCAAGTTCGTCAGCGAGCAGGTCACACTGGACCTGCACGCGTCGCTCGAGTATGTCGACATGGACGGCCTGCACGACGGCCAGGCCATCAAGACGATCATCACGGACCTCCAGCCCCGCAAACTCGTCATCGTCCAGTCGACGCCGCACGCCACGCAAGCCCTCCTCGACTTCTTCGCGTCCAGCTCGTCCATGACAAACGAGATCTTTCACCCCTCGACGAACGACGTCGTCCGTATCGGTGAACATGTGCAGAGCTACTCGCTCCAGCTCGGCGACAGCATTTCCGCAATGCTCAGCGGGCGGTGGTCAAAGGTGGGTCAACGAGGAGGGGCGTGGGCTTCGCAGACAATCCTGGGTAGCGCGAAGGTGGTCTAAACCCAGCCTGCCCGTCACGCCCTTTCTCACTTCACTGTACATGTAACATTCACTAACAACAGTTCGAAGGGTACGAGGTCGCGATGGTGGACGGAAAACTGGGCTTCGCGTCCGGCTCGACGGTACCGATGCTCGAGGCGCTGCATGTCGAGCTGCCGCCTGTCGTGGAGGTCAAGGAGGAGGTCGAGGGAGAGGAGAAGCCCTCCGAAGAGGAGATAAAAGCAGAGGTCGCGGTCGAAGCACCGGCAGAGGGAGATGCCGCAGACACAAAAGCCGAGGGCGACGGTGCAGAGCCGACCGACGGCAACGCACCAGTGGAGGACGTCAAGATGGAAGAGGAAGCATCGGCAGCAACGGAGGCGCCGGCACCAGTAGAGGACGCAGCGCCCGTAGTTGCCGAGATCGCCGAAGAGAAGGCCGACGCCGAGGTGGAAGTGACAGTCAAGTCCGAGCCATCACCGCCACGCGAGGTCGAGGTTGTCGCATCCTTCAACTCTGCTCCTGCCCGCCTCCCGTCATCACTATTCATCGGCGACCTGCACCTGCTAGCGCTGAAGAACCGCCTCGCATCGCTCTCCATCCCGGCCGAGTTCGCCGGCGAGGGTATGCTCGTGTGTGGCCCCGGCGTGCTGGCGCGCACGCGGGGCGGGGAGGACGGCAAAAAGGCTGGCGGTGCGATCGTCGCGGTGCGCAAGCTCGGCGAGGGCGAGGTGGTCATTGAGGGCGCGGTGAGCGCGACATACTTTGCCGTAAGGAAGGAGCTGTATGGGAGCTATGCGCAGGTCACTACTGTGTAGCGCTGGAGATGCATGTATACAATGGACTTGTTGAGCTTCTGCCACATCTTTTGAGTCCCTGCCACTCTCGGATGTCGAAGCTCGAGCTGAGCTCGAGCTGAGATTGGATATCACGTGATACATTTGATTTTCCCACGTGAAAATGATCCCGACGCGAGTGACTTTTGTATGCCGATCCCGCCAACAGTCACACCGTCAACAAAACAACACAACAGGCAGTGTTGTGCTTTCGCTCCATCCATCAACCCATCCATCGCTACTCATACACCAGACCACGACTGTTCTGCATCACAGACCCCAACTAAATCGCCCGGACCCCGTCCGCGAAACAATCACCAACCGGTACCGCAACTCCACAGCAGCCCAACCCCAACCACCTTCCTCCCACACCCCAACCAACAACACCGCCCCACACCATGGCGTCGACCAAGACCCGCCGCCTGCCGCCGACGACGCCCAAGGCCGTGGCGATGCAGACCCCGAAGCGCAAGGGCGCGAAGCAGGCCCAGCAGGCCGTGCTCGACAACTTTGACGTCGAGAGTGAGTCGCCATTCTAACGTCTCATGGAGCCGAGATACCTAATGTGGTCCCTATCCCAGCTTCTAACAACAGTCGAGCATCGCACGCGCGACATGCGCACCAACCTCGACAATGCCCTCACGGCGTTTATGGCGCTCGCGGACGCGGACCTGCTCATGATCCCCCGCGCCATGCTCTCCATGACGCTCGGCGACCTCGAGGCATGCTGGGCAGGCAGCTTTTCCGAGACGCACATGGCCCTCGCGAAAAAGCAGTTTTCCTCGCTGCATCCGGAACGCGACGAGGCAGAGGTCGTCGCGGCTGCTAAGCGGTGAGTGGAGATGAGTGGTGTGTATTGATCTCGTGGCTCACTCTCTTACAGGAAACGCGCACAGTCACCCAGCACGCCATCGCGCAATTCCAAGAACCCGCGCAAGGCCGCCGTCACCCCTGCTGCTGGCAAGCGCCGCACAACAGCCAAGAAGAGCATCAAGACGGCCAAAACCGCCCTCCCAGCCGCGACGGGCAAGTCGACGCTTCCGCAGGACCACGTGTTCAACCCGCACCTTCCCAAGACGCCCAAACCGCGCGCGCCGCGGCGGAACGAGTCGTTCTTCTCCGCTGCCGGATCGCCCGTGGACGTCAATGCCGAGCACACCGATTCCGAGGGCTCTTCCGATTCCGACGAGCTTCCCGACCCAGAGGTGATGGAGCGCCGTGCGCTCTCTCAATCTGGCTCGCAGCGCTCCGCCAGCGCGCGGAGCAAAGGCAAGCGCGCACCGTCGCTGCTTTTCCGACAGGGCGCGGCTGAGGCCGATGCGGAGAGTACTGAGATTAGCATCACGCTTAGCGACGGGCGGACGATGACGTTTGACCCCACACGCGCGGAGCCGGGGCAGATTGATGCCGAGCTCGCGGAGAGTGGGCTCGACGACGAGGAGAAGCGCCGCGTCAAGGTCCGCTTGCAGGAGGAGGTGGTGCGTGCGCTCACGGCGCGCATGGCAGAGTGGAGCGCACTCAAGGATTAGTGCCAGTCAATACTGTAGTTCTTGTCCGTCTGCCCCTCCTATCCATTCCCCCACTTGTACCTTCTGCTGTTCTGTACTCCTCCTCTGCACGACATGATATTGCATGTTTCAAACTACACAGTTTCTACTACATCTGAGTTGTGGCCTGCACGAGGCGGGGAGCTCTCGCTGTTTACGGGACGTTTTGGGACTATATAACCGCGATGCTCGACTCGATCCTCCTTCGCACCATCTCAGTCGTCTCTACACCTCACACTGCACATGGGCATTTATTTTACACTGAAATGGCGCTGATCTGCTGGATGAGGTGTGCGCTGTCGGCCGCATAGTCGATCGCCGCGAGCCGGCGGCACTGGTACCGCACGCGGACCTGGTCCTGAAAATGTCAGTACTGGGTTATACGAGGGGAGAGCACCCACATTGAACGTGTCCTGCTTGGCCATCATCTGGAAGCTCCACTCTGTCGCTGCGCCCTTTATGAATGCGCGTTCAAAGGCGGGCTCGTTCGTGTCGCGCAGCTCTACGAGGTCGTTGGCCGACATGCCCATGATCTGTTCCGCGACCTCGTTGAACGCCGTGACCCACAGCCCGCCAGAGTAGTCCATAATGTTGAGTTGGAGGATGTATCTGTTGTCAGCTTGGTCATATTTTGGGTAGCTCACCGATGGACAGGGGCAGGCCACGAGCGATCGCATTTCTCGCAACGCCACGAAGCGCCCTCATCGATGACCTTCTTGTTGCATCCGTCGGGGTTCGCGCATGATGGGTAGGAGAACGTCTCGCGCTTGATGAACATAATAGTGGCGGCCGTAGTGAAAAAGTCGGGCTTGTCGCTCATGCCCAGTTGCTCGTCCTTTGCCTGGCCAATCGACTTGATCTCGCTCGGGCGCACCGTCTCACCTGCACCTGAGACACCAGAGTTTGTGTACGCTGTGAACGACTTGTTACGGCCCTCAGCATCGTACCACCCGCGCAGCGAGTGTGCCTCCGGGAGATCCGGGTTAATCGACATGGTGGCAGACGAGAACATGGACAGCGAACGACCACCAAAATCGCTGACCTTGACGCCCTTGAACGCAATCACCGGCTCGTCCTGGTGGTCGAACGTCTCGGCCGTCTTGCCCCACAGCGTCAGGCGCACCTGGCGGCCACTAGTGTCCACGAGCTGGATATCGCGCTTGGCAAACTGAGGTCAGTGGTGGCCAAAATCCTTATCCTTACTGGCTTCTGGGTCGCCTTGGAAGTGACAGATCCCAGGTCGTAGACCTCCTTGACAACGCCAATGACGTCGGTGATCGCGTCCTTCTGGAGCGCCTCGAGGTCACCAAGGCCCTGGAAGTTGTACTTGATCTGCGGCACCGAGTCGTCGTCACACGGTGTAATCTCCGTGTTGCTCTCGAACGTAATCTCATACTCGTTGTTGACGGTGCTAAACTGCTTCTTGGCAATGTTGATCCTTGCGCGGGAGATGTAGAACACCTGCTGTCAGGCGGATAGCGATAAAGAACCCACCTTGCCCTCCTCGAGGACGTTGTAGAATTGGTCGACGGCGTCGTTGAAGCCCGTTGCGCGGATCTCGCCCGTCTCGTCCATGAGGGTTACACTAAAGAGCTTGCCCTCGCCGCGCTGGTTCGACCAGTGCTTGATTTCCGACCGCTGCGTCACACGCGCCTTGATCGTCCACCTGACATTAGCTAAGCGTCCGAGCCCTCTCAGCTCACTTGTTCTGATACGGGCTAAGACCCTCGATGGGGAAGATGGGACCCATGTCCTTGCCGGCGGGGCGGGGGCGGGCCGGCTGTGCCGGGCGGTTGTTGGACGCGTCTCCCCTCGCGGGTGCGGGAGCAGCGGGAGCAGGCGCGGGGGCTGCGCCGTCAAGAGACTTGGGGTCGCCAATCTTGTCACCCTGCCATGGAACAATCTCGAGGCCGAGAATAATAATGAGCCTGTGTGTGAGTTTAAGGAGATTCTGATCCAAACTCACTTGCGGCTCTGGACCGAGTTGGTGACAAAGTTGGTGAGCTTGATAACGACATACTTGTCGAGCTGGTTGTCCTCGACAAAGTGGTTGAGCTGGGTGGCGAGCATGGCCTGGATAAAGTGCGAGCCGTCCGAGAGGATGACGCTGCGGTGTGAGAACAGCAGGGTGGTAATACTCTTACCGGAAGCGGTCGGTCGTCGCCTTCGTGTTCTGCGCGGCCGGCGCGTTGATGCGCTTGACGCTCAGGACCTGCAGCGTCGGGTTGCCCGAGGGCGTCTCGGCCGAGTTGTACACCAGCGTGCAGAAGCCGGCGGTGAGAGGGGACGCCATCTTGAATAGGAGATGGGATGGAAGAGGGATGGGGTTGAGATGGGTGGCGAGAAAGAGAGAACAAGTGGTGGTGATGATGATGAACACGAAAGAAATACCCACGCCCTGCCTGCTGGTTGAATCGCGGTTGACTGGACTCTGGGCTCATTTCCAGGACTCTGGCGCGGGCTGCGCGCGACGCGACTTGGAAAAGAGACGCGTGTCGGAGTCACGTGATGTTTGTGGGTACGGCCAAAGCAAAATGCGGACTGAGAACCCATCTCCGTGCTCACGCGTTGGACCGCGTCGTGCAACGAGACGTCCAGTTCATGACAGGTCCAGGTCAACAGAATCTCCCGCGCGATATCTCCTCATCATCACCTTTCGCCACCTGTTGCTTCAACCTTTGCCCTCCTTCCCACAGCTCCGCCTCCAACACCCATGACACGAACATACGCCTCGTCCTCCCGCGGCGCGCGGCGGCGCATCGAAGATCCCGACGACGAGGACGAGATCGTCGCGGTTGACGACAGCGACAACGATGATGGGCACGGTCGGAATGCGCGGACCCAAAATACGCAATACACGCAGGACGAGGACGAGGAGGAAGTAGAGGAGGACGACTCTGACGAGAGCGAAGAGGCGCGGCGCGTTCGGCGGGAGGAGAAGAAGCGGCGGCTGGAGGAAAAGGCGCGGCGGAGAGAGGAGAAGCGGGCTGAGAAGAGCCGCGAGAAGAGGAGGCGGGAGACAATGGAGGGCGAATCGGAGCCATACATCCAGGACGAGGGGGAGCGCGCGGCACTCATGGCGAAATGGTACGACGAGCTGGACGTGCTTCATGGGAGCATCGACCAGCTGGAGAGTTACGAGACTGTGCGCGCCCGGCTCGATGCCGCGGACGATCAGGTTACGGAAGAGGAGACGAACGCTCTTTTGCAGACTGTCAACGAGTTCCGGGACGTGCCGGTTACGTTTAGCGCGGGCAGGAAGCATGTGAGTGCGGGCGGTGGGGCCCACCGATGGGAGTCTATCACTTCGAAGTGAAGCTGACACGCAGCTCATTGACCTCGGCAAGAAGTATACCGATCTTGAGGTTCAGATTGACAAGGCTATCGAATCGTTTATCGACACGGCCAGGGGTCTGGAACAGGTTGCTGAGGATCACGAGGTGGGTTTGAGTTGGAGTGGCATGCGCGGCGGATGAAGTCTTCCCTTTCATCCACTTCGGTTCACCGCTGACGACAGGAAATGAACGAGCTTCAGGCCGACTTTTTGGCCCTTCTTCAGCAGAACGCCGAGCGCAAAATTTGGCACGATGTGATTGAAGAGCTGCTAAGCGAGCTCCAGCGCGAAGGCGAGCTGGTGAGTGTCGAGAAGCTGCAAAGCTTACGATAAGGAAGATCTGGCGGACGTCATGACGAAGCGCGTGCGCAACAGGCTGGAGGAGTACAGCAAGCTCACGACGCGCGCAAAGTGTGAGTCCACTGTGTCTGCGGTATCTGACCTGCAGTCAAGGACGACGACGACTTTAACCGCTTCCGCACGGCCGTGTGGGAGGTGCACCACGAGGACGAGGGCATGCCGCCCATTACGCGGTGGCTCCCGCACGAGGCGGGTGATCCCGAGGACGAGGACATCGAGTTTGGCGGCTCGATGATGACGTTCCGCTGTCCGCTTACGCTCACGTCGTTCCAGGACGCATGCAAGAGGTAAGCGTTAAAAAAAGATCCGGCTGACAGGCAGCACGGTCTGTAACCACCACTACTCGTACGAGGCCATCATGCATCACATCCAGCGGGGCGTCCGGAATCGCCCGCCCAAGTGCCCCGTCAGCGGATGCCATGCCATCCTCACGCGGGCCTGCATCATTGTGAGCATCGGGGATATTATTAGTGCTGACCCGTAGCGCGATCCGGCGATGCAAGAGAGAGCGGACAGGTTTGTCGAGCGCCAGCGCAGGCGGGAAGAGATGGAGGCCGAGGAGCTCTAGGCGAGATACTCATGTCGACACGGGGTACGTCGAATAGCGCCGACAGCGGCGCGTACATGTAGAATATACAGATGTAATCTATGAATGCAGTATGTGGATCAGAGGCCCGGGGAGAATACGGACGGAGCGATCCTAATCCAGGTAGCAGGCTCGTGCGGACGTGCAAGGATGTGCAGGAATGTCAGAGTGGATGTGAGAGATCGTGAGCGTCTGGCCAGTGGCCACTAATCGCCATCCAGCCGGATAGCCTCGGCGGTCGTAATCGTGAGAGAGTCGGGAGCTGTCATCGTAATGGCAAGAGGGCGTGCGTGACAGTGATGATAGATGTCATGGCTGCGGCCGTGCGCACGCCATCGGGGTATCACTAGATACGCAACAAGGCCTGCGCCCTCGCAAAGCCATCGACACGGGCCCGTCTGCGTCCCTCGCTCTCGCCCGCGCGCTGTTTGTCTCCGCGGTTCTTCTTCACTTTCGGGGGCACGAGCCCTGCAACCTCGTCCCAGTCGCCCGGGGCGAGCGGGATATGCGTAACGCCGAGCTGGAGGTCGGGCAGGTCGAGCACCTCCTCGCCGTACTCGTTTACTGCTGGGACAGACGGCGGCGGGGCGTAGCGCTCGGGCTGAACGGGGTCGAATGGGAGGTCGGGGTGCGGCATCGCGATGAGCAGCATAGCGTCCAGGTTGCCTGGCGGCGCGAGGGCGAGAGAGGTGGGCTGCCGTCAGCGGGAAGACAACAAATAATGCCAAGCTAGAGACGAAGCCAGGGAGGCCAGTCATCCATGGGCCAGTGACTCACGTTCCAACAACTTGCCCCGTCATCCTCGTCCCAGGTCTTTTCGACGAGCCTGCGCTCCGAACGCTGCGACTCATCCTCGTCGACATCGCTCTCCTCCTCTTCGCCGACAACCACGTCCCAGAGCTTGGGTTCCGGCCCGACCTTCTTCCGTTTCCGGGGCACCTCGACAAATGTCCCGTCGCGCACCACCAGCGTCCGCTCCCGGCCTTCGGTGGCGCTCCACCGTGCAAGCGCCGCCCGCCGGCGGCGGCGGTACATGACCGTCGTGACTGCTGCTGCGAAGATGCCGCACGCGACCACGGCGACGACGACAAACTGGTACGTGATCGTCACGTTTTGCGAGCCGAGCGGGTTGTTCATCGTGCCGAGAATGAACGGGGAGAGAGAGGAGGGAAGTAGTTGGGAAAAGGCGGGAATGTGTCTCGGTGTCTCTGGGTAGACGGTCAATGTCGAGGCGGTGAAATTGTGTGAGACGGGTGGCGTGGGGGCGGGCAAGGGCGCGGGCGGGGGCGCGGAGATGCGGCTGCGAAGGGGGGAGAGGGGGGAGGTGCCGCGAGAAACGAAATGAAAAGAAGTACAAGAAACCGGCGACCGAGATGAGGATTGAGGAGAATGAGGATGATGATGAAGAGACGGTTGCTGACGGATCGAGGCCTTTGAGGCCTTGAGGGGGATCGAGGGACGGAATGGAATCGCAACGCCCGAAAACCAAACTCGGGCAGCGGCGGCGGCGGCGGCGCCGAGATGCCAAGCCCTGCGCAGAGCCGTGCAGACGCTTCAGCCGCAGTCAGCGGTGAGGTCATACATACTCTGCAAATTATTTCAACCTGCATGAACAAAGAGAGCTAATATGGTATTGATACGCATGCATGTCTGATCACCGCGGGCAAGACTTTTGTCACTGCCACCACTTGTCTGGATCTGTGATCTGTGCCTTTGTGGATTGCTGAGCGTTCAGCTTGTGGTCATGAGTAAAAAAAAAATAAAGAAAAAAACATCAGACACGGGCTACGTGTGCGCACACAGGCACAGACGGGCCAGCAAGTGCAACAGATGCAACAGGCTGCGCCGATCGACTGTTCCCGGACAGCCGTGCCCACCCTGACTGCATGGACGACGATAACGCAGGCATCCCGGCCGCCGCAATGGGCCATCGCATCAATGTTTGCTGTACCCGAATGCGGTTCAGAGTTCAGAATACAACACCTGCATTGAGCCTACAAGCAATCACGCTGTCAATCCAAAAGTATAAAGGGTATGCCAATGTCTATGCGTGTCCAGTCCAAATCCAATTCAGGAAGCAATCCGTCCGACAATACTGCTACAGGTTCCTCGCTTACCACCCGCCACGAGAGGCGCGGAGGACCTCGATGGGGACGGGGCGGATGTCGTCTTCTGGGCGCGGCTGACGGGGCATGTCCGGCGTGCGCGCGTCGGTCATCATCCGAAGGTGTTCCGCGTCGTCGCGTTCGTTCCACTGAGCACGGAGGAGCTCAATCGGCACGGGCTTGATCTCGTCCTCGTCCCGCACGATGAGGGGGAAGTTGTCATCGTCCTCAGGTCCGGGGTCCGAGTTCCGGCGGTACATGCCGGCAGAGATGGGGTGGATTTCGCGCGAGGGCCGCGAGATGACAGGCTCGGCAGGCGTGGAGGAGAGGCTCATCGCGACGCCAGGGCGTTTCGGGACTGATGGCACCTTCATGTGGCGGGCAGAGGGTTGCTGAACAGTAGGAGGTGCGGGCTCCTGGGGGGGAGGTGAGTGGGGAGGGCTGGAGTGGAGTGCGGTGTCCGTCCACTCGGCGGCAGGGGGCTCGGATGAGGGGCGGCCAACGTCGTGCTCGCCGGCGGCGACAGCGTTGAGGCGCTCAATAACGGAGAGAGTAGGGTAGGTGCGGATTGGAGGATTGGAGTCTGGACCATAGTAAGTTGACGGAGTACTGTGCCCGCTGTCGTTCTTGGGACGACGTTGGACAAGGTTTGAGAACTTTTTGAAGCCCATCGCCTTGTTCTTGAAGATTTCAGTCTGCGAGCGCATGGCCTCGCGGTCACGGCGGGCGGTTTCACGCAGCGCTGCGGCGCTGGCGAGCGGCTTGCCCTGCATGTCGTCGGCAGTGTCGATGCTAGTGGTGCTTGTCTTGCTGGCGATGGTGCTAGCTTTACTGTCATTGGTGCAAGTCGAGTTGACAGAGCGGGCACCAAAGTCGTTCGAGTCACGCATGCGCTTCTCCTCGGAGGGCGATCCGGGTTCCGAGGGGGTGGGGCTTCCCTTGCGCTTGAATATCTGCATGCTCTGGTTGGAGAGGTTGCGTGCGATCTTGGATGGCGACGGAGGAGTACGGGAACGGGGCGGAGGGGCGGGATGAGCCTGCTCGGTCTGTGAGGGAGGGAGCGAGGCCGGGCGTTCACTTCCTGGGGTGGATGGACGCGAGACGGGCAAGTCCTCGGCACGGGTAAAGTATGCCGCCTCGTTGAAGAGACCACCGCGAGTCGTCATGCCCTCGGTGTTGAAGAACGGAATGTCGTCCATGTTGGGGAGAATGATGGACTCGGCCATGCCGTACCGGAGCTTGCTCTCGATGTAGCTTGTCACATAGCTGATGTTGATGAGACGGCTTCCAAGGATGGGCTCAATCTTCATGTCCATCTTGGGGGGCTCGACAAAGCCCCACCAGAAGCGATTCGTGGGGGCCTGCTTTATCTTGACCTCGACGTCGCCAGAGAGCGAGCGAATACGGACGGTGAGCGTGACGACCGTGACGCCAATGTCGGCGACAATGGTGATGCAGATACCCGAGCCCGGGAGCTCGGGCGCCTGGCGGTACTCCATGTGCGCCTGGAATGCAATGTCACCGTTCATGTCGGTGCGCTTAAGCATGGCGTTGGAGAAGAGAGGGGGGATGTGTCCGACGTTGGCCTCGGTGGCCTCGATTCTGCGGATAATAGCGTGGGAGGCGAGAGCGAGCTTCTTGTTGATCTTCTCGATTATAAATTGTTCAACGAGAGCAGTCTGGTTCGTACCGAGGAACATGCGACCGGCAAACGCGTTGAACCAACCAAGGCCGCTAGGGTCGGTCATGGTGGAGACCTCGTCTATGAGCCATTTGAGATGGGGGCGGGAGAAGACCTCGTCGTAGCGGGGGGGCTTGGCCGAGGCGCGGAGGAGGGCAAAGTACATGTCCTCGGTGAGAGAGTTGTTCCTGCTGAACATGAATATCGATTTGGACTCGTAGTCGGAGACTTCCTCGGGGCTCATGTCCTTCATGCCCTTGGACATGATACCGAGGCCGGACTTCCTGCCGTCGATAGACTTGACGGGACGAAGCACGATAGCATTGCGCTTGTTGAAGTAGCGGCCCTCGATGCCGGCGTACGGACCATGTTGGTCCTCTATGGTGACCGAGCGCTGGTCTATCGACACGGCGCCGATGCAGTCGAAGCGGGCGTCGTCCTTCTCGGGAATATCCGAGGTAGGCTTGAACCCATCAGGAGGGCGGTACACGAAGAGGACCTTGCCCTTGAGGCGGACGAGAAAGTGGTTACGGGGGCCGGGGGCAGCGACATTCTTGGTGATGTGGCGGTATCCTTCGATCGTGCGCATGGCGAGGTTCTTCTTCTTCTTGGTCTCGGCCTCGGGAGCCTCCTCGCGCTTGTCCTCAAACAGCGGGTCCGCCTCCTTGCGTTCGGCAAATGTCGTGCGCATCGTGAACCACCCGGCGATCTCGCGTTCCGGTGCGGGCTTAATCTTCTCGTTGGCCTCGCGCATGAGCTTGTCTTCGAGCGCCTTCTTCAGCTGCTTGTGCGGGTCTGGGTCGCCGATGGGCGTCGTGAACGAGTAGAAAATGACGTCTGGTGGAGTTAGTCGACGCATGCAGGGGCGAATGCCGCGGTCTCGGAGTCGAAGCTGGAGTCGGGAGGGTCACACGAATGTGGTCGGAGCGACCGCCACCAGTGAAACCCCTCTCCCACTCCCAGCACTAACCCGCACGAGATACTCACTATAGCCGACATAAATAACGGCGACATTGAAAACGACGGTGGAGACGACAAAGCTCACGAGGCCGGTGCGGGCGATACACCACAGGACGGCCATCAGCGCGATGCCCATGAACCCGAGGGTCGGGGCTGGCATTTTGGACAAGGCCGCGCCCATGGTGGATAAATTTGCGGAAGTTTAAAGTTGTTAAAAGTGTCAAGAGAGGAGTGGGAGCGAGCGTGATGGTCGGTGTGTGATACAGCAAAGTGGGGAGATGCAATCGAAGGAGAGAATGAGAGTGATGGGGAAAGAGGAAGGCGGGGTGCCGCCGTTCTATATACCTTAAGATCGCACCGACCCGGTTTTTTCCTCACCGTGTTGCTGTCGGTGGTGGATAATCTGGCGAGCAGGAGGACGAAGAAGTGCTGGAGGAAATGGTCCTGCTCGCTGTGCTGTTGAAGTGAGAGATGTTGACGAGGGCCGCAAC
The DNA here is from genome assembly GCA_001599015.1 of Apiotrichum domesticum. Lineage (NCBI taxonomy): Eukaryota > Fungi > Basidiomycota > Tremellomycetes > Trichosporonales > Trichosporonaceae > Apiotrichum > Apiotrichum domesticum. Next base: position 863,406 of record BCFW01000004.1, on the reverse strand, counting down.
GAGCAGTGCGGCGGGTTTGTGGTCGGCGTGCTGGCGGTTGTACGTTGTGTGCCCCGCGTTGCCCGCATGCCGTTGCCGCCCTCCTCCCTGCCAGCTGCCAGCTGACGCAAGAGGTAATGACGTCGGCTTAATCTGGCTAGCGACGGAAGCTAATAATGGCTGACAAGAACCCTCGAACCCGAACCCTGTGGGCAGCGTGACAATTGAACCCCGCAAGACGCATCCAGCAAAAGCCCGCATCTAGCACCTGGTGGGTTCATCGCTTCATGCTTCTCGCGCCGCCAGCCATCCCTTACAATGTAATATCGGACACCGCCAGACGTCGTCGGAACTCGGGACACGACGTACTCTACCCATTAGGCTCGGGGCGGAGCATACACTGCGGGGCGCAATCCCCGCCGGCGCCGAGGTAACTGCTTGCGGACTCGGACAGCGGAGAGAGCGAGCTTCCAGACCGACCAGCCATCATGTCACGTGACTTAACCCTGAGGCCTTCCGCTCAGAGTAGCTCCTTCCCCGGCCTTAGCCGGAAGCTAATGGCCGCGACTGGCACAATAGTAATTCCTTCCAAATCCGCCTTTGCCCCCCACTCCCCCTGTCCTAAACCCCAACTCTAGCCATCCCATATACTCCGCATCTGCAATGTCACGGTACTGTTCGAGATGAGATACTTCGCGACCGCAGAAGAGAGAGGAAGATTGCGAGAAAATCACAGAGCTTTACATAGTTCCCAGTCAGAAGCTAGTGTGGCACCCACGGCGTCCGAGGCAGCCGAGACTGGAGACTCTGTGCTACAGAATCCCTCCGCCCTACACTGTAGCCCTTGGGTCGTCTCCACGCCACGCAGGGTTGTAGCTCGGTGGGACGAGCCGCTGTGGCTCTCCGGGGATCGGTCCGGCATCGGTTTCCTGCCAGTCGGTTGCCGTTTGGTTGGGCTGACTCGAGCCAGAGGAAGACCCAGGGCTGAGAACACTCGACGGCCCCGTCATGCTGCTTTCGCCGTGGCTCTGGCCGGCGGCGGAACGTGGGGTGTATGTCGCCTTTGGGGATGCAGAGGCCATATACCGTGCAGGGAGTTCGGCGGTCGGCGCTCCAGCAGTGGCGCGCTGGAAGGGAACGAGATGAGGCGGCGCGGGGTCCTCGCGCTCGTGCATATCGTCGCTGTGTATCAGCTTCTGAATCAGGGAGTATTAACGCACGAGCCCTTGAAGGATGAGGTGCGGGGAACGTCCTTCTTCTTTCTCTGCTGGCGCCGCCAGCACACGAAGAGGAGGATGAGAAGCGCAAGCCCGACGATACCGCCGACGACGCCGCCTGCGATCGCGCCCGCATTGGTAGAACCCTTCGACTTTGCGGTGCTGTCTCTACCCTGCGTGGCTGAAGTCTCAGAGCCCGGCACGGCAGTGCTCGATCCGTTGGTCGCAGCGCCCGGGGCAAGCTCCTCTGCTGAACAGTTGTTGCTGCCATCAGCGGCCGGTCTTATGTCTGTCACAGCTTTTCTCACCATGTAGAAAGAAGATACGTTGCCCCGTGAAGCGCGAAATAACCGAATTTACTTGTCGCGGTCACGGCCATGCTATATCTCTTGGTAGGGTCCAGCGGCACAGTGGCCATGAGAGACCATCTGTAAGGCCACTGGCTGTACAAGGCTCCTAGGCTAGAGCTGCCATAGGGAGGTGGGGGCGAGAACTCCACCGTGTACGTCTCGACACCCAGAAGATCGCCCTGGCCCCAGAGCTGCACAAGAGAGGCATTCTCGGGTGTCTGCACTGTCGCCGTTGCACCCTTCCCGTTTTGAATGGTTGCGATAGGGTATAGATCGCTCCCACAATCAGATTCTCTGCAGAGGTTTGGGCTCCAAGAAGGTTTTTGTTCGGCGTTTTCTAGGTCGCCTGTTAGTTTGAATTGCCACTCGTTGGAAAGCTGCAGGAAAGTCGGCGCTGGCGTTATCGGAAATGGTTCTTTAATGGTCCACTGTTTCGTCGTGTCCGTCTTGGAGATATCCTTGGCGTCCGAGGACACGATTGTGGTGATCGTAACGTTCATGATTTCGACGGAGCCTTGACCGTTAACAGTGAGGGCGGCCTGGTGCTCGCCCAGGTCCAGGCCGGTGGCGGACGCAATAAGAACAGCGTCTGACTGCGCCGCTGCATCGGGGATCGAGTCGACCAGACGGGGCCCATCTTGTACTGCCGGAAATTCAGAGCTGTCGACCCGGAAGCTGAATGGAGCTGTTCCTTGGTATTTCCCCCACACATACACGGCCGAGTAAACACCTCGCAGCGTCATGGTCGCCGAAGGATGTGAGGTGTGGTGCGAGCTGATACCAGATGCCCACATGCCCGTCTTGTTGGTTCCGTTCATCATCGGGGGCTGGTTATAATCGGCCTTGTCACTGAAAAATGTCGACCACTGATCGAGTGATGAGATGTTGGGGACCTTGGCCGGATCGGCGTCTAGGGATGCTCTAGACCTCGTATGAATCGGATTCCACACGAGCGCCCCGTCCATGTCGCTGTACGTGACGTTGAAGGGATGGTCTATTGCGATGACCGAGGCCCCGAACGTGGCCAGTATGGCGAGTCGAAGAAGCATTGTCGTTGAAGAACTGCGATACCAGTGCGAATCAGCGTAGTGAGTAGGTAGATGAGAGGTAGAGCAATGCCAAAAGGGGGGAAAAGTAGGAGGAGCATGTCTTATGAGAGCTGGCTTTCACCCCCTCGCGCCTCCCTCAACAGATCCACCGCTCTGTCTACGCAGCGCAGGAGCTTCATCCGAGCCCCTCCTGTCAGACGAGATTCACAGTCTGGTCACTCGGCATCGACTGTCAGCTATCAGCCTCGACGCCTAGATGAAGAGAGCAAGATCAACAGCGAAAGCGACGGCCGCACGACGTGCCTGTCCGCAGCATTATTCACTGGATTCGGTGCTGAGCCAAAATCGGAGGGTTTCCGAGCCAAACCCCTCTAGGCCGCCCAAGCCCAGACCAGCCAGCCTATTGTGTCTTCGTACCGTGCAGCGGAGGCCCCTTCACTTTGCAGGAACGGCTGCGCCAATCTGACCACCGCATGGCCCGCATGGCAATATGGGCGGTGAGCGAAATGCACGGCACGCACAGCACAGGGCACAGGTGTGAGCGTGGGTATGTAGCACATCTGCAAAGGTGTGCACCGCTGCCCATACCAGGAACATAAACGCTGAAGCTTATTTCTAGCATGTCTGCACTGCCCACGCGCTTCGTCGTTGACTTCATGACGTGAACGGGTCATGCTAAATCTGCCTCTCGTAAGCTTGCAACCTCCTGTAGCCCTGTCGTACGGTCAACGTGGGGTTATGGTTTATTGGTGCGTTATGTTGTGAAGGTGTGAAACTCTGCCACCGATACCGCAGATCTGAGGATCTGGGCGGATCTGGAGTTTAAATCAAAATGTGCCCGATGTCCCAAATTGGAGACTGGGGGCAGGTGAAGCGGGTCAAGCACCGCGGTGGACGTGAATCAATGGTCAGTAGTGGGTGAGTTTCAGGATATGTTTCGCGCGACTGGGACGGGAGTCGGAAGAGTGAAAGGGAAAAGTGGGAAGAGAGAGTGGGTGATGTAGTGTTATAAGGAGGAGAATGTTGCAAAAGGAAGATGGGGACCCAAATGCTGTAGAATACGGGCTGTAGACTGCGGACCGTGGATTGTTACCTACCTACAGATCCTTGACCGCATCCCTGACGGAAGCAGAGTTGCTGTCCACAGCTGTCCGCTGTACCGCTGTCCGGCTGTCCCAGCTCTCCGCTGTCCGCTGGCCGCTGGCCGGCTTGTCCCCCGTGCCTCGCATTCCCAGGCGGCCAGGAGCTGGGCTTGACGTGCCTCTGCATCCCGTCAGAATCTGAGATCTCGAGATCCAAAGGGGGTCCGCATGATGGCTTTATCAACTCACGGTGGTGTGCTAAGAGCGACGAGACAAGAGGATAAATATCGGACAGAGACCCTAAAGCCCACTCAAGCTCCAGTTCCGTTCCTTTCCGCTCTCCGCCGACTCTCAGCCCACCAGTCCTAACACGCCATGCATCGTGAACCCTCTGAGCCTTGGCGCTCAAGATGACAGATGGCGTGCAGAGGCGGTTTGGTGGTGAGCACGACCCGGGATCCTAACAGCGTCGTTTAGGTTTTGTGGGGGKGGGGGGAGGTCCTGAGATTCGGGGGAACAGGTACTGCGAAATAGGTCCTGGGGTATACTAAGTATACGTATAGATCGGGGGTCAATGAGGTCCTGGGGTTCCGCCCGACCTTGATATACCACCAGAACAAACGCAGAGCATTATTACAGGGCTGGTGAAGCCGCGTAGGCAGGTGCGTACAGCTTCTAATAATCCTCGGTGGTGGCGAGGGGCGGGTGGTACACGGACAGAAGCTGACCTTAAGGTCTTACAGCCGACCGCGACGCGTGGGACGCGAGTTGGAGACTGGAGACCGTGGAGGTATCGTCGTGAGATCGTGGGGCTGGCGTGGCTCGGTGAACAGTAGTATATCATAAGGGCGCAGATCGAGTTTATTCACGCTGATCACGCTGATCACGCTGATCACGCTGATCACGCTGATCAGGACGACGCTCATCCGTATCGCGTATTATTTCAAGCTGAAAAGTCGCTGATCCTGCTGATCCTGCTGATCCTGCTGATCCTGTTGACCCTGCTGCTCCGGCTGATCGTGGGATCAGGTCTCCGGTCGCCGATCTCCATAGCTCCATCTTGCGATCCCCGCATGGCGCTGATCCTGATATATTGATATCCTGTTGATCAGCCCCGCCCTGCTGGTAATCAGCAGATCGCGGATCAGCGGTTGGGATTGGCGGTACAGAGTCCCCACTGGCCGGAATAAAGATGTCGCCGAGCCGAGAGGCTTTCGGCCGATTTTAGGATCCCAGATTCCAGGCTATATCATATGGCTGTGGGACGAGGGCTTGCTGTCGTGAGCTTGGGATCAGCTGCGATTGTCGTGGGCCGGTGGCAGGTTCGACACCCTTCCCGAGCACGAGACACGACCGAGTGAGATTCATCAGACATGTCAGACGGTCAGCATTTAAGTTGTGGTGAGGGCTCCGCCGGTCGTAAACACTGATTCGCTGCGACCGAGACTTTGTTTCCTCGGACGCATTGGGCGGGAACTGACAATCATTGCTGGCACGAAACCACCACGACTTCACTAACCCACCTTGACTGTAGAGCACGCATGCATGCATAGTATCTAATACTGGAATCAACACCTGGCGCTCGCACCTTTTGCTACAGACCGAATGGAACACAATGAGAAATGGAGGGGACGCGACATGATTTAAGAGTAGGGTGTGGATACAATGTATGGGGAGTGAGGGGATGACAGGGGGGCAAGCGAGCATGCCGCGGCACATCGGATATGATATGTATGAAAATGGTTATGCGAGATGGAAGAGCTTACGCGGCCGCAAGAGATGGAGGGCCTGCTGGGCCGTTCTCGTTCGTGGGCGTCCACGGGTTGGCAGCGACGGTCGTGGCCCCAGCAGTGCGCGCTGGAGACGTGGCCCGTGGGGTGGTGGCCGATCCGGCTGATGCGCCAGAGCTGCCTGCCGGCCCGTCGTCACCATGCGGCTGCGGCGAGGTGCCCCCGCGCAGACCTGCAGCTCCAAAGTATCCGTAGATGGACGGCGACGAGAAGCCCGTCATGTGTGAAGACGAGTACGGGTCCTCCAGGGGCGCGAGCACGGGTGGCGGCGACTTGAAGAAGCAAAACTTGTCCAGCTAAACGTGTTAGTGGTGCCTCAGGTTACTCTTAATACTCACAAACTCCTGATAGGAGGATGCATTGAGTGTGCGACCGCTCTCCTCAACAGCGCTCGGGTCGCCAGGGGATCCGGCGTTGTTCGTGTTCACAGGCGACGAATCACCGGTGGATGCGGCCGCCGAGTCAGATAGCGGCCCCGGGAGGATGACGCTCGGGGTCGGTGGGGAGGAGAGATTGCTGCTCGGCGGTGTGTCGTTGACCAGCGCCTGCAGGTCATTGGTGCTGCGACGGATCAACCCCTTCGCAGGCTCTTCATCCTCACTCGAGCTTGGCGTGCTGGTCGGAGATGGGCCAGTGACAACCCCAAGGGAAGCCGCCGGTGCCCCAGTCTCAGGGGACCGGGCACGCGCAGCACGGGGCGTCGTGTCGCCAGTGACTTCATCGCTGTCACTCATGGACTGCTTTGTTGGTGACACTCGCCATGCCTCGGCAGACTGTCCGTTCCAGCTTTGGCTGCGCTCGTGCGGAGGCATTGCGGCAGCCGGAGGCACTGTCGCCGGCTGGCCATGCAGCAAGATCATTTTGGGCGACGTGGGTGGAGTAGGCGTCTCGGTTGACTGTGGCTTTGCCGGACGGCCACCAGCGCGCTCCGGAGCAAGAGAAAGGATTGTGGCAGGCAAGAGCTTCTGTGGCGGAGATTTCGGCGGTGACGGGGCGCAGTAGCGCTTGAGGAGCAGGTGGTTGTGCACATCAGGGCTGCTCGGGGGCTGGAACGCCGTGGCCGGTGGAGGGCTCTGCATGGGCGACGCCGACCGCTCGATTGGCGGATGTGCGGTGCGTGGGAAGAGCCATGCGAGTGGGTTCTTGTCGGCCGAGCTGGCGGACTTGGCGGAGTTGGCAGAGTTGGCAGTGCGGGGCACACGAAGACCCGAATGTATGGACGATGCGGCGGATGTGCGTGTGGGCTCCTGTTTGCGGGCTGCGCGCTTAAAATTGAAGCGGTAGTTGTCGCCGTTGTTCGAGTCCCACCACTCGTGGCCGTCTATCGAGAAGCGTGCACAGAGCTGCAGACGCCGTTCCTCAATCTTGCGCCGGTAGTCCTCGAGACGAATCGAAAAGCTGAAGCGATCCCAGCCCTCGTCGCCTGTGGTGCCAGCAGGAATGTGAGAAACGTGCGTGCACGCCACTTCTGACACGGTCCTGATAAAATTAGCCAAGCCCTGACAAATCACTTTTCTTGTCACTCACTGCCAGTGATCGAGCGTAAACCGGATTGCGACCCATTTGTGGAATGCAAGGTTGCGCACAAGGACCGTGCCGCGGAGGGCAAGTGGCGAACCATTCTGCATGTCCACGCGCTCGACGACCACATTCTCATTCTTGAGAATGCCGTGTGTGCCGGGACCAAAGTCGAGACGCAAACGGGGGATTGTGCTTTCTGAGGTTATCTGGATCTCCTTGGCGGTCTCGGGTCGGGATTGTCCACCTCTGCGCGTGCGGAAGTGCACAAAATCGGAAAGATCGGTGTCATTGTCGTCCTCTGTTTCTGTTGGCGTTTCCGCGCGAGTTGGTTCCCCGGCAGCCTTTGAAACATCTGTGGGTCGCTGCCCACGGAGGAAAAGGACAACAGACTCGAGGCCGAGGTCATCAAAACGAACGCTCTTGGTGCGTTGGCGGAGAGCGTCGTCACTGGGCTTGTCCTTGCCACGGCCGAGATCGGGCGTAGATAGTGAACGTTGCTTGAGGGAAGGCTTGACGAGTTCGCCAGACTTCTTGCGAATCATGCTTGTGGGACGTATTGGGGAAGATGGGGATGCTGGTGCATGGATTGCCGCCGACGACGAGGAGACTCGGTCGCGGCCTGGCTTGCGAGTAAGAGCAATCTTGGGAGGCGAGTGTGCGGAATGTGATTCAGGCCTTGGCTTGGCTGCGCCCGTAGAGGCCGAGGGGAAGGGTACGCCCTTGTCTTGCGGTGGTGTCCGGGGAGGAGCATCATTCAAGCTGCCAGCGCGAGGCGAGGTAATGGTGGGGCTGGAGTTGGGACTGCCAAAGAGGTGGAGACCCAAACTGCCAATCGGTTTCGAGGGAGAGAGAGCCGCGTGCCGTGGCGACGGGAGGGAATCGACGGATCGCATGGACGCCAAGGCGCCTGCTACAGCGGACGAGATTGAGTGCCTCGGCGTTCGTGGTGGGGGTGACAGAGAAGAATCGGGGGTAGAGGAATCTGGTAGCGGTGTTGTTGTTGATGGTGGTGAAGTGACGGACGGAGTGCGCCGTGGGATTCCAGGCATGGGAGCGGATACGGAGCGGAACGACATGGTGTCGTTGTTGGAGTCATGGGAGGCACGTCGGCTTGATAGTTCTGAGGGCCGCTTCAACGGAGACGTCTGCTTGAGCGGAGCAGGAATTGGGGAAGTTGGCTCTGCGTACGGCATGATGGGCTGTTATCGTTGCTTAACAAGAGCGCAGCGAAAGAGAGGCGGTGGAGTCTGCGGGCGAAGCGTTCGAGCTCGTGGCCGAGAGACTGCGGTAAGTTTGTGTCCAGACAGATGAGAGAGACTGAGTAAATGGACGAAGCGTGCGGCGAGAAGCATTGAAGAGGAGCGGGATTGGGAGAGATATGGGGCAACGCAGCAAGCAGCAAGCGTTGCCCCTCCCGTCCCCTTGGGGATGGTGTCGTCTGACATATCGGGGATAATGGAATGAGAAGCGAGAGGTCCGTGTCGGGATGAACATCCCAGACAAGTGCATGTTTGCGGAGAGGGACAGAGAATACACAACGCGGTGCTGATGATGCTGGTGCGCAGTGCACAAGTGGAGCGCGAACAGACATTCCGGATCCCAAGAGATCCATCTCCAGTTCCCATGATCCAGATCAGATGTGGGATGATCCAGATCAGATGTGGGGACAGGAAGGACAGCATGGGCGACTGGCCGTTTCTGCCGTCGGTCTTATCTCTCACGGCCCCTGGGGTCCGGGCGCGTGGGAAGTGGGAAGATAGCTTGTGCACAAGCGAGCCTACTCACAGAACGTTCTTCTGGCGGCGCTCGCGGAAGCGACGCTGGCGTTCGCAGTGGGTGGCCCAGTGACGGGGAGAGCGTGGGCTGAGCTCGGTCGAACGGCCCTCGGTGCGCAGCTTGGTCTTGACGCTGAGGAGGGGACGGGGCGAGCCGACGACCGAAGTAGCAGGAGAGGAGCAGGGAGACATGTTGAAGGGTATGTGTGTGTGATGAATGGTGATGCAAGGGACGTGGTTGGTGGTGATGTCGGTGGCGGCGCGCAGAGTGGTTCAGGACACGGAGACACACAGGGAAGGTCGATGAGAGATCGTGTACGGGTGGGAATGAGTGGCAGGAAGATCAGACGGAGGGAGCGAGGGGCGCGAGGGTACCGGGGGTTAGATGAGGATCGCGTGGGGGTGAAGAAGGACAGAAGGATCGTGTTGAATCGAAGCGAGCGACTGTGTCAGCAAAGGAGGGCTGGATGAAGAACGGGGGTTTCGATGACCTCGCGTTTATGAATCATTTCATGACTCTTGCAGGCAAAAGAAAACGTCTCTCTCTCAAGTCGTCAAGCCAATCGCCGGTCCGGACCCAACGACGACTCGCAAGAAGTCAACGGGGAAACAGAGCAATGCGTATCGGCTCCCCGCTGCGGTGCACGGGCGCCTGGCACGTGCGCGTTCTCTCCGTTGTGGCACTGCACACATGAGACGCGCCGATGCCACTCGGAGATGCATACAAGCATGCGCAACGGGGCATGCACGCCGAGCGGAATGAATGTCGAGTAGGACGAGGGGGTTGGGTGGGTGAGGCAGTGTTGGAGACCTGGGACAGTCCCTGTCTTGCCAGGAGGAGGCTGTCCTTTTGGGCCTCTGTGTGCACAAACGGTTTGTAACACCTCACGGGGTTGAAAAAAAAAATGGTAGCGGACAAAGTAGCTTGTCCCCACTGAGATACGCTGAACAAACTCTGATACTCACCTCCTTGCTGTGCTGGGGCTGCCGTACAGCGCGCACAAAGTCGTCGACGTCGTCGTCGTCGTCACCGTCGTGGGTGTCGCGGGGTGTGTGTAGATGAAGAGAGAATGGGCAACAACAGAGATGGATTGGATGGGGATGGGATGGATTCGTGGGAATGGGAACCGCAAGCGAGTAGTCCAAAGTATGGTAATGCGGCCGGAGTGGTCTGTCCGATCCGGCTCGACTGGGCACAATCTGGGCTGGTACCTGACCGTATTCTGTTCACGTCAAGGCGCGTGATGTGATCCACTATTGATTTCTTATTCCTTTTTTTCCGCGCGCACGCGCGTTCAGCAAGGTTTGAATGGAATGTCTCACACTCTGCCACTCTATGCGGTATGCGTGATGAGCTAATGGCCTACTGAGATGGCCGATATGAGCAAGCAGTGGGGCGTTCGTCGCGGTCGAGAGCCTCGATTGGATGGCCCCCGCAGGGTCGGGTGTGGTCTCGAGAATGAATACGTCAGACGCGGGCCAGTACCGAGTCCGCCGTGACTGGTGACCGATTGTGAGATCGTGTAGCTTGAAGAACGTACGTATTACGTCGGGGGGCCGATCGGAATCCTGTCCTCTGTACTGCACTCCTGTGCAGGGATGCAGGGAGAGCAAATGTCAGCCGGCGGCGGCGGTGAGCGCTCGGGGTTGGGGATATGACTACCGGTGGCCGGGGCGTGATGGGTGGTCTGGTGGTAATGCTGAGCAATGGGCAGGGGGGAACGGGAGTGGGGACAAAGGCCTCGGGCCTCTGGTCTGTGGTTCGACGCGGCCGAATAGGGACTGTGTCTGGACAATGGAGATGAAAGACCGATAGGGAATCTTGGGGGCTTGGGTGGGGATATCCTGGGCCGGATTAAGCACAACCCACAACAGGATCAGGGACCAAATGCAAGGCACACCACCCAAGGATTGATGCCAGCAGCTAGTAGTAGCTTACAGCAGAGAGCCGCCCGTTCCCGCCTTTCAAGCTATTACGGCGCGCGCTGTGATGTCGTCACTGCTGTACAGGGACGAAAAGGGTCGCGTCTGGGGCCTCCGAGAAGTAGAAAACTTGCAGTAGTAGTCGTCGTAGTATCAGGGGTGGTTGAGATGGCGATGCGACCTCTGACGCACGTTGGGACTGGGACAGGTCCGACGCTCGAGGGGAAATATCGCTCAGCTGCACACTGGCAGGCCGCGTCCGAGGGACCAAAGTTGGACCGAAGGCGAGAAGGTTTTGATAATGGCCCGCGGATGCACAGCGCGGACGAGGCGGTGGCCGTATCGTAAGAGTGATAAGATGCGGAGGAGAATGGGACTCTCGGAAGAATGGGGCGCGGCGCGGGAGTGCGTTCAAGGTAGTTGGCGGACAGCAATATCCTGGAAACTATCTGATCTCTGATCTCTGATCGTCGTTTGTTCTGGAGTAAAACTCTTGATCTCTTGGAGATCGTGGAGCTTGGATCGCCTGTTGGGTTTGGAATCCCGAATTCGAAGATCGGCGCGCTGGATACGAGGGCGCAGCGTTGATCCGTAGACAAGTGGAGCAAGAATCGAGCTGCAGGTGCAGGTAGAGTGGAGCGCGACGCGGGTGCAGGGAGGAGTGATTAACAGTCGCGTGAGGCTACACTCAAAGCGATGGGAAGGCTGTCGTCGTCGTCGATGGACGCCCTTGCTGAGATGTGGTGAAACCGTTAATGATTTTTTTTCGAGGCCTGTACAAGTGCACAGCGTTTCGTGATGGGATGGACAGCGCAAGAGTCGAGCGGCCGGCGACAGTGATGAGTACGAATGGAACAACAGCTGCCTGTCAACATTCTCCATTTACAACAAGTACAACCGCTGCTGTGGTCAGGCGAGCAAAGGCCGACCACACAGGAGATCAGGAGACCTGGAGGCGCACAAAAGTCACAGGAGCAGGATGGGGAGGCATGTAAATCGCACACAATGCATTCAGCACGTCCGCTGTCAGCCTACAACGGCGGCCGCGGTCATCTGGGGATCACAGGAGGTGAGACAATGGCCTGTTTGGCGTGGCTGGCCTGGCCAGAAAGGCAGGGAGGCGGGGAATGAGACACCTCACACGAGGCAGTTGCAGATGCCGGTCACTGGGCACTGTATGCTACTGCTGCTGCTACTCGGAAGCCTACAAAGCCTACGGCCTACAAGTCTGTGCGCGCTGTGCGGCTGGGTCAGATGTGGGATGCAAGCAAGCTGCGTATGCTCATGCATTCGAGTGAGCAGCTTGGCTACAGTCAAAGGGGCCGAGCTTGGACGTCCTCTATTGTCTCGACCGCAACACTTTGTGTGTGGCGCCGCCATACGCCGTAAACCCTTGCGCTGATCCTTCGTCTTCTCAGAATAGGGAAGTGTCCAGGGACGGAGGAGCGCTACGGTGCGAGGTATACCGCAGATGAGGCGGCCTCTTCTAGTGATCTCGTTCACACTCGGACCGTGGCGTCTGGCGGTGGCGCCGGGAACAGCGAGGCCTGAAGCGACGACTGCTCGTCGGCCCGAGACGAGTCACGCAAAGTTTAGTATGCATGCGTGGTGTGCTAGAGCACGGCCCAGAAGAGAAGCGAGAAGCTGGTATTGGGTCGTCTACACTCGCAGTCCAGCTTCTCCGACGACAATCTACGGGCGCCTTGACGGACATTGCGATATGCAGATTGCAGGCACTGTCCGTGCGACCGAGAGCGGGGTTGTGGCCTTGGGGACCGTGTGGTCGTGCCTGTACGACAGCTGTAGGGCGGCGCATGCCGCCTGGCACTTCAGGTCCTGCGGGCTGCAAGCTTATCCAGCATGGTCAGCATGAACCCTCTCGTCAAGTTGCGCCAGTTTGTGTGTTTGGGATGCCGGCTTCGTAGCTTCATTAATGAGTGCCTGTACGATGCCAATTGGCCATTAACGACAGTACAATGCGCAGTGTGGGAACACGGAATCTCAAACCCAGGAACGCGCGGAACGCGACTCACCCGCCGATATAATGGGTGGGAAATGCCAAGTGGACGCCGAGCACGCAGCGCGCGGGAACTCCCCCACTGGATCTGGATCGAGGTGCTTAATCGTGCAAGAACCCACTACCGACCACGGACAAGCCGTCCACCACTGGTCCCACCAGGCCACCAGCGTCCACCACAATCATCCGAATCGGCCGTCGAGAGATATCTGCGTATCCATCGGTATGAGAGCATGTCCGCAGGATACCCCGACAACGCTCCCAAGATAGCACTCAGTGGGGAGCTCCTAGGCTGCCCACCATTGTGCGCGGGTTGCTGCGCTATTCCTACTCCTAGTACCCCATTCCCTCTCCTGTGCGTGCGGAACGCCCGACCATTGAGCATTTCAGCCTTGGGTATTGAGATATTGAGCCGACGGTGGTGACGACGTTCATGCAGAACTCCATCGCGGCGGCGTCGGGCGTTGCATGAGTTCGACGCGAGATGAGAGGAGCGGGCGCCGCTCGGCGGAACGTATACTCCGCTCACTGTTGAGCTGCTGAGTGGGTGCGGCCGCCGGGTGCGCATACGGTACTGATGGCATTCGTGGGCTTGCTATCTTATCATCCGAGGGACTTTGTCTTTTACGTTTCGGGGCACTCTACTATCGCCTGGTATCCTCGCCTCTGGGACTCGTTACGCAGCACGCCGGCATCGAAAATTATCTATCCATGGCACGGCGCACCGACGGCCGACATGGCCCGCGCGAAGAACGTTCATGAGCATCTGTGATCGCTGACGGATCACAGTCAATGACGTCACCTCGGGGCGCGGTGCCGACACTTCCCGAATGAATGTCGCCAAACCTACTGTACTGTACATGTACTGTACCTCGGCCCCTCGGCCCTCGGTCTCGACGCGGTCCGGTGTCGGTGGCCCGGGGTTATGGAAGCTCGGGCGATCGATATGCGGCGATATTCTTGGGTCGGCGGCGGCCCGGGCCCCGCTGTTGCACGACACCTGGTGTTCGAACCAACTTGAACGCAGCCGGCTAACAGGTTCGGCACAAGAAAACAATACAACAGGACATGATCCTAGGACGCTGTGGTACTGTATACTGTAGCAGCGACAATGCCCATCCTACGCGTCTCTAGCTTCCAGCCGCGACCGGCCGAGGGTTCTAATTTGAGAACAGGATTGTGGGCACGCGTATTAATCATTAATACTCATAAAAAAAATAAAAAAAAATAAAATAAAAAAAAGAGAATAAAAAAATAATAACAAACAAAAACGGGGCTTCTTTTCGGAGTGTGGCACCCGGTTTCCCCTCGAATGTGGCCTGATACCGACACGGATGGGTAAGCTGTAAGCTATTATCTGCGGGAGACGGAGTTGAGTGAGACAGACCGACTTGAGAACGGCCGCACAGTGGAGAGGCGTTCACTCTGCGACTGTGGTCGTTTGCTCTTGTCTGCCCATGTGCCTCCTTTGCAGGCTGACCCTAGGCTGAGCGCCTTATTGTTATTTACACCTCGTCGCGCGGAGAGCACAATTTATCCATTATATCCATTATTGCCACCCTGTAGACACGAGCAGAGGTTAAATCCCGAGGTCGAGGTCAAGATTACTCACTGGATCGCAAAGTGCCACAGACGCGTGCAAACAGCTTGGGGGGTTTCCTTGCCAGGAAAGTACATGTTACGTAAACACATGTTTCACACTGGCTTTGTCGCGTCGAATCTCTCGCGCCGCTTTCCATTGTCCTCGTCGTCGCGCGGGTCACGCTCTTCTCGATGTTGTTGTCTTTCGTTTGTCTGTTGTCGAAATCTCGTCTCTCAACATCTCCTCATCCATCAACAAAGACCCATCATTTCGTCTTCTTCCCCCCCGCGCAAGCCGTCGATCCCCACCACCACCCCATCCTGCCGCCTGTCGTCCCGTATCATTCGCCCCGCCCTCCGCCCCCGCTTCCGACCATGCCTGCCGTGCTCCTCTTCCTCGGCCTGCCCCTCGACGTGCGCGAGACGGATCTGGCGGTGCGTTGAAAATAAGAAGAGGGCGTGTGATGTAGGACTCTTTTACGCCTTACTTCACCACTCTCGCTCTCCCGGCTTATTCCTTTCATCGAGACTGACGGCAGGAACTCCTCACCTCGGAGCCGACGCGCCTCCATCCCTCGAGCATCGCCGTGACGGCGCTGTACAACTCGGCAGGCACGTTCCTCGCGAGCTTTCTCGTAGAGGTAGGCAGCGACGTCGACGCCGAAAAGGTCCGCAGGCACTACTCGGGCCAGATCATTGACGGCTGTAAGTCACAATGAAAACAATCTTCTTTCTTTGCCCAATCTTCCTAGCTAACAATCAGCACACACTCTCGCGGTACAGCACGTGCTCCCGCCCAACGCGGCGCATCCGTCCGTCGCGGCGCCCGCGCCGCCGACCGCGCCGCGCGCATCCCTCCCCAAGCCCGCACCTGCACACGCCCCCAGGGCCCCCGCCCCGCGAACCCCGACGGCGCCCAAGGCTGCGCCGAAGCGCGCTGACGCGAGCACCGCGACGCCGCCGGGTCTCCGCCTCCTCGGACGCATGGGCAAGGGCGGCAAGGCGGGTGAGAAAGAGCGCCAGAAGCTGTGAGTAACCTGGCGGCGAGGAGACAACTCATGTGGAGATGATATCTGACTGTAGGCTGCTGGAGAGACAGCGCGCAGCACTCCTCAAGGCCAAGGGGAAGCAGAATCCTGGGGACGCGCTGCTATCGCGCCTGGCCAAGACCAAGGCGTCGCCGAAAGCCGCGGTGGGGAAGAAGGCCGGCGGAAAGGACAAGGTGGCGCGTGCAAAGCGCGAGTCGTCGGGCATGGATGTGGACAAGACGCCCACGCCCAAGCCCAAACCCAAGGAGCAGCCGGCAAAGGAAAAGCCCAAGACGCAGCACCAGCTCGACGAGGAGATGAAGGCGTACGAGCGCCAGCGGCGGTTCGCGAATGCCTAAACTCTTTGAGATCCCGTTTCGCCGCGCCTTGCTGCCCGCAGGCGTGCTCTGTACGTGTACCCAGTCGATACCACTAGCGACAGTGACCGCCTCCGCCTCCAGTTCCATCCATGTCCTTAGCGGACAATACGATAGTTGGTCCCGTGACCGTGATGCAGATGAAACAATCCATGTACAATACATATCCCCAGTCTAAGCCTCCTGGCGGCGCGCAGCCGGCGGGTCGAGATGTGTGCGCACCCATGTCCCGCCACACATGCAGTTTGCGACCCATGTCCGGCGCCATGCTGCCCACGGGCTCGGCACGCCGCCGCGAAGCACATTCTTTAGCGCCATGACTGTGCGTGCGCTGCAACGGTCGCATTTGGCTGTTGGGCGGTCGCCGATGAGGGCGCAGGTTGCGCCGTCGCGCTCGGGCGGGGGGGAGGGGGCGAGGAAGAGCGTGCTCGGTGTCGGGAAGTGCGGGAGCGCGGCGGGGAGGAGCGACGAAATGGGCCCAATGTCCAGCTTGAGGAGGGACGCACACGTGTCCGCGTCGCTTGGTCGCGGGGCTGGGTGTCAGTACAATAATTGTTGTTCACTTACCCTTCCCAAGGGTGGCGAGGACGTCGGCCCAGACGGTGAGGTCGACGCCTTCGCGGGCGAGCGCGTCGAGGACGCGCTGCGTCGCCACGGCGGCGGCGGGCGCCGAGCGGGTGAGGAGGAACGAGCTCTCGGGCGGCCGGATGGGGATGTTGAGGGTAGTGACAAACTTTGCAAACGCGGCGAGGAGGGCGATGAGGCGCGCGAGGATGCGGCGCAGCAGGGGGTGGAGGAGGTAGAGTACGCGGCCGGTGCCCTCTGTGCGGACGTCGGCGGGCGCCCACTCGCTCTGGGCGCGCTCAGAAATGGCGTCCCGGAACGTCTGGCCAAGCGTCGCGAGCGCCCACTCGAACACGTCGACGAGGTTCCACGTTGAGTCTGGGGTTAGGTCTTGCGAAAAGGAAGTCACCTACCGAGATCAAATGAGACGACGCCGTCCGTCTCTTTGCCGCACAGATAGAGGATCTGGCTCGCCTCGCCAAGACGAATCAGCTCGTTGGCGTACTGTTTCCGCTTGTCGTCCGCGAGGGCCCACACCGCCACCTGCAGACGCAGGACGTGCGGGACATAACTGCGCGAGTGCTTGACGAACAGTGCGAGCGCCTTGTCAAGGATCGCCGAGGCTAGATCGCCGGCCTCGCTCCGGTTCACGGACGCAAATGCTGCGCGGACCGCATCGCTCCAGTCCACACCTTGGATGACTGCCAGCTCCACGCTGCGCGCAGCACGCTCGGCAATGTGCCTGACCGTCTCGACTGGGATGGCGTCCGCGCCGAGTCGCGGCGAGGGAATCAGGCGGGGACGCGAGTCGCCCAGGACGGCTACCAGACCCATCTCGCCGCGCTTCACGCCCTGTGACGGGAGGAGGACCATGCTTCGCTCGGTGGCAATGGAGGGATCGAGAGGCTGTGCTTCGCCCGTGAGCACCGGCCAGCGGGTGTGGCCTGCGCCCGACGTGTCGCCTTCAGTCTGCGGAACGAGGTTGACATGCGTGAGTGACAGCCCATTGGGATCAGCGACGAGGGCCACTGCAAGAGTATGCGGCGGCACATCCGGGAGCGGGGTAAGGGTGAGAACTGTGGTGCCCTCGGGAGAAAGAGCCGTCATGCGCGGCTTCGGCGCGGGCTCCCAGTCGAGGGGGGCCGGCGCGTCATCACTGCCCCCGAGGTCCTTGAATGCGTCCACGACTGCGACTGGACGGTGGCGCAGCTCAAACAGCTCAAAGCGCGACCGCGCGCGGGTAGGAGGCACGGTGTCGTCCACGTCGCGGTACACCATCACGGCGCCGATGGCGCTCACCGCCTCGTCCTTGACCTCGGCCATCTCCTTCTTCTCCTCGGCCGTGCCGTTCACGACGTGGTCGCGGGTAGGTACAAAGACGACATCGTCGAGCAGCGACTCGGGCGAGACCGTCATACCCGTAAACGGCGGCGGCTGGGGGCGCGGAAGCACCGGCAACGGGTTGGTCGAGAGGTCTGGGGTCAGAAACGCCATGACAATAAGATCTGGGGCTACTCACATGGAAGATTGTTCACGTCCAGTCCAATCTCGATACGGATGATCCGCACATCCCCGTCCTTCTCCACAGCGGCCCATACGCCATCGTTCCCGGGGACCATCCCGAGCCATCCGCGCGTCGCCCCGTACGCAGGATAGCTCGCTGGCTGGGTCGCGACGCTCGAGAGATCAGTATACGACCGCGAGCCAATCGGGCATTTAAGCGCGTTGATCGTCCAGTTCAGCGGCGCGGTATCCCCCTTCTCCGTAGCAGACACGCTCTCGTGGCGAGCCGCAGCAGACGAGCGCGTGTCGAGCATAATCGTCGCGGGAACGGGGTGCGGATGGAGAAAGTACACCAGGTCGGCGGTGAGGACGACAATGGTCGGGCCCTGGGCACGGGCAGCGACATGGCCCGGCGGCGCGGCGGGGCCGAGGGGCGGGGCGGCGCGCTGTCCGCTCAGGCGCGTGCGCGGCGGGTAGACATACAGCACCGCAAGGGGCGGGGACATGGAGAAGTTTGCGAGGGGGAGAAAGTTGCCGCGGGTAGTCTCGGGCTCGAGGATCGATGCCGAGAAGATGAACAGGTCGCCGAGCGAGTTTGGCGTGCCTGCCATCTGGCTCGTGGGGTAGTATCCCGCGACCCACCGGCCGTCTGGGGAGATGCTGAGAGTCTTGGCTGGCAGAAAGACAGCCGGCACAGGGACAGAACGCGGCGGCGTCTCGGTGAAGACTGAGGTGAGGACGTGCTTGCCCGTCGTGGCGGATGGGTACACCAGCGTAGATGTCAGCGGATGGAATGCAGAGAGGCATCTGTGTGTCAGTCGGAGATTGTCATGTCCAAGTATCGCGGATGAGATTCAAGCAAGTTGAGCGCCTCGTATGGTCTGGACGTGATCCCCATCCTCCCCGTCCCATCGCGCCGACCGAGCCCCATCCATCCGTATCTCGCACTCACGGAGACGCCGCACTCCGCCCCGCCTCGACGAGGCGCTGCATGCGCTTCAGCCCCTCGCGGCTGCTTTCGGCGGGATCACTCGCTGCCCCATTAGTCCCGGGGCCGTGGGCTGCCGCTGCGCCGCCGGTCGCGGGATGCGTGCTCGCCAGCGGAGAGGGAACCGCCATTCGAATCTGGTCGTGAGAGGATGTAGTGCCGAGTGAATGGGCGCGAGATGGAGCGCGAGTGTGGATGTGGAGAAGTGTGTTATTGTTGAAATGGTTATTGTTCGAGGGCCGCGACAACGGGAGCGGATGGGGGTCGATGCTGAGGGACTCAAGGGACTGGTGAATGAAGGTTATCACGTGACTTTGACGTGGGATGCACATGGTTATCGCTCGCCGCGGACCGCGCGGACCAGGCGCCGACCGGCCCCGCCGACCGGCCCGACCGGCCTGACCGGCATGACCAGCCTAACCAGCGCGATCGATCGAGGACAAGAGGTCGCACGGCGGAGATCGAGGTCTCCCAGTCAGAGATCGCTCACAATGCATACACAGTGACAGGCTACGACGTAAGCGGCGAAGACGGCTCACCCCTAAGAGAAGAAATGATATGGTTATGAAGCTAAACACTAGACACTTGTTCCTAAGACATGGAAGTAACCGACAACACAAATGGATGGAAAAAACAATGTGAGGACAGTAAGTCGTTTCAATTCGGGTTCTGCAGACTGTCTCTGCAGGCTGCCACGCTTGTCTACTCGAGCGCGTGTGCGATCTTTTCTTCAAAGTTTTCGGCCGCGTTGGGGGCTGTCGCTACATCATTAGTCTGACCAGAAACGAAGTGCACAATTTGGGACTCACCAGCATATTCGGCGACGACGAGGTCAATATCTTCGCGGAGGAGATGCCAAAATTCCGCCGCAGAAAGCTCATGGTCGGCGCGCTGACGCGCACGAGCGACAACCTTGAACATGAACGTAAACGCCTCAAAGGTCAGAAACGTCCACGGTGCCCAAGGTGTGCAGCTCACCAGCTCTTCCTGCGACTTGCGCTTGAAGCGGTACTTTTTTTGGGCCTGGCGATTCTGGTCTTTGCGGGTCGCTCCCTTGCGAGAGCGGAACTTTGTGGATAGAGACGCCTTGCGCGCCGTTTTCTTCGCCACAGGCGTGATCGTCATCCTCTTTGGGGACGCCGCTGGAGACATGATTTCGATTTTAGGCTTGGGCTCGGAATTTTCGTCGATTCCGATCTGATGAAATGAGCCTTCGACAATTGAGATTACTCACGTCGCTTATAGGCGTCAGCGACGTGCGCCCGCTCAGCTCGGCGGGCTCTTCGTTGGCCGCGACGATCGAGCCACTGTTCTGGTCAACGTCGAGGCGGAATTTGTGTGTCTCGTTGTCGAGCTCAAACGCGGAGGGCTTCTCGTCGTGGCCTGGGAATTCGTCGGGGCTGATCGTGCCCCAGAGCTCGTCGGGGCTCTGTACCGCCTTGAACGCGAGGGGCGAGACGGTCAAAACCGGGGAGAGCGTCGAGAACGAAGAAAGCGTCGAGATGGGTGAGACCATCGAGACGGGTGAGACTGGTGGGCTGAGTTTTGAAAGCGACAGTGCCGTGGAGAGATACTGGCAAGTGGCAGCCAGAGCTGCAGTCAGCATCACGCTGCCTATCTGGTACTCACGCGTGCCGGCAGAGCCCATGACGCTCATCGGCGGCGTTGGCACCGCGGATATCGCCTGGCCGTCAGCGCCGGACTGTCGGCTGCGCTACAAACTCACGGGTGAAGCGCCGGGGAAGCCGACGAATGGCGAGTCTTCCACCTAACATCAGCCGACTGTCAGCGGGCTACATACCAGCTCGGGATTGCGAAAGATACCAGGAAAGAGGAACATGGCGTCGGCGGTGTCGTCAAAGGGGTCAGGACAGTGGAGTGACATGGCAACGCGGCGAGCAAGGGACAAAATTACAAGATGACAGGAAGGAGGAAGACAAAGAAGATGTGGAGATGAGAAATTGGGAATTGAAACGTCAGGCTCGGGGTTAAGTGTCGCCGGGACTGACGAGAGCATTGCGACTGACGAGCATGACGAGAGCGGCCTTGCTCGCATTATCCTTATCTGGCTCTGACTTGACGCGACGTCCTCTTCAGCCTCCCGCTCTCGGGGCCACGATTCTCTCGTTTTCCGGCGCATTGGTACTCACCAGATCAGCAGACCCCATCACCAGTTCAACAGCGCTGCCCGCCCGTGCCCAACATGTCCAGAGGCTCAGTGCGCGCAGTGCGCCCGGCCAAACACGAGGCGTCCATGCTTCTCGCCGCTCACAGATCATATTAGATCCGCGTCCGCGTCCGTGTCCGCGTCGCCCGCAGATCCTGTGTGTTATTAAGCGATCTGCGGCTATCTGTGTGATTGTCTTCCAGCTTCTAGAACATCGAGCGGGGCGTGGAGGGGAAGAGCTGCTGAGGTTAAGTGTTGGGGCGGGCTCTGCCGTGTTCTTGTCGAGAGATGAGATGAGGAAATGGACCTAAAGGGGTGAAGCGGCAATCGAGCCGCAGCCGGAAACGAGGATAGCGGACGACTGTGGCCCCGTCGCGTGATCGATGGAAAACGGGCTGCAGCGCATGATACGAGTCTGAAGCGTTCTCTGGCTCTTTGTCCTAGCAGCGGTGAGCTAGAGCCAGCCACAGCGAGTGCCCATCGGCGGACATGAGCGGAACACCTGACAGCCTCTGACTATCGACATCAAGCACGGCAGTCATCTCCCACCGAGTCATGATTAGAGTAACGGTTACGCGCGCCAGCCGCCGTGACCTTGCGATGAACACATTGCACAAAGTTGCGAGTCGCGAGTCGCGAGTTTGAGAGTCGAGAGTGACAAGTGACGGGTAACACCACTAAATGGCTGGGCTGTCTGTGAAGAAGCATTAGCGTGAGTGGCCCGGGGTTTACGCCCAGAGCCAGACGGGGGGACAAACGTCGAGCGAGATAGAACAGTCGGAAGGAAGCCATCGAGACGATCTTCATCGCCACCGCCTCAATGATCAGTGATCCGCGGATCTGCGGGTGTTCAGGCATTGGAAGATCATCGAGGATCGTCAGAAGCATGCGCCCTTGATTCCTCGAAGATCTCGAGAATCCGAGCGCGGCGATTAGTGAGGAATGCAGTTGTCATCTTTGTCGCGCCATTAATTCCATTAAGATCATGTGGTCAGAAGCGGCAATGGGCGCATGGGCGCAGCAGAAGGTTGGCTCATGGCTCATAAGCTCGCTCACCGTCGGAAATCGTCAGAACGTCAGAAGTTCAAAGCTCGAGCGTGCTAAAGCGTCAAAGTACAAGTGGAACAGCAACCCAGTCCCCTCTATAACCGCCTGCGCCAGCGTCTGTCGGCACCGAGTACTCGAGCATTGGCCTCTGAACCTTCGATTCACTGATGAGACTGATCAACTGAGATTTAACAACCCCGAGTCAGTAGTAGTGAGCAATACGACAGCATCCGCGATCTGCACACGCCTGAAGACGGTGCACACTGCGCCCATGAAGCTGGAGCCCCGAGCCTCGAGCCTCAAGTGTCGAGCAGCGGCGTGCCCCCAGTTCCCCGCTGTCCCACGCCGACCGAATATGCTAGTGATGCAGCCCGCCTGCGCTCCGCGCGCAACTATGCAACGGTGCCGGTTGTGGCAGTTTCCTGCTGTCGGGACCTGTCGACAGGGGCAGCGCTCGTGCCAAGTCCCACCGTCGTCCAGTCGCCCAGTACCCAGTAGCTAAATTGCACGTTGCATAGTCGCGGCAACTCCTGCCCGCCACCTGTTGCGAATCGTCCGATCTCCAGCTGCCACGACGCGCAATGGGCTGCACGCTGCCGCCAAAAAGCTGTTTCATCCCTCGCGAGATCCTCTTGTATCGTAGCTGCTAGCGTGTGGGTGCTGTTGTCAAGAGCTTATGTGGGCAACGACAAGGTCGCCAACGCTGCACTCTGTATGTGTGTGTTGTGTATGTGGTGGGATGTATGCTGGTGCTGGGGGGGTCGCCCGGGTCGAGTATGGCACTGCCAGCCAACGGCCAACGAAGAGCGGGGGAAAGAGCGGGGAAACAAAGACGCTAGAGACGGCGACAGACTAGAGGCAGGGGTACCATATCTGAAACAGGGGGCTGAGACAGGCTGTGACGTCATGGGCGCAACGTAGTCTGCCTCGTTCTGGGGTCGGCACACTTTTCTCCATCCACGTTGGAAGATTAATAAAGACCCAGAGGTCAACAGATACAGCCTGCAGCGTCGCACTTGCAGCCACAGCTGTGCCAAGGTCATTTTATGGCTCTCATTACACAGCCCGAACGTGTAGATTGGTCAAGGGATGGCGGAGCATTGCGGGCACAGCAGTGCCGCAGTTATGCATCATGGGGACACGAATGCCGTCGCGCTCTCTTCCGTGCCCTTCACCGAGCCCGTGGCGCCGGAGCACTCCCTTCGTACGTACTGCGGTACTGGGCACTGCTACATCTGGACATGGACACTGCCACCGCACCGCGTACCGCGTACCGAGTACCCAACTCGGTGGTATCCCACTGCGGCAGAACCCGATATTACTCTATTCAGAGAGGAGAGGTACCGGGCCAGTTCCGGCTTGAGTACTAAAACATATTTGGTGGGGCAGTGAAAGTGGAAGTGGAAGAACGCCTCTGCGCCTGCAGTCTGGGGATCTGGGCCATCTGGAGGCGATGTGCATGCACGGCACCGACGATCAGTTCCTCGACCTCAGTACCTCAGTTGTCTCCAGATCTCCGTCCAAGCGATCCAGCTATGCAGCCAGGCCGCCAGGCAGCCAGTCAGCCAGCGGCCAGCAGCCAGCAGCGCCGCTCGACGCCGCGCGCCTCCCGCCTCCCGGTCCCCAGAGCGGATTAGAGTTGTGTTTCCTGGCCTCGTGCGTCCTGGCTGCTCGGCGCTCGACGCTGGCAACCAAGCTGCAAGCTCTCTGGCGACGGTCTCTCAGGTCCATCGGCTGATTCGACCCTCTCTGCACAGTAGTGAGTGATTCCAGCTGCAGCTCGGCATCCTGACTTGACAGAGTTGCGCTCAAGCTTCGCCTTGCTGTTTTGCGGCTGGCGTACTGCACACTCCTGCGTCGTGCTTGGCTGGCCACGAGGCACGAACACCGGGGCTCGCTGCTACTTCGTGTGCGGCGTGTCGCGGGAGATGCATGCCGGGCGGTCCCCGTTTCCGCCACGCGCAGGGTGGCAGGGCGGCGTGGCAGGGAGGAGCAGCCAGTCCGGGCGGGACCTGTGCGACCATGGTGTGCATTTAAAGTGCGTGTAGTGCATGTAGTGCGTGTAGTGCGTGTAGTGCTATAGTGCTGTCCAGAGTGTGCACTTGGCGCACTTGAGAAAGCACAAAGAGGGACGAGTCCATGTCACTGGTTGCCAGTACGTTGTAACAAGTTGACATCTTAACACTCCTTTCCTCTCCCTCTCTCTCTCGATCTCTCCTTCAAACTCATCCTTACACCTCGACATTGCCATATCATCTCTCTGCATCTTTAATCTCGATCATCTTTCGCTATCTCCATCTCGCCAGCTTCTAGCTCGCTCTCTCGCTCTCTCACTCCATCCACCTCGCACCACCATGGAGAACAGCACCACCAGGTAAGCTCGCCCGTGGGCGACACTCACCCAGCGTGCGCGGCTTCACGCTCCCGTCCCTCCCGAACACGTCAACCTCGTCGCTCATGGACGCGGTCGTCGGCGGCCCCGGCGGCCCCAAGCCTGCCTCCTCGGCGCCCTTCACTCTTGGCCGCTTGAACGAGGAGCCGGCGTCCGGAGCCCTCGCTGATGCGTCTGCCAGCGCCCGTGCGAACAACGCACCCAACAACGCCGCCGCCCCCAAGGACGTCCAGGAGCTCGAAATGAAGCTCCAGAAGAGGTGCGTCATCTCATACCTACCCAGGATACAATGGTCGGCCGCCATCAGCTGCCATGCACTCGCACTGCCCCGCCGCGGGGGTCAGCAATTGCCGCGGCATCTGTTGCTTGTCGGCTGTGCTGCCTGTACCGACGGATGGCGTGCGCTGCATCTAGCGCTGCTCTACGGTGTTGTTCTCCAGGCCACTCGCCCTGGTCGCCAGGATACATGTTTCCATTGCGCTGGCTGTCGCTGACACAGCAGGCGAAGTCTCATTCCCCACCTCGAGAACGAACTCGCCGAGCTCGAGGCCCAGATCAAGGCCGCCGAGGAGCGTCTCAACCGCGTAACCGCCGCCAACGGCCCAAAGTAACTTTCCGCATAGTGAGTGTCTACCATACATCGGGGCATGGCGCATGCTGTCCATTGTGCGCGACAACGCGGCTGCAGCTCCACCCTGCAGGCTGCACAGCGCGCTGTGCTCCACTTCGACCCACGACGCGAAGACACCACTCTCGATCACACGCTCTTGCGTATCCACTTACCCGCACCGCGCCTATGCGTCTTCCGCTGTGCGTGTGTGCATGTGTGCGTGTGTGATGTGTGCATGCCCAGTCCGAGCCCTCCACGCTGGCAGCAGAGATCGTGGTCGTGGTACAACGAGCAAGCGTGGTGGCGCTGCGCACCAGTCGTTCCACTCTCAGGCAGTGGCGTGCTACTCTGTGACGGTGTGCTCGACGTCCTGCGTCCAACAGCTCCCATTGACCAGTGGCCAGTGGCTACGTGCACGTCTCCCGGCCCCTTCGGCTTCACTCCACGACCCCTATGCTCTCGAATCAGCTGCTGACCTCAGATCGACCGCGCTTGGACCTTCACGCGCGACACGAGGCGGGCGCGGCACACCACATTTCTGCACCATGCACTCCACTCAAACTCAAGCTCTCAAGCCGCGTCCGTCACGCCGCCACGCACATCCAGGCCGTCCAAATTAGGAACTCGTGTTTCTCGGCTCCTCATACATCCACTTCGACCACGCGGCCGAGCTTGCCTCCCCCCGCTCCATCCATTCACCCGTCCAGTTCCCCCTCCTTGGCCATTTACACTCTGCGCCCCCATGCCATCGTCCGCTTGTACATGTATGCTGATGTACTGATTGAAGGAGAGAGCGCGCGCAAACGAGCGCGAGCGAGAGGGGAAGTGCAGGATGTGAGACGTGATACACCACACGCGATGGGCGGGTGGCAACCATTCGGGATTCCGGGAAGCACACAGAACACGCCGGATCGCACCGATCATAGGCTGGAACAGGCATTCTGTCACGCTTCAAGTGCCCGCCGTTCCACCTGGCCGCTGACTTGGACTGACCTGGCCTGTTGTGTGTGTCCAAAATGACCCAACAGTGCGGCAGTGGACACCAAGCTGTGGAAAGGCGGCAACATGATACCAGAGCCCCTGGGGCAGGCGCAACTCGCAGATCAAAGACGGAGGATTCGACGCCCATGGCCAGTGGCCAACTGAGAGCAGTCAGGCTGCAAGTCAAAGACTGGACCTGGACGAGTTGGCAAGTCGGCAAGTCGGCGAGTTCACCGGCTCTACCAGTTCGCAAGTTGTCCAATGCTGGTGCTACGGATGCTGGCCGCTGCGACGCTGCAGACGCAGGTACTGATGTGTCCCCGGACGTGATGGCCAAAGATCTACAATCTACGATCTGCGATCTACGTGCCATATCTCCGCAGACCTGCAGAGCTTCCATGATCCATGACTGACCCCCAATCTAACCACACCTTCTATCCTGTTCTGCGGCCTGTATCCATGAATAAGCCCTCGGTATCTGGATCTGCCTACGGTAAAATACCCACCACCGGCTCCCCAGCCCGCACCGCTCTTCGTCTCCGCGTCTCCGTGAACTAGCCGCCGTGGTGCGAGGTGGCGATCGGACGTGCCCGCGACGGACAGATGGCGGTGCGCACGGCGACGACGCTGGCGTCGTAGACCCCGACGGCGGTGCGCGCTGCGTACTCGCGTACGCGTACGCGCATGTCTACGGCCGCCACGCTTGTGCGTGGGGCCATGAGGTTGGCGATCTCGGGGATGTAACTCGGAATGACCAACCTGCAACTTGCAGGCCAAAGGGTCCGAAGTGTGGTCGTGAATCCGGCTCGCTGCAGGCTGTACGATTTCAACGAGTGCCCTCCTTCCTGTCGGCCCACCCCATGTCCACACACATCTATACCCTTTCACACGTAGTTTCTTGATCCTTCGTGGATCGTGGATACAGTACATGCATACGAGCTGTCTCCGAAATGTCCATTACGACTCTTGACCCTCCTCATCGTTTCTTTGAACCCCCCAAGAAGCACCGATTGCCATTACATAACCGCCAACCCAGCCCGGACGGTCGGGCCGGCGGCGCCGCTACCCGGCCATCCGGGTGGGGAGCGGGGTGTATGTGCGGGGCGCGCGGGGTGTGTCTCGTGAGATCGTAATCACAAGCTATCCGCGATCCCACTTCTGCATCATCCTCCTTGCATCCTTCACGCGTTATTCTCGTTCGGCATCCCCAAGCCCGTGGCGAGAATCCGCAACCCCGGTGCTTGATATTCCGTCCAGCAATCCGGTCGCAGCCCTTGATCCGCCTTACTCCAGCGACTCGACTTCCCCGAGCGGCAATCACATCACCACTTCCGAACCCCATCCTCTCCTCCGCTCTCGATGCGCCTCTCGCACCCGCCCTCCCGCCTCTCCCCGCCGCCGGGAACGAGCATGACGGAACTGTTTGCCGCCGCGGGCGGCGCCGACGCCGCGCCCCCTCCTGCTGCTGGGCCCAGCGCTACGAAGCGCAAGGACGAGGACCGCGTGCCCAAGCGCGGATACCGCGCATGTGTGAGTGGAACGCCTGGATGAGGCTTGGCGATGCTGCTGTGTGTGTGTCGGAGTTGGAGCACTTGCACCGACTCGCTACAGTATTTTGGCTTGCGCTCCCCTCTACCGCCCATGCCGCACTTGCAGCACACCGCAGGATTCGCTGACACACAGGTACACTGCCGGCTGCGCAAGGCCAAGTGCGATCTCGGCGACGTGAACGCCCCCTCGGAACCACCATGTACGTGCTGCCGCCGCGAGCAGCGGAACTGTGTCTTTCTCCCTAGTGTGGGTTTTACCGTGATGTCTGCTGACGGGTAGAAACGGCGGCGGAAGACCGAGAACGACGAGGCCAAACCCGAAGTGTATCCCGTCCCTTCTGGAGGGTATCCTACCGCCCCGCTAGGTCTGTCGATGGGTGCACTCGGCGGTCTCCAGTCCGGAAGCAGACCACAGATGCCGGGTCAGATGCCGGTGCCTGCCCTTGGAGTTGAGTCGCTTGGGTTCTCCGCTCTTGGGTCCGGTGTTGGCTCGAGTTTGGGGATGGCCGGGAGTGCGAGCGGTGGAACAGGTGCTGCGCGCGCACCAGGCTCAGGAGGCGGAGCATGGTCGGATGGACTGCTGTTTGAGCCCAAGATGTCGCCCATGTCTGACCCGCCGACGAACGGGACGTCGACGAGCTTCGCATCTGCGACGAGCCCCAGTACGGGAACAGGGACGGGAACGGGGACGAGTGCAAGTACGCGGCGGAAGCGACACAGCGAGCCGGACCCGACGCGCAACATTGTCGTTGCGAGCTTCAACAATGAGACGGACGCGCTGGAGATTCTCGCCAAGGCTGCCACGGACGCCGACGACGAGCCGACCGACAAACACGATGACGGCGGGCAGCGCGAGACGAGCAAACGCGTCGCGTGGGCCGCGGACCAGCCCCGCTCCCTTGCGGATTTTGTGCTTATCGCGCGCGGCATCCTCGACGAGCGTACACTGGAGCTTCTGGTGAATGTGTTTTTTGCGCATCACCATACTGTCCTGGTGAGCGACGGCGAAGCGCTGTCGAGCAGCATGGTGAATTACCACTGACTCGCAGCCCATTTTCCAAACAGTGCGGATCCCGCACAACAAAACACAGCTCGCGGCCCTAGCGCACGAGGACCCGTTCCTCCTCAGCGCGATTGTCTGCGTCGCGTCGCGGCACCACCCGGACAAGGGGATGAAGGAGATCCACGAGCGGACGTATGCGCTCGTGCGCGAGACCCTTGCCGACTATGCGTGTGCGGGCCTGCAGCCGAGCATTGGGTTCGTGGAGGGTGTGCTGATTCTTGCGGAGAATCTCCCCCGCGACCGCCTCGGGCCGGCAGCGGGCGATATGACGGGCTCAAGCGGCGCCAACTCCGAGGTACACGGCTTGCACGGCGTCGAAAACCGCCGCGCGTGGGCGCTTACCGGAACGGCCATCCGCGCGGCGTATGGTCTTGGGTGTGAGTGCTGGAGTTGTTTTCTTAGGCTGACTCACCAGTGGACCAGCTTGCATTGGAAGACGGCGAACGCGATGCCGAGTTGGAGCGGGCCCGCGGGGTGTGGACGTGGTGTTACCTCTTTGACCGCACGCTAGGTCTCCGCACCGGTCTCGCATTCTGGAGCCGCGGTCCGGCACTGTGCTTCCAGGGCATCTCGGACATCAACCAGACGGGTGAAGCCGCCGCACGCCTCAACTTTCCGTACATGATGCAGCCGGACGACGCCGCACCTTCTCCCTCGGGCCTCGTGGACGCCAACGACTCGGCCGCAATGATGCAGGCGTACATGGAGCTCACGCAGATCATGACGAACGCACATGATATTCTCTTCTCGACGCCCTCGCGCACCTCGGCCCTCGTTCGCAAAGGCGAATACTTCAAGTTCCTTGACCACTTCCGGCGCGCGCTCGAGAGCTTTTGCGTCGCGTGGCGCGACAAGGTGTGGCGGCTCGACTCGGTCCGGGAGCTCACATGGTGCACATACCACTTTGTCCGCTTGTACGTGGCGGCCTTTGCGTTCCAGGCGCACGTGCAGCGCGCACAGGAGCGGGCAGAGCAGGAAAAGGAGCGGGAAAAGGACGGCCGGCCAGCGGCGTCTGGCGCGTCCGGCGCCATGTCCATCTTCCCCCGCGGCAGCGCCACGTCCCCGGACGCAGTGTACATCTACGAGTCTATCGATGCGGCACACGAGATCCTGGGCATCTGCCTCCGTCTCGGACACAGCGGCGTCCTCCGATACCTCCCCTCGCGGTACCTCATCAACTTTGCGTACAGCGGGACCTTTGCGCTCAAGGCCGTGTATTCTGGCGCCGTGGCCAAGACGGACATTGCCCGGTGAGTGCGGTGGGGACGGAGCAAATTTCCTGTGCCGATTTTTTCGCGAGTGCTATGGCTGACTCGCAGGACGACGGAGCTCGTCGAGCGCGTGTGTGCCGCGCTCCTCCTTGCCAGCCCCGACAAAGACCATCCCGCATGCCGTTTCGGCACGATGCTGCGCCTCCTGACGCGCCGCTTGACGGAGATGAGCGAAAGTGTGGGTAACAGGAAACGAGCGTGTTCTGGTGTCTAACCCCAGGTCGTCCCGTCGCGGTTTCCATCGCCAGAGCATGAGCCAGCGCCTGAGGCCCCCCCTCCCGTGCCCGAAAGCAAGGATAAGGACAGCGCCCCACACGCGCAAGCTCCACCGCTGGCCGCCGTGGACGGCCTGTTCGACCTCGACCAGGTGCCGCCCGCGCTATTTGATGTCGATCTCGATGTGGGGTTTAATCTCGATGGGTTCTGGGAGGACTTTACGCTCACAGACTCGGGCGGGTTCCCATTCCGCTAGCTTTGGTTGTATGTGTATATGTATCCATGCATGATATCCGGGACGCGCAGAGTCACTGGAGGACGCACCGTCATGCTGTACTGTACATCTACAGCTCCACAGGCCACAGGTGCATGTCCATGCACAAGCTTGCATGGCGCTGGAACAGAACAATGGAGTGGCGCAGCCACCATGCGACCAAGCGTGGGCAAGACAATGGCACTTCGGTACAATGGGTACAATGGACAGCTGGGCGCAGTGACTCACCGAGCGCCACGGCGCCCAAACGACACAAAAGAAAAGTATACAAAAGGTGATAAAGGCGATCCAAAAGTGATACAGACAGGAGATCGACATCTTTATCGTTATCGCTTTTATCTCTAGTGTGCTCGCTACCGCTGTGTGCGTGCGCGATACCCAATGCATCGAGCTCACTGCCGACAACCTCACTGTGTACTGTTTGGAGCCACGCATAGGCCACGCGGGGGTGCCACGAACGGCGGGCCGCATAACGCCGCGCACCGTGGGTGCGGGCTGGGTGTTGCTGGTGAACCGCCGCAGCCATGAGCCTGAAGCCTGGAGCCTGGAGCCTGGAGCTTGGGTGCTTGGGTGCTGGGTGCTGGCTGGGCGGGTTGTGCGCCAATTGCATGCTGCTGGGGGTGGGACCCTCTGCCGAAGAGCCGAAGACGATCACGATTGAGACTGCTCGTTGCTAGCTGCTCGTCATCTCTCATTCTCCGGTCCACCACTCTCTATCCACCCAAAACACCCGCCCGCAATGTTCCTCGCCGCTGTCCGTCCCGTTGCCCGTGCGCAGGTTGCCCGCCAGGCCCGCGCCCTCCACTTCGAGAACAAGGTCGACCAGTGAGTGTGGTGTGGTGTGGGGCTGGCGGTGTTGGCTAGTCAACTTTGTCGGCGCCGGGGAGAGGGATGTCGTCGCATTTCCGCTCGGCCGGCCGTAGGAGGGAGGGTAGACGGGTGGGAGAGGAGGAAGGCGCCCAGAGACCAGAAATCGGAACTGGGACCGCGGAGGAATCAGCGCCGTGGCCCGAGTGTTTGCTAACAACAGCGCCCTCCCCTTCAACGTGACCAACAAGCCCATCCTCGTCGCCAAGATGGTCGTCTACACCATTGCTGGCTTTGGTCTTCCCTTGTGAGTCAATTGGTCTCATCTGCAAGAGCCCCACTGACGCGCAGCTACGCCGCCCACTGGCACATGTACGTCGCCGCGACGCGGACGTTGCTAACCCCACAGCCAGAAGTCCTCCGGCTCGGACTAAATGCCCCGGATCTCATGCATGTATAACAAGCGCGCGCGCGAACTGGGTGAAAAGAGAAGTGGGAAGAGTTGCTGGATGGGAGAAGGGGAATGAGACGCCTGTGGAGAGTGGTCTGAAGTGACGGCGAAATTATTTTTCTTGCGCGACAACAGCGATCCCGGGATCCTGCGAGTCTCCGAGTGACTGCCACGGCCGGATAGGTGACTGCCTGTACTGCGCAGGGAGTCACTGTGGCGTCGGGTTTGGGCCTCTGGCTGCTGGAACCGAGTCATGCCCCGAGTGTGGTTTGTGGTCCGATGGCGCTCGGTCCTGTGTGTGTCTCAGTGGATTGCGATTCATTGCGGAAAGAGGCAATTCCGAAACGGAGACCCGAGACCCGCGTTCTGCGCAAGCGCCTGCACATCGCGGGCCGGGGGTGGGAACAACCCGTCCGGTCGGCGGTGGCTGAGATCATGGCGTCGGACCGTCACTCCCTGTGTGAGGGAGTTGAGTGAAGACGGCCGGGAATATTGGAACATTCGCGAGTGACGAGTGAAGTCTGCGTCAGATGGGATACATGCGGAGATGCAGAGGGCGCGGCGCGGCGTGTGCATGTCTTGGTCTGCGAGATGTCCTGCCCTTCGACGAGCTCGACTCGTCAGTGGAGCTGCGCGTGACTTGGCCAGTGGCCGGTGGATCAGAGTGATCACACAGTGACGGCAGCCAACCAACGAGAATCGGAGCATCTCGCAGATCTCAGATGGCGGGCAAATAAGACATGAAGCCATGAGATATTTCTTCTGCCACGGGTGTGTCGCGCTACGCGCGCGTGCTTAACTGGAGCGTAATTAAGTACATCTCAAACGTCAGTCGCCGTTGCAGTTCCCATGCTCCACATTCCACAATTTCAGTACTTTGGACTGTCTCATGTCGAGATAGCAACCTGTACTGTCTCCACTTCGCAATCCACAACAGACAAAAACGGTAACATGTCCCGCGCCGTCCGCTCTCTCCGCGCTCTTTCTTCCGTCCGCTTCGCCGCCCCGTCTAGGACCGTTGCCCGCGCCGTGCCGGCCATTACCTCCGTGCCCTCCATGTCGGCTTCCCGTTGTGAGTACCTACCAGCGCCGCCACTCCAAAAGTGACGATTGCCGATGCCGATCCGCCGACCGCAACTCTAACTGCAGCGTATGCGAGCGGCCCGACCGCCCCCTGCGCTTCGGACAGCGCGCGCGCACACGCCCAGGCACTCCTCGACGACGGGACGCGCGCGCTCGAGGAGGGCGACATGCAGCGCGCAAAGTCGCTGTACGAGCAGAGCGTCGCGGCCGCGGCTACGAGCGGCGGGTACTTTAACCTCGGCGTGTGCGAGTACCAGCTGTCGAACCTCGAGGGCGCGATCGAGGCGTGGAAGCAGAGTATCCAGCTCGAGCCCAGTGCGGACGCCTACACCAGTGAGAGAGTGGCTGTGGAGCTGAGCTGATAATAGACCTTGGATCGGCGTACATGATGTCCCGCCCGCCACGGGCCGCCGACGCGATCAAGGCGCTCACTGCCGCCATGGACATTGCGCCCGAGGACCCCGAGATCCAGTTCAACCTTGCTGCCGTGCTCGAGTCGAGTAAGTCTTTGATGTTAACCCCTTGACTTGCAGAAGATCCCCTTCTGACACTGCAGCTGATGCGCTCGACCACGCGCTCACATTGTACAAAAAGGCGCAGGCGGGCGGCATCGAGCGCGCCGCGGTCAACATCCGCAATGTCGGCGCCAAGATCCTCGGCAAGCGCATCAAGGAGGAGGAGGGCAAGGCGTAAGCGCAGAGCGCAGAGCCGTAGGAAAAGGGATCAATGAGAAGGTGGAGTGACGGATCTTGGCCCACACAGAAGCACATCACGCTGCGCAGAACCGGTCAGTTAAGCGGACTGCCTTGTGTCAGTTGTTAAGGCTAAGAGCACTCATGTGGCACTCGAGTGTGGCACGTCAGTGTGTACTTTTCACACCTCATGCAGCATCAAGAGTAGTAACAATATTTCGCATTATGCATTTGAGTGATACTTCTTCAACAGCGTTGCCAGCGCTGCCTGTCTTGGGTGTCCTTGTGGAGCATGCCGTGCTATAGGATGTACGGCATATGGGGTAGTATGTGGGTGTCCGGTGTGCGGAGCATGCCATGGTATCCTGTGTACGGTATCGCAGTCGGGGTATATGAGCCGGGGTATGATGGGTATAATGGGTATGCTGGGAGGGGTATGGGTTGGGTATGAGTTGGGTATTGGGTACTGTTGGGGGTATCGGTGTTGGGTATGGTGGGTAGGGTTGGGTATAGCGGTTGGGTATCGCACGACCAGCGCGGCGGGGTATTTTCTGGTATCGAAGTCGTGGTTTAAAGCCTCATGAATCTCGGTACGATCTCCTGCCTGCGTCGAGGCTGGTTATTTAAAGTCGGGCGGGAATCGTCCTCCGTCGGGGGGTATGGTATCCAGCTGCGGAGGGGTAAACTTTTGGTGGGGGTAACTGATCTCTGGGGGTATGGGCCGGGGTATCGTTATAATCTGGTATCTTCTCGCGCGGTGTAGCGTCCGTGGATCCGAGGATCAAAATGCAATGTCTGGTATTCGTCTCGCTGGCTCGTTAGAGCACTAGACGACCATGGGGCACCATGCGTCGAAGGCGCGGTGGGGGTACGCGTACGTGTCGTTCACGGGGAGCCCTGCGAGGAGGTGGTGTCCGACGTCCAACTCGCAGTGCGACTGGTGGGCAAAGGGGAGCGGAAAGGACATCGGCTCGGCCCGGAAGTGGGGGTACGGCCGCGGCGTGGCGTCGAGATCACGCAGGTCGCGCAGGTCGCAGGTGTACAGGTCATAAGTCGGCGCGGTGCGCGGCGTGCGCGCGCGCGGCGTCGTCGGCGTACTGGGCCGGCGGTGGCGGTAGCTTCCAGTCAGCGAAATTCAAATATATATATATCGCATTCAGCACTCACTAGTACTCTGTCGGCGTGGGGCTCGACTCCTCGTCGCTGTCCGTGCAGAGCGGGGAGAGGTCACGTCCGCGGTGCGCGAGCTCCTCGGGCTCGGGGCTCGGCGTACCCGCCACGCGGGAGTAAGGGGGCGGGGGGTCGTTGATTTCGCCGTCGAGGTCATCGAGGTCCGCGAGGTCGAGCAGGTCGGTGGGCAAAATCGGGCTCGGGGCGAGGGGACCGAGTGGCTCGGGCTCGATGGGGTCTTCGACTCGGGCCGGGGGGCTGGCAGGCGTAGGGACGGGAACGGGCATGGGGATGTGCTCTGGTTCGTGGGCCCAGGACGCCCATCGGCGCGCGCCGCCCGCGCGCTCGAGCTCGGCATACGTGAGCACCGGGAGAGACTCGGAGCGGACCATTGCGATGCCTCCCGTGCGTTCGGCCGGCGAGCGGCGGAGGGGTACGCGGGGGCGGCGCGTAGGTCCCGAAGAGCGGGCGAGCGGGGAACCCTGCAGATCGGCGGGGCTCCAGTCCTCGGGAGTCTCCCACGACGCGAGGGGAAACGTGTTCCTGTGGGTTGGGCGGCCGGGAACATGGGGCAGGTGCTGGCGCTCGCTTGGGAGCGCGGTGAGCGGATCACAGGCGCGAGACTCGAACTGGCGGAACTCGACCTCGCGAGATTCGCGGGGTTCGCGGGGTTTGCGGGGCTGAGGCTGGCGCCGAGGGACGATTTCGCGTTCGGGGACGATGACGGTGGGGCGGACGGGGGGCACGATGCGCGGACGCGGTGTCGCCTCGCGCGGGATCGGAGGAAGGGGCCGACGGGGGCGGGTACCGCCTGGGGACGTCGGCGTGCGTGGGGAGGCGGGGGAAGCTGGCGAGTTCGGGGAAGAAGGAGAGATCGGAGACCGCGGAGACACGGGCGAGAGGGACACTGGGGAGCCGAGCGAGCTGCACGACCTGCTCGAGCTGCTCGGGCTGGGGTACACTGGCGAACCTGCCGGGGACCTGGTAGAGACAGAGTAAGAGGGTGGAGACATGTCAAGTCAATTGCAGCGCGCTGTGGTCTGGGGCAGTAGCGAAGCAAGTGGAGCAGCGGAGCAAGTGGAGCAAGTGGAGCTAGCGGAGCAGGCTGAGACTGTGCTGTTCTGTGGATCTGGCTGTGGCAGAGGTATCGATGAGCTCGGCCACGGGTCTGAGTCTGTGTCTGAGGCAATGCAATGCAGTGAGAAACAAGCAAGAACTGTTGTACTGATGATGGGCTGTGGGAGACTTTTTTTCTGGAAGACGAAGGATCGCCGTCTTATAACCTTTCGAGACCGGTGAGCGCGCCCGGTCAAACGCGTGCAGCTGCCGAGGGGTTATCTTGCGCAAGACGCGCAGCATAGAATGGCGAGGATGCACCATATCGCGAGCACCACACACAAAGGCACAAAGCAAGACAGTGAGAAGAACACCGACATCATTCTCCAGCAGACGGCCAAGGAAAGCTTAATCCACAGTCCGGGAAAGGCGGAGGTCGGATCGACCGAAGTGCCTGACTCTAAAGGCGTGGGAGCAGAGGAAACCTGGGCTGGGTTGAAGAGCTGTACACATGACGCCGAGCCCCTCCGCTAATCCGACGCCAATCAGGCCCCAGAAGAGCGGAATGATCGACGTTGGCACTGGAATCACACGCAGCCTGTGGGGGTGGTGGGGGTGGTGGTTCATGTCAGCCACACTACAACGACTACTGCACCAAACCGCAAACACACTCTCTCTCACCCTCTCTCTGCGGTTCCTCCTGTCGGCACACAGGGCTGAGTACCGGAACCATGTTTCTTGTTTTGGCCCACCCAATCAGCCCCTCTGCCTGCATGTTACACAGTATACACTCCCTCCCACCCCACCCCACTCCGCGTTCCTCGTACCGCTCTCCATGCCGGCTCTGTGTCCGTCCTTCACGGCGACCTCCTTTTCCTTCTTAGAGTTCTTCCGAACTTTTCGACCTTTTCGACGGGGCTTACGACAGACCCACCAGCTCCGGGAATTACGGAGATGGAAAAGAAGCATCGCCGTTGGCTGATGGAAGATAAGAGTGACTGACTTTGTTATACAGTTATGCAGTAATGTAGTCATGCTCCAGTTCCCTTACACCTGTGCCAGCTATGCTTGCGATCGCGCGCGTTCCATGCCATTGTTCTCCGTCGTCGTGGTGGCCAGCAAGCTCATTCTGATGCATGAGGAGGCACCGGCTTCCCTCCCAATTGTCTCCGCAACAGGCTCAACAACACTTCCACATCTCCCTCGTAGCCTCTAGCACACAAGGAGCACCCCGCTTGAGAGGCATCCGATATCTTCCATGATGCAGTATAGATGACTATTCATGCTCTTCACGATGCATCAAATGCCACGTGAACCATGCAGCAAAGAAAGATGAAGCTGACATTGACACGCGACACAAAGCACATGCAACAGGCGCCCAGCAGCAACACCTGACCTCGACATTCACATTCGCCGGCCCGGCGGACCGCGTACCCCCAAATGGCGGGAAACATTCCGTCAACCTCGGCACGAGGTATGTTCTGCTTCCCCGTCCCGGAATTGACGATCCTCTCGAGGTATTGACGATCCTTGAGGTATTGACGATCCCTGGAAGGAATTACATCACCGGAATCAGTGGAGCCTTGTCCGGAGGTGTCCTGAGGGGTGGAGCGCACAAGAATGTTTTACATTTTGGCTTGCACCTTTGGCGCCGTGGGAACTGCCGCCCCAGATTGTGATGCTTACGACGGGCTTCTCGGGACGCCACCGCTCGGTCTGCTGACCGGCACAGAGGGCGGGAAGGGCTCCGAATACTGTGGCGAAGCGGCTGTAATTGACTTGCGTAGATCAGTTCTGGGGGGAAGGATCGAGGCGAGGAAGACAACGCTGCTGCAGATCGTCAGGAACATTAGAGCAGCAAAATGAGTGAAATAAATAAGACAAGACATCCCCAGAACTTGATAAAAATAGGATTAATCGCATCGATAATAGATGCATTATCCGCAGCATGCCTGGAACACGTGATGGACACAAGCATGCTCGAGTACGTTGCCAGCCAGGGCGGCCATCTCATGCAGAGCTTGATAGGACCCACTGGCCGAAAACATCGGCGTGATGATTCTGGATGTTGTTGGATCTCGTCGGAGATGATTAGCTCGGCACAGAATACAAGCCAGGATGGAACACAAATACCACTCGGCCTTCTCGCGGAGTGCGCTACCTTGAGGCTTCCGATCGTGACGCACCCCCCATTGCCGTTCTGTGCGAGTTTGCCGGCATTGATATGTGCCCACCCCCGATTCTTCTGCGAGCTTGTCGGCGGTAGATTCAAATGCTTCTGGCGAGCTTGTCGGTGGGGATCTCAGACGGGACCCGATCTCATCCACGACGATCGCGCCAATGCCATCGGCTGTGCACTACCATGCATGTACGTGATTTTGGTTCCTCCCTTGCGCGATCTCATGATCTCATCCAAAGGCCAAGTAGGATGGCTGCTCATCACGGCATCGGACGGTTTCAAATAGGCTCTGCAGTGGAACGACAGGAGCCGGGAGGACCTGAGTACCACAGCAGCGACGACCTGGATAAGCGTACGTACTTGCCTCTGTGCAGCGCTCGACAGCAACCAGGACGTAAGGGGCTCCCCGCTGGAGTAAGGGCGAACAATACAAGTGGTTGGATGCGGGGATCTGGGGTAGTGGGAATGTCGTTTCGGTGAGCGGGATGGTGCGTCACTGGCTGGGCTGAATGGTGACTGCCGCGTGTTGTCAATATTCGTCCAGTCCAAGTTGTCACCGTGAAGAACGGAGACAGGTGAGTGTTCCCTGTATGATGCGTTGCTCGCTCGCGACGTTGAAACTCGAGACGCGCCGAGTTTCTGGTAGCCTGCCAGGTCCGAGCTTTTCCAGATCCTCCCGCGACGGAGACAACTATCACACACGATCAGAATAGAAGGGGCCGTGGTTCCCGGTGAGGACAGAGTTTGTGGCCCAAGTAGCTCATGTAGCCCAAGTAGGCTCACCCCCGTTTCTGACGCAGCTGCTGCCGATGAACGCTAATGCTGAATGCTTAGAATGGGATCTTGCATCGCTTGCGGCAGCCAAACACTGGATTGCGCCGCCGAGGTCGGCCGATGAGATCATGTGAAGGTTCATCGACGTAGAAGATTGGGATGAAGTCAGTTGGGTTAGCATCCCGATCTTGCGTTACGAGCTCCGGGCGGAACGCAGTGCGAGGAGCATAACCCTGAGGAAAGTGAGCGGTTTGGCGGTTTGACATCTGGCAGAACTGTTTCGTCCAGAGGCACAAGACTTGCGGCTGGCGGGAAACACAAACCTTGTCGAGCGACGGGAATGCAGCCAAAACGGCTGGGACACGTGGCTGGTGCTGTGTACGTTGTAATGGCACAGGCACGATGATCAGCCAAACGCGTCCACTCTCGGAGCTGGCAGCGGTCCGAGAATACCGGAGCTGCAATATGTTGGTGGGACCGCCGGTAAAAGCGGGGGATGGGGGATCAGATCCGGAGCCAGGCACCGACGCGTTGGTATGTGGAGCGTTTAAGCACTGTACCATTGGATCATTGCGTCGGGATCGATAATTATTGGACACCAAGTTGGACGGCATGTGCGGGGCACTACGTAGCATACAGGGTATTGGATAGCGCCCCGCGGAGCCAGGATGGACGAGGGATACGGGTGGTGACGCGCGGGGCTATGTGTCGATGCGACTGAAGGATTGGCCGTTGCGGGCGGTTCGGGGACATGCAACACCGCCAGCGGGTCGGGTGAACCACGGACGCGGGTCAACGTGAATGAGATCGGGCGGACACTGGACATTGAGAACATCAAGGAGATCGCGATGCTTTCCAGATATGCATCGAGTCCCCATCGCTGCTGAGATCGACACAGGCGGTGCACATGACTTTAGACGCAGCTCGAGATCTCGATTATTGGGCGATCCAAGATTCCGGGGACGCGATACCCACTCCGGGCCTAGCACATCACTGGGACCTTGCAATCGAGACGGCCAAGTACGCTCGGCAGCTAGCAGTGGAAGGTGTATGTATATTGGTAGTGCCCTCTGGTGGTGGTTGGAATGAGCGGCTGCAGTGACCACAGTACGCACGTACGCACCCCTCCCAGGAACATGACATGCGCTGGAACGTGCCGTGCCCTGACTTCGGCAGCGCGGCAGCGGGGACAATGGAATACAGCGCCATCGTCTCCGCTCTACCGCGGTCCTCCGGCGCTCCGGTTTTGTCGGAGTTCGAGAAGACCACCGTATACGAGTGACTTGGAAACACCCGCGCTTCCCCTTCTTTTCCTTCTCCGAAAATTGGCCCCGAGGCTATTTACGGTAATCAAGGACCTGTGATTTACGCGTGTTCGTCTCAAGTGTCGCGTCTCGCGTCGCGTTTCGCGTTCGCCTATCTTTCCATTTTTTTCCGACACGGCCGACATCCACGGCCGAGGCGCGGACCGCGGACCGCGGACCACGCAGCTGTCAGAGCCATGCTGAGGGAATCTGCGCCCGACGTCGAGGTGTGATGCCCGAGTGGTTAAGGGGAATGATTAGAATCTGCTCCGGCAGCTAGGTTATCATTTGACGTCAGTCGCCAGAGTTCAAATCTCTGTCACACCTTTTTGGGTCTGTTGGGTGGGGATGATGAAGCTGGGAGAGTAGGGTAGTTGTGAACTCGCGAAATGGGACGAATGTTGTAAGGAGCGATGGATTGAGTGAGATCGCCATAATGGTGAAACATGTGTTGCTTCGCCAGTCATTCCGGTCGAGGAATGTGGCATGTGGCACCACCGATCTAGTTGCTGGACTCGTCAACACAACCATGCATTCTCAATGCACGAGGCTGCTGACGACGAATGAATGCATTGGAAACCCCCCATGGCGTCTTCTTGACTGGGACAGCTGTTACCTTCTACAAGGCAAGAGGGAACAGAGTCTTGCCTCCGTCTCCGAGTCACCGAGCTGCAGTCGTCAGGTCTCAACGATTATTGGCGCCCGAACGGTTGGATTCGGTCGGTGGCCTAGGGCCCTGATGTTAGGGGTAGAATTGGCGAATTCTTACGCATACCGACACGCGTCTGCGTACTAGTACGATGCTCAGACCAACTGAGCTAAGCGGCCTTGGTTGTCACGAAATCGGAAGCGCCACCTGCGCTGAAGAGGTGTATTTATCGAACGTGTTACGTGCTGACCCGTGCCGCGACGCCGTTGGGGCTGGAGCTGTCCGTTGGTACTGGTGCTGTCTCGATGGTTGTCGGGATGGTCTCGGTTTGAGTGAGCGTCAGAAGCTCCACACAGGATCGTAAGAGTTTTGATGCTCTGATGACTTCGTGTCCCCCAGCCTCCCAGGTCCATCGCCGCCCTTTCAGTCAACGAGTGCAGAGTAGGTATAATAGGGTCATTCAGAGCAAGTAACATAATGTGGCCAGGACTGATTGACGTAGCGACACTTCTGCTGTACGATGGATGATACTGTACAAATAAATAGAAGAAAATGAAACGACGGCCTCCGGGCGATACGCAAAGCCACGAGCAAAACCACGAAGACATTGAAGCGTAGATCGACCACGTTGACGGGATAAACCGAGAGTGAGAATAGTAGCTGTCATGGGGGAAAGCCGACAGAGAACAGCGCCCGACGACCTGGCCCGCACTCTAGAACTGTTTCGAGCTGTCCGAAAACTTCCCACCCAATCCCAGTCACCAGCCAGCGACAGCCCCGCGAAGGAAACCGGATGCATAAACGTTCAATCGTCGCCACAGGCGGGAATACAACCATGAAGGAACTAGAGCCTGGCGCGTGGCGGGAGCGCGTCAAACTCCTCCTGGGCGCGCACGCGCAGGTCCTTGCGGAGAATCTTGCCCGACGCGCTCTTTGGGATCGCGGGGATGATGCACACTCCCCCACGCAGGCGCTTGTGCTGCGCCACACGCTCCGCGACCCAGGCCGCGACCTCGCGCTCGACCGCTGCCTTGTCCTCGGTTGCGGCGTCGGCAGACACGGCAATGTACGCGCGGGGGAGCTCGGTCGCGGCCGACTTGTCGTACACGCCCACCACGCCCGAGTCTACCACCTTCGGGTGCTGCAGCAGCAGCGCCTCGAGTTCGGCTGGCGGGACCTGGAAGCCCTTGTACTTGATCAGCTCCTTGACGCGGTCGACGACCCTGTGTGTCAGAAACGGAATCGAAGGAAATTTGCGTCCTGCTCACTGGTACCACCCGTCCTTGCTGCGGATGAGGATGTCACCGGTCTTGAGCCACTCGCCGTCCATGGTCTTGGCGGTTGCCTCCTCGTTGCGGTGGTATCCCATCATGACGGATGGTCCGCGGACCCAGAGCTCGCCGCGGTCGCCCTCGTCAGCGTCCACGCCGTCCTCCTTCACGAGGCGCGCATCAAAGGTCGGGAGCAGGCGGCCGACCCATCCGGCGCGCCCCTCGCCCTCTGCCGACGTGAGCGTGTGTGTCACCGGCGACGTCTCGGTCATGCCGTAGCCCTGCGTGAGGCGGATCCACGGCATCTTCTTCAGGAACGCCTCCTGCGTGTCGGCTGCGAGCGGCGCAGCGCCGCTCATCAGTGTGCGCAGCGAGGAGAGGTCGTACTTGTCGACATTCTTCGAGTGGAGGAGGACAATGATGACAGGGGGGACGATGAGCCCGTGCGTAATCTTGTACTTTTCAATCGCCTTGAGCACTGGGATCTCCTCAAACTTGGGGAGAACGACCACGGCGACGCCAACAGTGATTGGCTGGAGGAGGACGACGGTGAGGCCGTACTAATGTCAGCGATTCGTAACACCAGTTCACCCACGATATGGGAGAAGGGGAGGACGGCAAGCACAACGTCCTTTCCGCTCTCGAGCTTCTCGTACGCGACGTTGACTGCCTGGAGCTGGGACGTGAGGTTGTGGTGGGAGGTCATGACGCCCTTGGGAAGGCCTGTGGTGCCGGACGAGTAGCAGAGCCAGGCGGTGGTGCGCGCCGCCTCGGGCGTGTCGAAGCGCGCGGGCTTGCCGACCGCGCCATACAGCTCCTCGACGCACTTGAACGGGGTGGCGGCCGGCTTGGCGTCCTTTGTGCAGAGGAGGACGACACGGGATGCCGGGAACGCAAACTCGAGCTCGCGCCGCGCCGCGTCAAAGTTTGGCAAAAGGGCCGGATCCAGGAAAATGATCTTTGAACTCGAGTTGTTCAGCTGGTGGGCCAGCTCGTGGGGCGCACTGTCGTCAGCCATGATCGCAGGCGGTAAGGCATCACGCGAGACGCGAGCAGGCCTTCATCTGCGGCCGGAGTGTTCACCTCCGAAGCCCGCGTGGCGTCTGGTGCAGCGTAACGCACACCACAGCCTCACCACTTCTTTCCACTCACTAAGCGTAGTTGGCCGGGGAGATGGTGAGTCCCGTTGCCATGCACCCGAACGCGGCCTGCGCCCACTCGAGCGAGTTCGGTCCCCAGAGACACGCGACGTCCGCGGCGCGCAGCCCGAGCCCCCGGAGACCCGTCGCGAGGCGGAGCGCATTCTCCTTCAGCTGCCCGCGGGTAAGCACGCGGCCGGTCGCGCCGTCGATGTACGCCGGCGCGCTCCCGGGAAAGCTGGGGAGCGGCGAGTCGCCTGGCGCGTCGGGAAAGAGGTAGGTGAACAGGCCCGAGGTGGGGAGCGGGGGCACGGGGTAGTCGGACGGATAGATGCGCTGCGACATTGTCTCGAGTCTAGAGTCTAGAGAGGGTGAGAGACGAGAATGGAATAGAGGGCGATGTCGAAATGGGATACTCTAATGAACTTGCAAGCGTTGCATCTGCCTCTCTTCGCTTGCATCTCGCCATCGCACATCACATTGCCTTGATCACTTGGCTTCTTAGTGCACGTTCACCAAACACCCCACAAGACTAGACTCTCGGCTGTTGCCGGCTACTTTCTCCCCCGCCGGCCCGAACACGATCGGTGACCGGTAATCTCCGTGTGGAGGCCGTGTGGGGATCCCCGCCTCGGGGACGGATATCGGCGCCGCTCTCCGCCCTGAGGCGCCGTGGTGGGCTTGGGGTGGCGGGGTCCCCGTTCGAAACAAGAAACAAGATCGCATACCCGCCACATCAGACCCAGGCTATGCAGTTTGTAGGGGATCGCGAGGCGAGGAGGGGAATGTACGAGATTTCCGCCATCGGAATGCCTGTACTGCGGCTAGGTCAGCATGGAGCGCCAAGCCCTTGCAGCCGAGCTACAGTGCTCGTTAGTGGTTGGTGGCTCGCTGACGTTGAGGACGAGCGTTTGGGCAGTCAAAGGCTGGCGTATTGCACGCGGGGCCTGCAGTCTATTCAATTATGACCATTCAGGATGCCGACCCGGGTGTCACGTCGAAGTGACTACGAGGGGCGTCTGGTGCCCCGCCTTCTCAGTGCAACAGGATGACATTCTCATATAACATAATAACACGATGGGATGATTCGGCCAATGCTTGAAACTAAAAGTACAGTTCTCAATCGTTATCAGCTCATTCACCACGCGATGCGCGCGTACCGCCCAAACACCTCGTTGATGAGCATGCCCTCGGCGTACGGCGCAAAGTCCTCGAACGCGACACGGCCCGGCGCAAGCAGGTTGGCGGCCGTCACTGGG
This sequence comes from Apiotrichum domesticum, assembly GCA_001599015.1. Classification (NCBI taxonomy): domain Eukaryota; kingdom Fungi; phylum Basidiomycota; class Tremellomycetes; order Trichosporonales; family Trichosporonaceae; genus Apiotrichum; species Apiotrichum domesticum. Next base: position 819,257 of record BCFW01000004.1, on the reverse strand, counting down.
GGTCAGCTTTAGTGGCTTCCTTTTACCCACAGAAGTCGTCCATTGCAAAGTCCATGACGACGACGTCGATGTCCTCGCTGGGATCCACGTCCGGCATCGGCGTCTGGATAAAGTCGCTGCCGTCAGTTTTATTCACTATTGAAGAGGATACTCACACTTGGTCGCGCGAGAAAGGCACAGGAATGTGCTCAATGTCGTCGCCGCGGCCGGCGCACGCGTCCTTTGTCACGTAGCCGAGCGTCTGCGGCTTGCCCGTCTTGCCCAGTACGGTGGCGTCGTTTGAGCCCACGAGACCAGATGCAACGTAGTCGTCCCACTGTGACGCGAGCCAGTCCTCGTACACGGCGCGGACCTGCGCCTCGTCGTCCTCCCGCGCCGAGGAAGGCCGGAATTTGGAGGCACCGGCGCGGTTCATCTCAATAGTGATGTTGCCTGCCAGGCCAGCCGGAAGGCGTGTGTAGAGGAACGCCGTTGTGCTGGCGTGAGCAATATATTCTCTAGTACAGCGCAAGTTTCATTCCAAGAACTCACAAAGGCGACACCGTGAGCTCGTCGTTGCGGTCAAAGTTGCCCTTGAACTGAGGGTCAGGAAAGTCAGCACTTCACAACCCACCACATCGAATCGCAGGCTCCCGGCGTTGCCGAGAATAATGCGTGGCCCGCGACGGTGCTTGTCCTCGACGACGGAGGGAAGGACCCTTTCGGCAAAGACAGTGAGGACGTTGCGCGGGTGGCCGTATGGGTAACGCGAGAGGTAGTAGTCGTGCGGGACGTCGCCGTACGGCATGTCGAGCTTGAGCTTGTGGGCGAGGGTGCGCAGAGCATGGCTGATGTTCTGCCCGAGCGGAGTGTCAAAGTCGTCGTCGTCCTTGCCTGTGTGCCACTTGTAGGTAACAGGATTGGCGTCAAGATACCGCCTGTTGATCTCAAGCGGGCCGCCATCGTCGTCCGTGGAGGAAGGGAGGGATGACGATGTGAACGTGATGGTCTCGAGGTACCGGCCCGGAACGATGCTGGCAGTTAGCAAGAGTCGGTTCTTGGCACATAAGCAACTCACGCAATAGACCTCCCGTCGTACTGGACGCAGTCACGGACATGGGTGTGCCCACCAAAGATGTAGATGGGGACGAGCGGGTGGACGGCGCGAATCGCATCGTACACTGGCATCCACTCGGAGGTCCATCCGCGTCCCGGCATGTGGCCGACCAATACGCTAAAGTCAGTACAAGTGGCGTTGGTCGCGCGGCTCACAAGTAGTCGGGGGAATCGGCAATGGCATCGCGGAACCACTGCTCCTTGGCCATCTTTGTGGGCGACTGGATCGTGAGGTTGCGGTCGTGCGCCTTAACTGGACGTCAGCGGAATACGAAGACGGACGTACAGTCAAAAAGAACACCAAACGCAGTGACGCGCCGCCCGCTGACGTTAGCACACAAAGCGCCCAGCTCCTTACGTCTGAGTCTCAAACTGGGCGTAGCGGTCGGCAATGGGTACGCTAACGACCTCGCCATCCTCTTGCACTGTGATATTGACGTTGGACGTCAGGTACCGCCCGCCCCAGCGGTGCCGATTGTCGTACAACCATTTTGCCGACTCGTATTTGTACAGCTCGTGGTTGCCGAGCGTCAGCACGTCGTATGTGAGGAGACCGAAAATGTCGTCCGTCGCCTCGGCGCTGTACTGCGACGTAGAGACCAGTCCGGATCCGTCGTGGTGGTCGCCGGCGTCTACGAGAAGGAGATCGACGCCGCGCGCGTCGGCCTCCGTGCGCATGTGTTCGGCGAAGCTTGCCCAGGAGCCGAAGTCGCCTGAATAGTTCTGCCATCAGCACAGATCAAGGTGGCAAGAACCAAGATCTGCTCACAGGTTCCGGCCAAGTGTTCTAATGATGTTAGCAAGCATTTCTCCATGCAACGTACGTGTTGATGCCCAAGCAGCCATCCTGCCGTCAGCTCGGAGTAATCTCTTATGCTCACCATGCGTGTCCGAGGTACTGAGGAAGTTGACGTCGCCCCATTGCAGTGGGCGCGTCGGTGTGGGTATGACGGGTGGCGGGCGGAGGTTCGGTGCCTCCTGCTGGGTTGAGCTGAGTGGCCACGGCCAGATGGCCAGGCCAAGCACGGAGGGGAGGAGCGTGAGAAGGAGTGGTAGCGGGGTCATGGTGGGTGGCGAGGAGGAAGACCTTGGGGAGGGTTCCTATCGGGAACGGGTATTTATACAAGCAAGCAATCAAGCTATCAACGCAAGCAATCGTGCAATCGCATTGAATCTCGACGCGCAGGAGGCGGAATGTGCCTGGCTGGGGGTGGGATGGGGTGGCAAACCCAAAGCCAAGCAAGCCATGCAAGTCAAGCGGATTCGGTGATGCCGCCGGTCCAAGTGGCCGATTACAGCACAACCACGCCTTATCACCACCACACTCACCATCTAACCCATTCCTCGCCATCATGTCAATGCTGGCACGCCTCGCGGGGCAGGACGCAGTCCAGCTCGTCCGCATCGCTGCGGTGCGTAACAATTTGCTCGCGCTCGCCGTCGCCGCCCACTGACCCCAGGCCGTCTCGCTCACTCTGACGGATACAGAGCGGTTCTCGTACAACTTTCCCCTCATGGTGCGCATCCCCGTCTAGGAGCTTTCACCACTCGGGTCCTCTTTCTGATTTACTAACTCCAGCTCTTTGGCATAGTCGCCCTCGAGCTCTCCTCGACTGGGCCAGAGCAGTTCTTCATCATGCTCACGGCCGTCTCGGGGATCTTCGATCTCTTCTTCCTCTTCCGCCCCCGGCTGGACATTACATTCATCTTCGCGCTCGTGGTCGTCGCGCTCAAGGCGCCGATCTACTTCTCGGGTCTCGCGCACCTCCGCGAGCGCGGAGGAGACTTCACCTGGGCCGCGCCAAGGGGGTTCAACGCCGGCGGTAAGTCGATGCAGGCAGGTGTGCTGTTCGCGTTCTCTAATTTCAGGATGGATGCCGTCGTCTGGCGGCCAGACTCTCGGTGGTGAAGAGCCGCCGAGCCACGCGGACCATACCCCGCCGCCGCCTGGCGCGTTCCCCTCGGGCGGATATCGCCTTGGCGGGGACAACGGCGCGCCGCGTCCGCCACAAACGCGCGACGGCTACTCGGCCATTGCGTAGAGTCTTACCCGCATCCAGCTGCCAGCTAGCCAGGCTACAGACCCATCTTGAAAACCTCACAGTACCCTGTTAATACAATGCATGAGTCTACAATCACCAATGCTCTACATGCCGCGGCTGCGCTCCATGGCCGCGCTGACGTCGAGAACCTCGCGCAGGTCCGCACCGCCAGACATGAAGTCGGCGGCGTCCAGCGACTCGTCAGTTCCCTGGAGAATCTCGCGGTGGATGTTGTGCGAGCCGCCGAGGGGCAGGCCGGACGGCGTCGCGGAAAGGAGGGCGGGGTGATGCAGCTCCTGCCTTGTCAGCTCTCCCACCCAAAGTCTACATGTCAAGTCCAACGTTGATACCCACATTGTTGACAAGGTTCATCTCCATCGATTGCCGCAGGGGAACGCCGACGCCAAAGTTGTTGCGCTGCACCGTCTGGCGGAGCTGGAGCTGCGTCTCCTGCCACTGCTTGTCAGCTTTCGAGAACTTCCTTCGCACCTCATCAACCGACCTTCTCGAGGCGAGCCTGGAGCGCAGACGCGTTGCCGGCCGCAACGGTCTGCGCGGCTGAGGTTGGGCCGTAGCGGAACGCGTCGTGGGTGCCAGTGGCGGGATGGTTGGTGGCCTAGAGTTAGAGAAGGCTCTATGGGCGGCGATTAGCTGCGAGCTCATACCTTTGTGGACACCTCGTATGTCTCCTGGGACGCGTTGACGGTAGCGGGAACGACACGGAGCGACTGCGTGCTGTGAGCCGAGGGAAATTCCAAAGCACGTACCATGATGGCTAAGTCAGTGTGTCGAGTGTAGAAGAGACGAATGTTGCCGCTGTTGATGATGTTGTTCAAGCACTCGATGGTGGTCTTCCACTCGACACCCAGCGGTGGAGGTGCACAAGTCCCAAGTCCACGCTGATGACGCGCGCGTGTGCGTCGTCCAGCCAGCGTGGGCGGCGATACCGGCAATATCTCGCGTGGCACTTCGGGGCATTTCCCCTCTTGTTCCGGGCGCACGGTTCGGTGCATTTGGTGAGCGATCAGCCGGCCAGCCATGATCAGCCATACGATCAGCCACCCCCCCAAGAGTCTCGTGCCCGGGCGACCTGAGGGCCCAGAGCTCAGAGCCTGCGTAGGCAGGGAGTGTGAGGGGCGCTAGGGCGTCCTTTGCTTCTCGCTCGATGGTGCTTGCTTCTTTTTCCCCTAGACCATTCACCGATCTCCATGATCAGCTGAACGACTAGTTTCAATCGATGAGCTAGATGTTCTACGAGGGCCTCCCCTCATCCGCCCTCCATTCATCATCATAGTGGGGAGTGCGCCGAGCTATTCGATGCGCCGATGCATAATGATGCAATAGATCAATAGAACGGGTGCTTGGAGTCATGGACCCACTACCAGAACGACCCGATTCCCATCCTCTGTGCACCGTGATGCCTGAAGCGCTCTACTCCCAAGCCAAGACTCATGCAGTGTCCTGTTTGGTGGAGACTCGCAGCCAGGTCATAAGCTTTTGTGCCTTTCAAAGGGCCCCAGCTATTCCAGCGAGGGCGGAGCGTCGTCCAGGGCCAAGGGACAAGCTGGACATGCACTTGTCTGGCTGCATTGTCTGTCGGGTGAGGCTGGGGCTGGCCAGCCGCCCTGCTGCTTTGTATGGGATGGGCTTATTAGCTGGCTTGAGCTCTGTGTAGCTGTGTGGCCTGTGTGGGCTTGTCGCTGCGTGACAATGGGAAAATCCTGCAAAAATCCTGCAAATCTCTCCGCCCATGCTCAATTCTTTTTTGTCCCTTTTTGCCCCTTTTGCCCCCCCTTCTTCCTCACACCCACACCCCCCTCGCCCCTTCTCCCCGCTGTTGCCCTGCTATCTCGTATTGGCCTAATTAGAAACCATGATCATACTGAATACCAACCTATTAATGCTACAGATTTAATCAAATCAGATTCAAATTATACATTCGACTCCTTTTCACTACACAAAACGGGGGGTGACTGGGCACACACCTTTTACACTACACGCACGCTTTGCACACTGCACAGCACAGCCCGTTCGCGACTCGCTCGCTCTTCTCCCATCATTCCCCGCTCTCGTCTGTACCGTCAACCTTTTCATCCTCCTTTCTCCACTATCCTCTCTCCTCCCTTCCTTTTTCCCTTTCCTCCTCCGTTTCTCCCTCTCTCTCCAACAATCAACTCTCCCCTTCTACTCACCATCCTTCGACGCGTCGCTGCCGCCCGAGTCACCCTAGGCACTACCATTACTCGGTAAGTCACCACCATCCGAGCCCTCGTTGCCTTCCTTCCGGGCACGAGCCACGACCCATATGTCTTCAGACGGCCCCCTGCTGTTCCGTGTCGAGCCGGTGGTCCTCGTCAACTTGTGGTCATGGTCATTAGCAATTCGTACGGCGCACGCTGCGGTACTCTACATCCCGTGAGACACGCACGCGTGTGCCCTCGCGCGGTTGTCATCATGGTCGCCCGCGCTGCGGCACAACACGCGCATGCATACGCGGTGCCCGCGGTGGACACAGTGTACACACGCGTGATGTGCACAGCGCACATGCACACAACCAGACGCCCACACACACACGCAGACGCCAAGGACGTTACGCTTCCTTTGCATGTCGTTCTCGGTGTTGTTCCCCCATGACCCAGCCAGCGACTAGCCGCACTCATTCTGTCGCATGATCCCATGACCTGTTGCACAGTTGACTTCGGTGGTGTACAACACCTTCCTTGCACCCATCACTACAATCTTGCTGGATTCAAGAGTGCTGACACTGCTTGCCCCCCCCCGCCTTCCTCCCTTTCCCCTGCGCCGTCAAACGCCTTGTTCTCGTTGTCACCTGTCACATGCACGCATCCCTGCACCTGACTCGGTTGCGACAATCACATCCACACACGACATCACTATCAACCTCCCCACCCAAAACACCCCGAATCATTATCGCCTTCACTGCGCCGCCCACCGCCCCGCCCCAACACACGCCGCACTGGTCTTCAACCTCTTGTTGCCCCATCATTCCCTTTTTCGTCTCGATCCCTTACGACCTGAACGCACCGATCGTGCCACCTGGCTCCTTCTACTTCCTTTCTGTTGGTTTCGACGATCGTCTCCATTCACCTTTCAGACTCGCGCGTGGATCCTCACACTCTTCTTACTTTCCCCTACGCAGTGCACCCAAGTGCAACTCCCTTCCCTTCTCGCCCTCTCCGCATCTGTCGTGTGGGCCTTTCTATTTCCGTTGGTGAACAGGTAAGTCGTGATCAAACGCAGACGTCCAAGCGTTCAGTGCATGTCACCTGCCGTCCCCTGTACGCCCGCTGCGCGGTAGCGCCGGCGGAGACGTGCGCGAGCATCGCCGGGTTCTCTCAAAGGGCACACCATTGCGCTTGTCGAGAACGGGCGCGAGAGCATAGTGTTGGCGTTGGAGCGTGACGTGGAGCAAAACGCACAAGCTTGCTGACACCACCGCTTTTACTTGGTCCATTGTTTCCTGCGTAACTCTTCTTTCCACATCTCGAATCTCTTGTTTCTTCTCAACACTGTAACGACTCGCACGGCCTCGTTTACCCGCCTCCCTCGCACTTCAACATTCGTCCCGTTTGTTCGTGATCCGTGCCACTCGCTCCCATTTCTCGCTCCTATTTCTCGGAACCCATTTTGCAACCATTCACGTTTCCACTTGTCCCCTCACAACCATCGGCCCCTTTCTGTTTCGCCAAACGCATCGTCATTGGTTGTTCGACCTTGGTCTCATCGTCGTCAACGTCGTTTTCTACTCCGACTTTGCTCCCCCAACCGTATCCACGACGCCGCGTGTAATCGAACCCACCGGCCGCACCACCCGTGTCGGCCCTTATACTGTCACTGCCCCACCCGCATCGACCACCATCATGGCCACCCGTTTCGTTCCATCCAAACAGTTCTCCAACTCCAACACGATGGCTTCCATGGATCTCCGCGTCGGCGGCAAGTACCGCATCGGCAAGAAGATTGGAAGTGGTTCCTTTGGTGAGTAGGAATGACGGTGGCGCCGCCGCCGGTCACACCAGCACAGCTCGCACTGCATCCGTTCTCAGCTAACCCAATCAGGTGACATCTACCTCGGGGTGAACATTGTTTCCGGTGAGGAAGTTGCTATCAAGCTTGAGTCGGTCAAGGCCAAGCACCCTCAGCTCGAGTACGAGTCCAAGGTGTACAAGTCGCTTGCTGGTGGCGTTGGCGTTCCCTTCGTCCGCTGGTATGGAACCGAGTGCGACTACAATGCCATGGTCTTGGACCTCCTCGGCCCGTCCCTCGAGGATCTGTTCAACTTCTGCAACCGCAAGTTCTCCCTCAAGACTGTGCTTCTCCTTGCCGACCAGCTCATCTCTCGAGTCGAGTACATTCACTCGCGCAACTTTATCCACCGTGACATCAAGCCCGACAACTTCCTCATGGGCATCGGCAAGCGTGGCAACCAGGTCAACGTGATCGACTTCGGTCTCGCCAAGAAGTACCGTGACCCCAAGACCCACCTCCACATCCCTTACCGTGAGAACAAGAACCTTACCGGTACCGCCCGTTACACGTCTATAAACACCCACCTGGGTGTCGAGCAGTCTCGTCGTGACGACCTCGAGTCGCTTGGCTACGTGCTCATGTACTTCCTCCGTGGCCAGCTCCCCTGGCAGGGTCTCAAGGCGGCGACCAAGAAGCAGAAGTACGACCGTATCATGGAGAAGAAGATGACCACTCCCACGGATGTCCTTTGCCGTGGCTTCCCCAACGAGTTTGCCATTTACCTCAACTACTGCCGCTCTCTCCGCTTCGACGACAAGCCCGACTACTCGTACCTCCGCAAGCTCTTCCGTGACCTCTTTGTCCGCGAGGGCTACCAGTACGACTACGTCTTCGACTGGTCGGTCCAGCCTCCCCACGCCCCGACCAACATGCCGGATGAGGGTATTATGTACCAGCAGAAGCGTCGCATCCTCCCGCAGGAGATGCACAAGGACGACAATGCCCGCCAGCTCCGCTCGCAGACCCGCAACACGCGCGAGCAGCAGAACGCGCGCGAGCCGGGTGGTGCCGGTGGCTGGTAAGCAGTTTGAGGACACCTGTTAATGGTTTTACCCAAGCTTGCCGCGGTGTGATGTGTGCAGTGAGCGTTCAGTATGAATGATGGAGGAAGGCAGCGGTCGCGGATGCGAAGGAGCTTTCGATCGGCTCGCCACGGAATCAACAAACTCGGCGGACTTCGCTGCACCGCCTGTCAAGATTCCCCGGCGCTCTACAAGATGCAGCCCCGGTTACTCCTTTCCACGACCCTTCACCATTCACCGTTGTGTGTTTTCTCGTCAACGTTCGCCTCTGCTTAATGGATTTCAACAATCACCGACACGACGTCATTCCTTTCCCGCTGGTTTCCCCCCACCCTTTGCTGCTGGGCCCGCGGCCTTTGTGGCTCCATTCCCAACACCCTCGATTCCTGGTTTCTTCCCTTCACGATACCCATTATCACGTTTTCCTTAGTACTGCTCCTTTTTATCTCCCTCTCGCTTTGTCGACGGCCCCGCCTTTGAGCGCGCTGTCGCTCTTGTCTCTCAAGTCGCTCCACCTGCAGCGTCATTATCTAGCAAGCCATTGCTCGAGCAACCTCTCTCCCACCTCTTCCCTTGCACCTCACGCGCGTGTACCATCGACGCGGCTTCCAGCAGGGCCTAGGCTCCACCCGCCGCTCTCTCTGTCTAATGTACTCTCCCTCCCCCTCTCATCCCTCTCACACCGACATATCCCGCCGTTCGACGCGCACGGCCACGAGTCCCCGTTAGCCCCCCTCGCACCATTAATGTGCTGGAGGTTGGGCGCGGGAGGGCGCCACAACCCTCCTCGAAACGGCGTGCCATAGTTGGATAGCTACGTAGTTAGTGTACTGGCCCTTTGCGGTACGTCAACCCGATATGGATGGCTGTTTCTGGGGAATCTCATGTGTTGTGCAGAGTTGCAATGGCGCAATGGCCTTTGATGGGTGGCATATGTTTTGGCGTCCACAAGGGAAAACATATTGTTTCACCAAAGTTCCAGTATCAGATAAACTGAGGTCTTGGAGTTTCCACAGTACCGACGTGTCAAAACTACCTGGGATCCCACGTGTCAACGTGTAAGCTAGATCATGGCGGCGACTCATGTACATAGATGGCATGGAAATATGGTAGCTATCTGACATGGAATGGGATTGCAGCCGGAAGCGCGGGATATCTAAAATCGCATCGTCTCGCCGCCGTTCGCGCTTGCGTCCGTCTGCGCTCCTCTGCCATTGGTTTTCCGCTCTGCGCTCGTGCTCCTCGTTCCCATTTCGCAGCGCTTAGTCGGCCTTCTTGTCCGAAGTCGCACCAGTCTTGCTCATTAGCGACGGGATCTTGGGGAAATAACTGGAAGAAAACCATTTGCTGTTGCTGCGGCTGCTACTGCTGCTGCTGCGACGGCTGCGGCGACTGTTACTCACGACCTTGATGTGCTCGTCCGCGAGACGGTTGTACTCGTTCGCCTGCTGGCCCGCCTGCTTCTTGAGAGTGTCTGGCGTGAGTCAAGTTCTGCCACCAGTCTGTGAAGGCTATTCGTCGAGAAATAAATAGCCTTCTGTAGGGTCACTCACCAAAGTCGCGGTTCTTTGTGGACTCGCTCGCCAGCTCGGCCTCAAGCTCGCGGACACGCTTGCGGAGCTGCGCGGCCTCACCGGCCATGCTCGAGCCCTTGGCGGTGGTCGAGTTGAGCTCGTTAAGCTGCTCCTGGACGTGGATAAAGTCGAGGATGATGTAGAAGACACGCGAGAGTATCAGAGAGAGGAAGAGGGTCGCACCCGTGAGGTACACTGCTTGTCAGCGTGGTAGGAGAGACTAGGGCGAGGAGGCTGCCAGCTAATGAGGCTTATGACTAGCTCGGCGAATCCTGCAGCGCGACTCACGGTTGCGCTGGGCGTAAAACCGCCTGGCGGCGTAGTTGGTCTCGGTGCGGACGTCGTTCACCTCAACCTTGGCCTTGGCGACCGCACCCTCCTGGGCAATGCGGACCATGCGCTGGAGCGCGTCGATGAACAGAACCGCGACAAAGCTGCGTGTGAGCGACGAAGACCGAGAATTAGCTGGGCTGAGGGGGGAGCGGCGACAGTGCGCCGTCGCCTAGCTCCACCCGTCTTTCAATCTCGATTGCTTCCAGAGCGGGCAGCATACGTACATGAATGTAATTTTGAGCTGGAGTCAGCGCTGTTTGCCACCTAACACTCACAGCATACTGGACCTTGGCGACTATAGGGTTCTCGCTAAGGAAGTGCATCATGCTGCGGAGATCAGCAGGGCGTTCGATCATCGGGGCAAGGGGCAACGGGAGACAGTGCGATGAGCGTCCAACCGGATTTGGATGGCGGGGGCGTACATTGTCCACGAGTAGTCCATGTCCAGCTTCAAATCGTAATGCAGCTGGAACAAACGCCCGCTTCGCAGTTCATCGCCCTGCGCGGGATGCTCGCCCGCCGAGCGCCTCATCTCGCCCTGTCTTCCCCGCACTCACCGCTTGCGCATGGCGAAGGGCATGGGGCATATGATCGCCGCAAAAAGGGAGATCTCGGACATGAGCAGCCCGAAGCACACTGGTGTTAGTGATGCCGCGTGGGCTGTGGGATATGTTCGGCGGTGGGTTCTCAAACGAGGACGCGTGCGCGGTCTACATCGTGCCGACATGTCCTTTCGTCCGAGTCCCACGCGCTTTTGATCTCCACGCACTGGTATAATAGAGCTGGAGGTCAGCGCACTCGATAGTGATTTCTCTGCAGATTACTCACAGTCATGGCGAACGAGTGTGCTTTGTGGTCGGTCGGTGATGGATGGAGAGTGATGAGAGAAAAGAGATCGAGGTAACGACGGGAAGAGGGTGTGATGGGTTGGTGATTGGGAGGAGGGGGACGGGGGCCGTGTGGATGGTGAGTTGCGAGTGACGTGGTGTGAAGGAAGCGAAGGGAAGGGCAACAAGTGACACCTTATTTGGGCCAGGTAAATCTCAATGACGTCACTCACCAACAGAAAGGAGGGGTGAGGGATTGCCACATGGACGGCTATTACACGGTGTTATCTGCCTGGCTCACTGTGGCGTTCCCCTCCCATTGCCTGTGAGCGCGGGTGCGGCGTAATTAACAAATAATTATCATCATGGGTCAGTCCTAAGTAGCTAAAAGTAATCTTTCTGTCTGTCGTGTGCGGCAAAGGGGGGATAGCGAGCAACAAGGTCAGCAACAAAGCAACAAAGTCAGCAACAATCAGCAACACCTCTTCGAGCAACATCTGTTTCTCGTCGAATCCCTCCTTCTCTCTAACAACACACAACACATCGCAGATTAAGAACAAAACACAGCCGCAGACAGCAACATCCTCAAGACCCCCAACAGCACACTCACGCGACACGGCAGCCACACCAACACTCGGCAGGCCGTCATGTCCGCTAACATAAAGGTACGAACCAGACGCGGTGGTGCTACGGCGCGTGGTCCACTCCGAGGACACAACCGGTCCCTCCCTTTCTTCCACAATTGCTGACACACAGGCGTTTGACGAGCTGCTGGAGCGGACGGTCCGCGCGCCGCGCCTGAGCGGGAGCAAGGTCAAGGAGCTCTCGGCGGCGGCCATGAAGTCCGTGGCCGAGGACCAGGAACTCGTGACCTCGCTGCTGCGCCTGAACGCGTCGCTCCCGGCTGCGAGCACCTCGCGCGTGTCGGCCCTGTACGTGTTTGACGCGATTGCGCGCGAGGCGAAACGGCTCGTGGACAAAGGCGCAAAGGGAGGGAAGGGCACGCCGGCCGGGCTGCTCGCCAAGATGGAGGCTGTCGTCGACGCGTGGGTCGGCGGCATGGTTGACGATGGGCGTGGCGGCGTCTGGGCCGAGGGACGTGTGAGTACTGAAAGCCACCTGGCGGAGTGGATTATCACGGCTGCCTTCGTGGCTGACAACCCAGGACAAGACGCGTAAGATTATCGATATTTGGCGGAAGAGCAGCACGTTCCCCGAATCGTGCATTACGCAGCTCCAGGCGCGGATAAGTGAAAGCGGTGGAGGCGACGCAGGGCCGTCATCAAAAGGTAAATATGCTTGTCCTATATCCAGCACTGTAGATTGCGTAGCGGGTGCCGACCGCGGCGCCGCGGAGCGGGCGAGAAGCGTGAACGAGGTGTCAGAAGCACTTCTGGCGTCCTCCTCACCACACCCCTCCGTTGCGCTGCGACCGATACTTACCCCGGCGGGCGGCCCGCGAGGCCCGAGCGGCCTCGTGGGGTCGTATCACCGTTGCCCCGCCGCACTGACCCACCCCCATAATCTCTACACTGCAGCAGTGTGTACCTCCAAGAACCCCGCGGCGCGCATATTCTGTCACGGTTGTAGGCGCCAACGACCCCGCATCACGCATGCATCCCTTTCGCTGCATAGCAACGAGCCGAGCCGCAGAGGCGAGAGGCTAAGTCGGAGCCTGCGAGAGGCTAGGGTGAAGCCTGGGTGAGGGCAGGGGAGGGCCGCGTGCGAAGGTCTGGCTGGTGCTGGCGCCGGCGCCACGCGCTAGGCCAGATGCGGGTTTCTTATGAACCTCCAGCCAAGCCGCGGACGCAGCCGGGCCCTCCAAGGCTGAAGCCGAGGCCGCCCGCCGCATGTGGCCTGCACACTGTCTGTCCATGTCCCAGTCCCAGTTCCGTCCAATTGTCCGTATCAGTACTAAGGCTGCAGCCCGCTCCACGACACCAACGTATCCGCCACCCCCGCACATTCTGGAAAAGTACGCAGCCGCATCGGGAGGGAGCAGTGCCGGCGGCAGCGGGCGGGCGTCGCGCGACCGCTCCGCCGCGTCGCCGGTACGCACGCCGCCGCCGCCGGGCCAGCTCCCCCCCGAGATCATGGCGCTGCTCGGCGTAAAGTCGCCTACCGAGACCACCGCCGTTTCCAAGTAAGTGCACAACATGAGAAAAGTCTGACGCAAAGAGCCGAGACCAGCTCGGCCATCGACGCGGTGCTCGCCAACGTCCGTTCTGGGCCTGCACCCGCGGCATCGGCGCCGGCATTGGATCCCGCGCAGCTCGCGGCACTGGCAAATCTCTCGTCCCTCGGCAGTCTTATCCCCGGCGCAAGTGCACAGGGTGCGACTGCGGCTCCTCCCTCGGCTCCAGCGCCGGCTCTAGCTTCAGCTCCAGCTCCCACGGCCCACCTGCCCCCGCGCCCGGCGAACGGACACGGCGAGAACGGGTACGAGCGCCGGCGCTCGCGGTCGCCTGAGCGGCGGTGGGATGGGCGGAATGGACGCGACGCAAGAGAAACCCATGGCCGCGATGGGCGAGATGTCCGCGACGCACGGGACAGGAGGGACAGCCGCGAATGGGGCGGCGAGCGGCGCGACATGCGAGACGTGCGAGATGGACGAGACGTGCGAGATCGCGACCGTGACCGGGAGATCCGGGATCGCGAACGGGAAATGCGGGATCGCGATCGCGACGCGCGCGACGAGATGCATCGGCGCGACTCTCGCGATTCGCGCGACGACATGCACCGCCGCGACTCCCGGGATCGCGATTTCCACCGCCGCGACGACTTCCGCGACCGTGGACGAGACGAGCGGGACCTGCGCGAGCGCGACAGAGGCGAATGGGACCACGGGCGCGATCGGCGGGGCTCGCACAGCCGCGAGGACAGGTATCGCGACCATCCGCGGGCTGGCGGTCTTGGGGACCACGGGCGCGAGCGCGAGCCGCACTCGCGGCTCCCCCCGAAACCGAGCGATTTGCCGGCACGCCCGGCTGGCCTCCCGTCCCGTCCGGCGGGGGCGCCGATGGGGCGCGGCAGCAGCGGCGGCGGCGGTGGGACAACACCGCAAGCTGCCCCGGGGTCGGGACTCGCGGCGTTTGACCTCTCGACGTTCAACCCCACGCAGCCTGAGAGCTGGAGCGCGCTGGCCGCAGCATGGAAGGCGAGCACGGGCCGCGAGCCGAACCAGCTCGAGCTTATGGGCTTCCTCGCGACGGGGCAGGTGCCGGACGGTGGCCAGCCGGGGATGGGCTCGGGGATGCCGGGGATGCCGGGGATGCAGCAGATGGGGGGCATGGGGATGGGGATGATGCCTGGGATGGGGATGATGATGCCCGGCATGATGATGATGCCTGGCGCGGGCATGGGCGGTGGAGAGGAGGACGCCGCGCAGGGCGGGCACGGGGGCCACGGTGGCCACGGTGGCCACGGGGGGCAAGGTGCGCAAGGCGGGCAGAACGGGTTCTAGAGGGCCATAGATTAGTGTAATGTATCCCCGCATAGCAGAGCGTCTCAGTGAGTGGAGCGAGCGGAGCCGCTATCATGCTGCATGCATAGGTGGCGAGCAGAAGTGAGCAGAGGCCAGCGAGGTGTCCGATGGCAATTTCGCGGATGGGTGCACTAGCGCGACGCGACTGACTTTTGGACTTCGGAAAGTAAATTGCATCCGATACCCTATCTATCGCTCTAGCCATGGCCAGCCACCACTGTGCTCGCGTGCTGGTTCGCCACCGATCCACCGATGCATTCCGAGTCTACCGACCCAAATCGCTGCGCTCTCTCCAGCTCTGAAAGCTTCACCAGGGTGGCGTGCGGAGCCTGCGGAGGCAACGCAAGGAAATGGTGCCGACATAAAGAACCGACGTTACGACCACTCGGTGGCGTTCATTGTTCCCGGGAGCCAGTCCAATTTCCTACATCCACTACAATTGCCGCAATGTCATCAATCCCACAGGACAAAGCACGTGCAGTACACACAGTAAACAGTGCATCTGCGCCGGACCACTCTATCCAGACTGGCCACTGGGCGGTGCACAACGTGGCTCGTCCTCCATGAACGCCCGAACGCAAGAACGCATAAACGCCTCGACGCCCAGCTTTCCTCCCAGGCTCCCAACTCGCTGAGAAGGGCACTTTGGCGGGCCGTGCGCCGCAGCCTAAACATCTACCGCAACGCGAGTGGCAGTGAGAATACGATGCCGTGGGTCGCTCGGGGCTGTGGATGCAAAAGCCAGGTGAGAACAGACGGTCTAAGTAGCACAGTGGGACCGGGAAGCAGCAAAAGGACACGCCACTGGTCTCTGCTCTAAGCCGTTAATTTTGTGTTAATCTTATAATCCGCCGTTTCCAACTCTTGTTTCCCGCCCCTATCCCATCCCCCATACCCGCCATGTCGTCGTACTACGCGCAGATGCCGCCTGGGCAGTACTACCCCGACGGGTGAGCACCGCGCGAGCAAGCAGAGGGAGCACGGAGCGAAAAGCCGACGGCTCCCTGCATACTCCCTCCCACCTCTCACCATGCTGACTCGCAGGCAAGGCCCGCCAGGCCAGCCCGGCCCCCAGCCACCAATGGGCTACCCCGGTCCTCCCGGTCCTCCTGGCCCCGGCGCTCCCTACGGCGCGCCGCAGGGCATGCCTCCCGGTGGTCCGGGTCCCTACCCCCCTCCGCAGGTGAGCGCGCTCAACGTGACGACGCGCACGTGGCGGAACCGGCTGTGTTGCTGTACTTGTGCGAGGTGGAGTGTTGATTAGGCGGGAGTTGGGAGGGGAGGAGAGATGTCGGAGGTTTGGGTGGTGACAGGGGTGGAGGGGGAATTGCAAGTGTGGAGGTCGTCCGCCTGCAGTGGGCGTGCCGCGCGACGTGTGGCGACCGGCGACGCGGCGACGACTGAGAAAGGCGAGGGGACGCACTTGGGCCTTTCCACGCTAGCCCAATCAAAGTGAGCATCTCCATCTCCATGCCGTCCTGTCGTCTGCGCGGTTTTAATCCAGATGTCTTATCTCCTACAGGATCCTACAGTATCTTGCCTCTTGCCCCATCTTCTTCTCCGCGTTCCCTCCATTTCCATGATCTTTTCTTCCTCCTGGTGTTCACTCCCATCATACAACCTCTTGCCCCCCATCTCGCCTCTGATCCTCTCACCTCCTCTTTCTCTCCTCTCCCACCTCTAACCGCAGGTAATCATCCAGCAAGCCCCCGAGAAGAAGGATAACGGAACCGGGTGCCTCGCCTGCTGCGCGGGCACGCTCGCGTGCTGCTGCTGCTTGGACATGTTGTGAGTCCCCGCAAGGCCGCGGAGCCGCGGAGCAAAAGGGGTAGTGGACGGGGCAGGGGTGTGGTGAGAATGAGGAGCTGACCTTGTCCTAGGTGTTGACCAACGGGTCGGGTATAGTCTCACCAACGGGTCGAGTATAGTCTCATGTATGGGTAGCCTGGGTCGGAGGTGTGATGAGTGGATACGTGTGAGAGATGTGCGAGGTGGTGCAAGTTGAGTGCAGGAGCATTGTGGTCAGAACTGGAGAGCGCGATCGCTGCCCTTGGAGAATTTCAGACCTTGCGAGTCGGTTGACTCCTACATTCCTCAAAAGTCGTCAGCAGTCAGTGTCCTCCAGCCTGTGTCACCAGCCGAGTTCCTCTTCTCTCTCCCATCTTACATCTGCTCGAAACGGCATGCATGCGCCTCCTCCCATTCCCCAGCCCCCAGTCCCCAGTCCCCATTCCCATTCCACACTCCCATGTTCCCAGCTCTCAACCCCCCGTCCCAGCTCCAATCTCCAATCCACACAAATCGACAACAAAATGCACTGGCACAAACGGGATGTATGTAGCGTACGTAGGCGCGGGGCTTATCCGGGGGGCAGGAGCGAGGCGTCGAGCGCCTCGGCGGCGCGCATCGGGAGGTCCTCCTCCGTGAAGCGGCCGATCGGCGTGCGGGGAAGGACCATGACACCTGGGATGTTAGCGGGGTTGTGGGTGAAAGAGGCGCGGATCGTTGGGTGTGAGGCTGGATGTGATCACCTCGCGCGACTGGCTCGCAGAGCTCCAGATGACGCTCCAAACCATCTGAAGTAGCGCCAGACGCTCAGCGGTACCTGTCCCACCGTGATCCGCCACCTGTCATCTGCACTCACCAGAACGGGCAGCCTCAAGGACACCAAAGTGGCGGATGAGGCCGAGGAACGACTCGACACGCGAGCTCTTGGCCGTGAGCTCGACGATGCAGCTCTCCTCGGCGACATCGACGAGGCGTCCGCCAAACTGGTCCGCGAGGGTCTTAATGGCCGCGAGGTGGAGGTTCTTGGCGATGAGCGCCTCGGACGCCGAAATGTCGCGGCGGCGGGTGGGATAGAGCTCTGGCTCGGCAACGCCAGCGGGGAGGCCGGCGGGGTTTCCCGAGTTTTCAAACGTGCGCACGAGCTGCTCCTCGCGCTGCTGCAGGTCGTCGGCGGCGCCGCCGCCCGAGAGCTGTGCCTGCGCGTACTCGGGGCCGAGGATCGAGATCTTGGCGATCAGCAGCTCGCGCTCAATCACCGACGTGTTGGTGTAGTCGAGCACGGCCCACACGGGGACGAGGTCCTCGAGCTGGCGGCGCGCCTGTTCGATAACCGCGTCCTGGCCCTTGAGGACGATACACATGCGCGAGAGGTCGCGGATCTCAGTCTGGCACACCACAAGCGAGTCTGGAGTTAGTCACAGTTCTCAGAGTTTCCGCTGGTTAGTCTCCGCCTCACCAATGTTGAAGCCACGACCGGCGAGGATACCCGACACACGCGAGAGCACACCCGGCTCGTTCTGGACGAGACAGTTGAGGAGGTGGCGCTTGAACGGCTCCTGGCTGGGGGGCGGGGTGTTGTACAGAATGTTCGTCACGGCCTCCTCGGCAGTCGCGGCGCGCGGGGCCGGGCCGAGCGACACGAGGTGCGGCGGGCGCGACGACGGGTGGTGGAGTTTGTCTGGAAATTAGTGGTTTGAGCAAGTCGGTCGAAAGGGAATGCAGATTGCAGAGTGCAGGCTGGGATGGGGTGTGATCCGATCAACGAGGGGAATCGGACGCCTGCCAATCGCCGGGCTCGCCGAGCTCGATGCGCTGAAGAAACGAGGCGGGCGTTCGGACCAGCCAGGACATGGCGCGAGACGTCCTCGAGCGCGTCCTGCCCCCCATAGCCCACTATCGCCCCCATTCTCCCATCCCATATCCTGCCCATCCCCGGTGTTCACTCACAGTCGAGGGCCGAGGTGCTGTCGTCAATAGACGCAGGCCCCTTGGCCTTGCGTGCCGCGACCGATGTGCTGAACGCGCGCGCGAGGGGCAGGCGCGCCTGCCTGAGAGCTGCGAGCGACATTTTCCTGGAGAGAGAGTGTTTTGGGTGTTGGAGAGAAGAGCAAGGATAATTCAGCTGGTGTGTCTACCGAGCTACCGAGTTCTGCAGAGCGGCCGAGACCACTTTCTTGATGGCGATTGGGCGGCTAATACAGTCTCTGTGCATTTGTGTAGCCAGTCCGGCCATCCCGCCCGCCAATGCCGCCAAATACCAAAAAGTCGACTCCAAAGCAATTCCCCTATTCTGCCGAGTCGAATAGCAACAGAGGGCAGCGGGCTTGATACAGGGAGACGCGGGGCCTAATCAGGAAGGAGGGGGGGGGGGAGCGGAGCGGAGACCAGAGCAAGTCCGTCCCTATCTTGTCCCTATCGCGGGGTCCGGGGTGGCTGATAGGGGCACTGCCACTCGGTCGGAGTTATGATAACCCCGTCAGAATGAGTTGAGCCTGGGGGTAGCCTGGCAACGACGACTACGGGCTTAATGGTCCATGCAAAATAAATATCCGGAGTATAACCGACTCCAGCAGCCCTCTCATAGTCCCCTCGTCTCGTTGATTCTTGGAGTGCTGATATCATAATGAGAACTTCTGATTCATACCATTGATACACTCAACAATATTCAACATTAATACAATACTATACTATCTACGTCGACTTGCCCTCCATGCGGTCGAGCTCGCGGCCCGCGCGGCGCTTGATGACCTTCCAGACCATCTTGCGCGCGCGCGCAACGTCGGCAACACGCTCACGCGCCTCCTCCAGACGCTCCTTGTACTCGTTGCAGTCGGCGAGGAGCTCCATAATGCGCTCCAGTGCATCGTCCACCGCACGCTGCTGTGTCGGGAGGTCGAGATTGTACTTGACCGTCTTGGGGTAGAGGTGATGACTTGGGTTCAGCTGCGAGAAGCGCGGGTTCTGCGGGTCCGGCGTCGACTTAAGCGTGATGCCGTTGGGACAGGTGAACAGGCGGTGGATAGGGGTGACCTTCGGTGCGTCCGCACTCGGCGGGGTAGGCTCGGCTGCGCCAGGCGGTGTGGCGACAAACTCGATGCTGTGCGGGGGTTGCTGGTTCTGGAGCAGCTCTTGTGTAACACGCCACAGGTTGTCCGTCTCGGCCACAATCGGAAGAGGGGGTATCATCTCAGAAGGTTCCGCATTCTCTGCGGATGGTGCGTCGTCGGCGTGGCCATTGGTGGCGGGCGCATCTCCGTTGGGAACATGGCTGCCGTTGGCGACCGGAGCGTCTGGCACTGCCGCACTGCTTCCCTCTGGGACGTCGCGTTCGCGAACACGGAGGACCTCGCGCAGACGTCCCAGGGCCTGCATCAACCCCTTCTCACCCTCGAGAAGGTCGGTTGCAGTCTTCTGGAGGCCGCGCTCCATCGCGTCATCTCCGAGAGAGTAGCGAATCGCAGGGCTCGTCACAATGTCGAGATAGCTGCGGGGAAGAGCGAGCATCGGAGCCAGCTCCACAGTCGCAAGAGGCGGCGAGGGGCTGGGGAGATGAGGAAGACGCCACTCGAGCTCTTCTGCACGCTTGCGCTTGTGTTCATTGCGCTCCTTCTCGGCGTCGATAACATTCTGAGGGGGCTCGACGCCAATCTCTGCCGCCGACTCTGGGAGGAGCTGCTCCAGGCAGAGTTGTATGCGCTTGCGACTGCGCTGTTTACGCATCGCCTCCTCGTATGACGGACCCCAGGCACACATCTTGCCACGGCGGAACCACCTTGCTTCATCGTCAAGTTTGTGGGTAGAGTTGGTCTGCCAATGCGCCTGTGGCTCGTGGAATTCCGCCGAGGACGAAGCCGACGAGTCAGGCGATTGGGGATCGTACCAGTCGGGGTTGTCCATTGACGGCAAAACCTCGAGGTCCGACTGTTTCACCTGCCGGACCGAGCCCGGGCGGGGATACCGCGAAGGGTACGTTTGGGGAGGCATGGCTTAATGCTGAGCAAGAGTCAGTCACTATCCGAACAACCAGGAAGGCTCAAGGAAAAGAGGAGATCATAAAATTTTAAGCGTTGATGGGTTTGTCGTCACCGCCCGGAGGCGTGCAGATATTGTTCACAGGTTTGGAATCATTTCGAAGAGAGTGGAAGAAGGCAGAAGGGCGAGCAGGTAGCTTACTTGTACAATGTGCGTGACAGTTAGTCGTGAAAGGTCATGTGGAGAAATACCACTCCTGCAACGTCAGCAACCGAGTCAATCACAACATCGGGCCGAACAAGGGACGAGATCATTCGCAAAGGTTGTAGTCAGTCCCTCCGAGGAGGATCCTACATATGCTTGTCAAAAATTTATGTTTAATCATAGAAAGGGGATAGGGGAGGAGGGAAGCGACGAGGCAACAACTATGAGGCAGCTCCGCTCATGGAACACTCATACAGCTGAAGGATGCTTCTAGTACTCACCACCAGATGTCAATGTTGCTCAAACCGATAGCGCGGCAAAGGGGCCTACTCCAAGCTATAATCAACGTCAGCAAGGATATCCAACATCACAACAGGAAAGGATGAAGAGTTGGGAGCATCATAAATTTGGGTATAGATAATTTTAGTCGTCTATTGCCCGTAGGCATCTCGAGTAGCGATTCTTGTAATAATCATTTGAGGGGTGGAGAGGAGAGGAGCAGCTTGAGTTCGAGACTTACGAGATGTGAGGCCGGGGTGTTTGAAGGGTGGACGTCACACACGAGGTGTGCGGATCCTGAGAAAGGATGGGAAGAGAGAAAAGAAGTGAACAGGAAAGAGATGAAATATTTATGGAGGACGGGTGGAGAGACGACGATGTCGAGTGCGAGGGAGGTGGATGGGATGTGGATATGGATGGGGGGTTTCGAGGACGAGAGCTACGAGCTACGAGGTGGTAGCTGTAGGTGGTTTGTTCAGAACGCGTGTGGGTGCGAAGCAAAGCGCATAGCGCAGAGCAAGACACACACAATGAGAGAGGTGCACGAGAACGAGCAGGTACCAAGCACTCGGGATTTTCGGCAATCTCCCGCCGTGGCACAGGTTTGTTGTGAGACCCCCCAGGCTTCAGCCAAACATGATAAATCACGTGAGTGACGTCAGTCTCTCGTCAGTCGGCTGACAGGGGGGTTGAGCTGGCCATGCATGGCGTGCGTTGTCCTGACCACCGGGCCCTCGCCCACTTGAGAGATTTCGCATTCCTCACCGCCACCAGCCCTCGACCACGACCACGAGCACGAACAGGCAGGAACTGAAAACTGGAACTGGCGGCGACGTTTCTTGGTCGTCTGGAACAACGATTTCCGTTGCCATCGTCCTTTCATTCCACTTTTACCGAGCAACAGCTCGCTGTTCTCGTCCTCTTCTATCTAGTCCCCTCTCTCTCTTCCCCACCGCCAGACTGGAGGCTGCGCTCTCAACCATGTCTGCCGGACCACTGGCGTCCACAAAGGACATCCGGGCGGCAGTCCTGGCCCTTCCCTGCGCTGCGCGTCGAGGTAGGTGTCATGAATGGGCCGATTGCCACCAATGCTGACAGCCAACAGAGATCGCCACTGCCATTCTATGGTCGCTTCCTCGCGATGGTGAGTAATGTCTTAGCGTACTCCGCATCCCTCCCCTTATTGCTCACGCTCGCAGAGGTCATCGCGTTGCATGGGCAGTTATCGCTGATGATGCAGAAGGACATTATAGGGGTATGATCCTCAGCCCCACACACACGGCAGACTAACACCCCAGCTGCTCCCACCAGAGATATCGATACGCATCTTGGGATACCTCTCTCCGGACGACCTGCTGAAGTGCAAGCGCGTGAGCCAAGCATGGGCACGGTTATGTGATGACCAGAGTGGGTCCAACCGAGTACATCAAACAGCATTGACAGTGCAGGTATCTGGCGCGAGCTTTGTCAAACCCACGACCCGCCGATTGTGCCTGCACACACAACATGGCACGACCTCACGGTCCATCGCCAACTGTTTCATCTTCATGCCGGTGCGCGGACGAACCTTTCCCCCGACGAGAGCTTCGAATGCAACTCGGACGATGACTCGGAAATCGAACAACCGTCCATTTCTTCAGCGGATCCCGCGTCACCTAGCTTGAATCCGTTAAATCCGCTGAATACGCCGAGCATCACTGGAGAGAGTGATTTCCGTCGACGGGTGGTATGGGAGAGACCACACGGCGGACTGCCTACATACCAGCGAGCGACTCCCCCAGCCCCGTCACCGACGCCGCTCACCGTTCCTGATCCCGCTAATGACCCGCCGATCGCGTCGCATATTCCCATTCCGTCCGCCTTGCCCAAGGTCAACTACAAGCAGCTTTTTCTCGTGCGCCGTATCCTCAATCGACGCATGACGGACTCTCGCCCGGTGGACCTCGAAGGCAGGCGTGCTGGCAAGAGGATGTCATGGAGGCCACGGGCGACCATATTAACCTCTGCATCCTCCACCGCTGCCGGGGGTCTACCCGGACATGTCGAGAGTATTTACTCGCTGCATCTCTTCCAGCACCACATGAGAATTCCCCTCACGACCACAGACCCCGATGAGCTGGTGTACACGTTGCGTACATGGTCGACCTCTACGGACGTATTTGGCACCCCAGTGTCCACATCGTGGCCCGGGAACGTGAGCATTGGATCGAAGGGAAATATGGGGCGCAGTCCGCCTCCGCAGCCATCCGTGCCAGTAGTCGCTGGCCGCGACTGGCTTCTGACCGGGTCACGAGACCGCACTCTCCGGCTATGGCAGCTGGGGTGCGAGCATCCACGTGTAGTGAAAGTGTTCTCTGGTGGTCACACGGGCTCCATTCTGTGCCACTTTGTTATCGAGATCCCGATTGTTGAGTCGCGGGACTCTCCGTCACAACGGAATCGTTCTCCAAAGCGGACGCTGGGAACACCGCAACGCGACTCCTCACCAAAGCACCGCCTCGTCGCGGTATCTGGTGCCAGTGATGGGCGCATCTGCCTGTGGGATGTCGAGCACGGCGATGGCACTCCGGAGCGTGTGATTGAGGCGCACCAGGATTCCGTTCTCTTTGTTCGTGGCGACGACCAGCACATTGTGAGCTGCTCAAAGGACCGTACCATCCGCCTATTTGACATCCACACGATGGAGGAGCTTCTGGTCATCCAGCAGCCGGCGGACAGCGGCCACCGCGGAGCGATCAACGCTGTGGGTCTGACAAAGGACTTTATCGTCTCCGCCTCGGGAGACCGTTCCGTCCGCGTATGGGATATCCGCGATGGCCGTATGCTCGCGACGATTGACGCGCATGTCCGGGGCATTTCGAGCATGTCGTTTGAGCCGACGCCGAGCGCTCAGGCGGGATGGACGAGCGACATTCCCGGCGCCAAACTGCGCGGCACCGTCGTGACGGGCAGCTCGGACACGAGTATCCGCACATTCTACGTTGTCGAAGTTCCGCCAGGTACCGAACTCCTGAACCAGCTCTCCTTCCGCGACATGCTGGACCTCGAACACGACCTGTCCCTCGACTCGGACATGGAAGACGACAGCGCCTCGCCTCGGCCCCGCCTCGTGATACAGGCTGGCGTCGAGTACCACGCCACGTGCTCGTGTGCGTTCCCGACCCAGCGCCAGAGCCCGGATGGGTGTGTGCGCTGCCTTAACCGCGGACACACCGACCTCGTCCGCAGTCTCTCGATTGGCGAGCAAGTGACTCTTTCAGCGAGCTACGACTCGACTATCAAGGTGGGCACTAGAAGAGCTTTAGGGTCGGGTAGACTTGAAGCTGACGCTTCCCAGATGTGGAACCGCCGCACCGGACGCCTCATCTTTGACTTTGCGGGATGCCACGTCGGCCGCGTGTTCGCCATCACGGGCGACAGTGTGCGCGTCGTGTCGTCCGGTCTTGACGCGCGTATTGTGATCGTCGACTTTTCCGAGGGCCTCGATACGGCGTTTGTGTAATGTTGTGGGGAGGTGGACGTGGAGACGAGACATGTAGCATACTTACGAGTACCACTCTCACGATACATACCTAATAGTTTCCGTCCCTTGCATGCATCTGCGCCACCCAGGAGCAGTATCAAAGATCCATATGATGCGCATGTACAATTCTACTTGTCCTCCGTGGTCTCCTCGTCGTCCTCCTCGAGCTGGCCGACCTCCCACTCGCCGCCAACGTCCCAGCGCGACCCCGGCGCCGCAGCCGAGAGGTACTTGACAAAGCGCATAACCCCCGGATCACGGAGCACGAGGAGCATCTTGTTCCAGCCAACAGGGAGGGTGAGCAGGGGCCCCTCGTCGTCGTCGCCCGCCTCCGAGTCGGTGTCAAAGTCGCCGTCGCTGAACTGGTCGGGGTCAAACTCAAGCTCGACGCCGCCCATCGAGATGGACACGTCCTTGGCCCGCGACGCCGCCTTGGCGCCTTCAGCGGCGGCCTCCGCCGCGGCCTCAACAACGCCCTCGGTGGGCTTTTCCGTCTCCATCGCCTCCCCGACCTCCTCGACCCTGGGCTGCTCCTTGCCCTCCTCGGCCCCCTCCTCGATACCCGCGTCATGCAGCGCCGCAGCGCGCTTGGCAAGCGCAGACTGGTACGTCTCTGGGTCCTCGGCCTCGTCCGGTGCAGGAAGGTAGCACTCCCATCCGCCGTGCTCGATGAGTGCGTCCTCTGCGTCGCTTCCCGGGGCCACGTCCGCCCACCAGGTAAGCCCGAGGAAGACGTCGAGGCGCACGTCGCCTGCGCGGCCCTCGCCGTTTGCGAGGGTGTAGTCCAGTCCGCGGCGGAAGCGGCGCGCCTCGGCGCGGTGCGCGAGGGGCACGAGGCTGGAGACGACGCCGAGCCATGCGCGGAAGGCTGGCGACGGGAGGAGATCGGACACGAGCTCGTTCAGCGCCGGCGTCGCCTGCGACGCACCAGAGAGCACCGCGTACCGGTGCTTGCTCGTCGGGCCCTGCAGCATCCACCCATCACCCTCCCCGGCGTCCTGCGACGGAATGAGCTTGCTGTCGCCGTACGCCGCCTTGTCCGCTGCCTCGGTTTGGGCCTTGACGGCGGCGGCGAGCTCGGGTTTCAAAAAGTTGTGCAGGACAATCTCGGACGCGGCGACAAACTGGCCTGCGAGCTTCTCGAGCGTGCCCGCGGTGAGGTACGACGGCGCGAGGTACTTTGACAGGAAGGAGAGGTGCGCGGGCGTGAGGCCGGCGGGCGGGTCGGCAGTGTATGGCGTCATGGGGGCTGTCGGCGCCGAGGTGATCTGCGCCAGGGAAGAAAGCGTCGCCTGCCGCGTCGCCTCGTCCTTGATGTACTCGCCGAACCCGTCCTCGCCCTCAATCGGGCGGTGGAACCTGGCGTGAGTGAAGTTCAGAGACGGAGCAGTGCAGCTGTCCCAACGTCTACACCAGCTGCACCAACTTTACTCACCATCCAGAGACACCGAGACGCCGCCGCCCGTCGCCGACGATCACCTCCTCGACAGAGTGGTATGAGCGACCGGGCTGGACCTGGAAGAAGATGATCTGCCCCCACTTGACCGGCAGCGACGCAACGGCCTTCGTGCCCGGGAGGCCGCGCTCCTCGCCATTGGCGACGGGGAAGAGCTCGAGCGAGCCGCCCCACTTGGGGTCCCAGCCCTTGAGGAACTTGCCGTTGTCGGCGGGGCGCGTAAACTCGGACTCGGGGGCGTCAAGCGGCGAGTTCGGGAGGTATAGGATGTACGAGATGACGCGGGTCGAAATCGAATCGTCGTGCAGGAGGAGGTGGGAGCTGAGATTAGCGTTGTGGATGTTGATCAAAGGAGGGAATCCCCTTACTCACCCCTCGGTGTAGAGTCCCACGGAGCAGTCCGTCTTCTTCCCGGACAGTGGGCCGCATCCAGTCACGTCGCGCACAAAGTTGCGGAACTCCTGCGAGTAGAGCGACTCCTTGAGGCGCGTGATTTCGGGAAGGCCGGCGAGTGTCTCCTCGGGGAGATGCTCGGGGTCGAGAGACGCAAGGTCGGGGGTCTGCTGGATCTGTGAGGTGAGTGCAATCCTCCTTTCGAGCTATATCCATCCTCTAGCTCACCTTGTAGATATCCGTCTCCTTCTGCTCCCATCCCCAGCCGGGAAGGCTGCCCTCCTCCCCGCGCACGCCGTACGTCTTTGTCTCCTCCACAACGCTCTCAAGCTGCCATTAGCACCACCCCGCTCCCGCAACCCACAAGTTCATCAGTCAGCAGGCCCGGCACGACAATGTGCTTGTACGGCGTGCTCGCCTCGTAGCTGGCATGCAGCTCCTCGCGGGCCGCGCCGGACGGCAGCGTGATCGCGGATGATGTAGATGCGTCGCGGGCCTTCTTCGCGCGCGGGCTCGCGCCGCTCGTGCTCGCTGATCGCTGGCGGACAGCACTCGGCATCGTGGTTTAGATCGGAGAAGAAAAGTGTGGAGAGAGAGATATTCCGAAGTGTGGCCCCTCGAAATACTTGGAATCTCGAGAGGTGCCGGATTGTTGGG
Organism: Apiotrichum domesticum; assembly: GCA_001599015.1. Taxonomy (NCBI): domain Eukaryota; kingdom Fungi; phylum Basidiomycota; class Tremellomycetes; order Trichosporonales; family Trichosporonaceae; genus Apiotrichum; species Apiotrichum domesticum. The sequence continues at coordinate 792,558 of BCFW01000004.1, read as the reverse complement.
ATCGTTGGCCCGTTGGGACGTTGGGACGTTGGGAACAATAAAAGCTGGCCACGCGAGATGATGGTGGCATTAAAAAAAAAAACCTGCTGAAGGACGGACACCATTGAATCTCCGGTACCTCTTAAAATCCGTACATCCGAAGCTCTCTGTGCACCACGTGCCTTTTTCCCTGTCCAGTTCCAGTTCCCTTGTGACCTGTGCTAAATTGGGCGCTTGTTGATTGTAGAACAGTGCGGATCCCTGTGCCAAGCCAGCGACGGGCCTGGCGGGCCTGGCGATCCCGCCCATCTTTCCCACTGTATCATGCATGTTCTTGCTAGTCTCTGATCTTTGCTCCTCCCCTGCGGAACGTGGTTAGTCGCCCTCGTCGGCCGTCGGTCAGCAGAGCTAGCAGCTCGCAGTTAGCAGCTAGCAGCTCGTAGCTGGCAGGGGCAGCCGCCGGCCAGATTGCATCCTCCACCCTCCCTCCACTTCTCGTCATCACCGAGCCCGAAGGGGTATTGATACCGAAAACCGCTACTAAGCGAGAGCAAAAAAGAAAGTCGTATCAAACAGCAAATGACCATGAATTGGTAGCGTGCGGTGGAGTGGGAACTCAGCGCGTGATCAGCAAATGTATATATACACTACTGATGGGCCCGATACTGTTCTTCCCTTCGCAACCTGCACGTACATCCACCCACTCCCACTCACGTACCTTACGTACCATCCGCGATGACCGACTTGCCAAGCGCGACACCCGGCGCTGGGCCCAGCGTGCCCACCCCGCCGGCACTGGCGCACCGTTCGAGCGAGCACCACGCCAAGTTTGGGCGCTCGACCAACCTCTTCTTCCACGAGGACAGCGGCGAGCGCGAGCCTCCCAGGCGTATCAGTGACCTCGTGCAGAAGCCCGTTATCCGCCAGGTGCGTGAAATGAAAGCCAGGGAACCGCGGCGTTCACGAAATGTATTTCTAACAACTAGTGGATCGAGAACGGCAAGCTATACCGCGAGGCGTCGCCGCGCGAAATCTCGCGTTTCGAGCTCTTCTTCGACCTGCTCTTCGTCGGCATCATCCACTACCTCGGTGAGTGGACCGTGTTCGTGGGAGTCTCGCGGAAACACTAACAGGACAGCCGAGGCAGCCGTCGAGCCACATCCTGGCGGTCCCGCCGTCGCGCGCTTCATCCTCACGTTCTGGCCGTCGTGGAGTATCTGGGAAGAGGCGCGGCGGTATGCGAATGTCTCGGGAACCGATGATGTAAGTTGGGAGCCGAGCGAAATGACAGTGTGTTGATAGCAGCTCCTGCACCGCGTCTGGGTGCTGGTCGGGATGATCTGTCTGCTAGGCTACTCTGTGAGCGCGACGGCGATCGAGCTCGAGCCGCACGGCGAGGAGATTGAGCTCGACCACAGCGGCGTGCACTGCGCCGCGGCGTTCTGGCTCATCATCAAGCTCACGCGAGGTGGGTACCCACGCCGACTGTCCTGACGCCAGTTCTTGTGCTCTGGTACTATGCGTGGTCGCTGCCGCGGTTCCGCAGAACGCAGTTTCTCAGCGGATGTGCCGTCCTCATCCCCATGTTTGTCTACTTGGTCAGTACGGAGGGATTGGCATGTATGTGGCTTTTGCTGACTGCCAGCCCCTGGTATGGGTCACGAACCGCAAGGCACAGATCATCCTCGCGGCGCTCGGCATCGCGGTCGACCTGATCCGCTTCGACGGGCTGTTCTACTACCTCAGCGGGCGGCTGCAGCACTGGCGCGTGTACAAGGCCGACCAGAAGCGCGTCGCGGCCGGCGATATCGCCCCGCACGAGGCCACCGTCTTCCAGAAGAACCCGCTCACGATGGTCCCGTACCAGTTCTGTCTTCCAGGTAAGATTTGCGCATAACTCCAGCGCTGACCCCAGCCGTGAACATTGAGCACAGCATCGAGCGCTCGTCCGCGTTTGTCACCATCGTGCTTGGCGAGTTTGTGTACGTTGTCCCACTGCCGTGCCCAGCTTACCCCAGGATGAACCTCCTCTACGTCCCGACCAAAGGCGAGTTTGGCGCGTCGCACAAGTACGGCAAGGCGGTGCTGGGCCTCATGATTGCCTGGGCGTTCAACTACTTGTGAGCAGCGCAGTCAGGCGGGACTAATCAAAGCTACACGATGCCCTCCGAGACGCCGTTTGAGTACCTGCACGCGCTGCGGCGCAGCTGGTTCACCGGTCTGATCTTCTCTTTGTGAGTGGAAGCAATACAATTGAGATGACGATACAATTTGGATGATGCTCATTTCCAGCCTGCACTGGCCGCTCTGCGCCGCGCTGCTGCTCGCATCTGCGTCCGCCGCGAAGATGGTTGCCGAGGACGATGTCGAGGCCGGCGTCAAATGGTGAGTAGAGTGTCACTCGGCCTAGACTGACCTCAGGTACTGGGGTGCCGGGCTGGGCTTCTCGCTGCTGTTTATCGCCATGATCGACATGCTGCACCACCGCGTGGAGCCGTGGACGAGCGAGAGGATTCCGAGGGTGAGTGTGTGTCCAGCTTCTGTTGCGTTACGGAAACGTTGTGTTTGCCTTCTCCTGTCCTAGCGCTCGGGCCGTACGTGTGCCCTTGCTTCCTACAAACGGAGTGGCACATCTCGTCATCAGGTCATAGCGACAACCCCAAAACGCTGCCCTGCCGCCTGTCACGGACGTGGCTGCGATGCGAGCACGGATGCGTGCCCGGACTCATGTGTGGCGGTGGCAGTGGGAGCTACAATGGTAATAACCCCGTGCGCCACGCTCGGGCACGTAGGACAATGGTAATAACCCATGCGTCTCGTGCTCAGGCACCTTGGCATCCTGGTGGTCGTTCCGTTAGAACGTTATTGTTGCCGTATCCCACTCTCCCCACTCCTAAGGCTCTGGGGCTGGAGTCACCTAGATCCGGTCTTGCGGGCCTGGAATGCGCAGGTCACTATCTTGCCGTCCACTAACCCCAGGTAATCCGCTTCGTCTTCGCGGCGCTCTGCGCACTCTGCCTCATCCTCGTCCCGCTCGCCGGCGACCGCCTCTCCTCCATCGAGGTGATGGGCATCGCGACGGCCGTAACATGGACAGTGTTGGCAGTGTACATAATCGGCACGCTGCCCACGCGCCGCGCCCGTCTGCTGCTAGAAGAGGAGCAGGGCGTCCCCGAAGAACCACTGATTATCGAGACGGAGATGGACCGCAACCTCGAGAACCTGGAGCGTGTCGACAGCCACACGCACACGGTGCGCAGCCGGAAGAGCCGGAAGAGCTTCCGGCACAGTGACGAACACGAGGCGCGGGTTGGCGTCTCGAGTTGAGTAGTGGGGAATTCCGGGGGCTGACCCCTCGCCCTGTGCTGGCTAACGTGGCGGTGTTGAGAGCCTTTTAATTGTCTTCCGAGACGGGGTTTTTTTTTTCGTATTGCTGTACGTGCGGAGATGCCATTTCTGGACGTCGGAGCGGAGGGAGGGTCGGAGGGACAGACCTCGGCAGATGGGAAGGCTGTGGGAAAGGTTTTGGTCGGAGTTGAGGGGCGTAATCATCTAACATGAAACACGAAACATGAGAATGCGGGGCAGGTGAACGAGGGGATACAGTATAATAACCTGGGGATGGAGCATGAAGAACGCGTGTGAATGTCTCCATATCTCCATCACTTAGTTACTCTGTCGGACACTTCTTCTGGATGCTGTGCAGCCGCTCAGCAGCCGCTCCCACCAGTGCACGTAGGTGAGAACCCGCAGAGCCTTGTGGCATCCATTGTATGCATTGTGTGCGTTTCCCTGACGCGTCGTGTCGCCCAACTTGCTCAAATGTGCCTTCCAAAGTCTTACCAGTGCACCGCTCCATCTCCTACCGCATCACATCGCTCTGCCTTGCAAGCGATCTCAACCTCGCGCATTCCGGGTCCGCATCACCCTGGAACAGAAGTACAGAACACCACTTGTGGATGCAGAGCATGCAGAGGACGCAGAGGAGGCAGAGGAGGTACATACGCACATGTGCGTGTCGCCGCGGGGGCAAAGTCGCCGAGTGTGCAGTCAAAGGATGTCGTGGGCTGTGCCCGCCCACCCGGGGGAATTTTCATTTTTTCTTGGCGTGCGGTGCTCGAGGCAGGTATATAATCTATGCATCTGTGCGTCGAATAGCAACTCCAACTCCCACGTCTCCCAACAAAAAACTTTGTACTGCACGCACAACAGTCTTCACACACACGACATCAACAAACAAAAGCATCACTACAACACCCTCGACTGATCGCCTTGCTCGCCCTGATTGCACTGATCGCACTGATTACACTGATCTCGACTGATTCAGAATCACAATCACGATGCGCTCTGCTCTGCTCATCCTGGCGCTGACGTTCTGGACAGCTCTAGCAAACCCCCTACCGCACAATAGCACCTCTTCTCTCCTAAGGCGCGAGGACAACCCGATACGAAAATACGTGTGCAGCCCCTCGACCGACAAGGCGGACCGGCCACGGAGCTGCCAGGGCCTCGTCGCCAAGATCAAGGAGCTGCGCGCCAAACACAAGGAAAAGGGCAAGAATCAGCTATTCCACGCGGAGCTGCAGGACCGCAAGCTGTGCGACGGGCAGTGCTGCATCTCGTGGTCTCCCAATGGGGACCTGCTTACTATCGGAGAGCTGTTCATTTTATACAATCTCATGCGCAAGGACTCCGGATGCCCCACCTCCAAGCCTGTCCAGTGGATCGACCAGACAAGGGGATACGCGCTCTGTCTCACTGGCAAGGGCAACGAGTGCGAGTACGACGACCCGCTCAGGCGCTATGTCGACGAGGAGGACTGTCCCGAGGGATGTTACTTCGACATTGTGGTGGACGAGGACGCTGTCGAAGTCGACGCAATCGGCGGTTCTGGGAATGGGAGGGGCAACCCGATCGAGAAGACGGCCACGGCGTTTAATATGGAACAGCTCGCGGGGCAAGCTCTTGACCGGTGCAAAGAGGGCGGATGCAAGAGCAAGTCGATCACCGACGGCGTCACCTACGAATACTACTGCAACAAGAAGAAGCCCAAGGCTCAATGCCACATCCTCAAGCCCTGGAATGGCGGGCTGGGGCCGCACTCCGTCCGCGTTAGCACGTACTGGGAGGTGATGCCTGAGGGAAAGGCCGCGCGCGAGAAGATGGTCGAGGTCATGAAGACTGCCCTTAAGCAGACGGTTCAGAAGGTTCAGGATCGCCAGGTGCGCCTCAACGCAGACGACTGGTTCGGAATCACGTACGAGAGGGTGCCAAAGAACTTTCAGGTCGCCATCAGGGGTATACCCCAGAAAGGCAAGAACTCGCAAGGCAACATTGCCAAGCTCGTCATGGGCATTGCGTCGTGCGATGACTCGCCCGTCCCGTGGGAATGTGGCAACAGCATTGGCAAGCTTGCGGCCGATACCGCTCTGTTTTTCATGGGCCCTATTAGCGTTGCTATGGGTGCGGCCAACTCGATTTCCTGCGGCAGCATTGGCGGCTCGGGCCGTATTAAATGCGAGCAGGGACAGGCTTACAACCTCTGAGTTGAAGTCTTGTCGGGGTTCATTTGGCGGACAACAGTCCGTTTTTAGATATCCATACTTGTCATAGATCATAGATGAGCCATGTACAGTACAATACGCGATGTGTCAGTGGAAGCGGCACGATTCCGACGGGGAGAAACGCCAAGAGAGTTGTCCATGTGATGGCGAGTGGGAAGAGGACAATAGAAAAAGTAGAACTGCACAGTCCTTGTTTTCATCCCACAGCAATTCATTGTTCGTGTTTTACATTACCGTCGTCTGAGCGGAATGCAGACCTTGCAAATATCCTTGCGCAGAGCAAATGGCTGGCACAACAAGGGCAATGCGTCCGCAAGACGCGAGAAAAGTGTCGTCGGATGAGCAACGGACGCGTGAGGACTGTCGCAGCCTACGACCTTGGTAGTCTCATTGTCTCCTCGGAACCCACGTCTTCAGAGCACCGACGCATACCTCGACGAAGTTTCTTGCATCCCAGGCGATTGCGCAAGTGTAGTGAAATCCTCCAGGCTGAGGAGACAGACTAAGCTGCAAAACGACAATGACTGGCCATCATCCGCTTGTCCCCGATGAGCCACGACATGGCATACGGGTCGCTGCCGCTGTCGCTGTACACGCGACTGCGGGTCAATTCCTCAAATCCCACCTAGCCACTTGGGCGACCACTCGGCATCGAGACTCAAATTTCCAAGTAGCACGGGTTGCCACCACATTGTGAGTGAGTGAGTTGGTGAGCAAGTGAGTAAATGATCCTTTTCCCCACCCAAGGTACTGGTCCCTTGCCACCCAATCGTCAGCCTTCCAGCGGACATCAACCGAATGCAGGGCGCCACCTTCTCTCCGACCGCTGCACAGCGACGCGTAAGCGAAACACGGACAACCCACCGCCCGGCGTCCTTTGTCCTCCGGACTCCGCGGAGGGGGCAGACGGGAAGACGGGATGAAAGAGAAAAGACGGGCGTCCGTGCGCTCCACGGCTTTCCTGGCACTTGGTACTGCGGCCAATCGCAGTTGGCGGCCTTGGGAGATGGAGATCGCGAGCGCGATCGAGAGGGTTGAGAGTTGGAGAGAACGCAGATTGAGACGGGGATTTGTAGTGCTCATTTCCGAGGTGTATGCAGTAGAGGATTACCATTCGGGTTTTCAGCGAATAACAAGAGATAACAAATATGGGCCGATTAACAATGGAACATCAGTACGTACAATGGCCCGAAGCTGGTACCAGATATCAGACATCACAGAGGACGTCGTCTCAGATATTGGTCTCTGGCCGTATTGTCGGCGATTGAGGGGGTGAGTGTGGGTGACTGTCTGCGCCACGGCGCCAGGTGCTCTGTGGACACGCAGTGGGTAGGGATTATGGGTGGAAACAAGAGACTACAAGATTCCACACGACACGAGCACCAGAATCCCTCCACCCAATCGCCCAATCTGAACAATGTAAATCCAGTCACTCCCGGCCGTAACAGTCACCGGCACCGTGCAGACGCAGCATCTATTGTTTCCGCCGCAATTGCCCCGACTATGCAACGTAAGACGCCTGTGATCTGTGGCCTGTGGCCTGTGGGCCGAGAGTGGCGGTGGCGTGTGGCGCGGAATGTGACTACAAGATCCAAGACGACAGTGGCCAGATCTCCCCCGGAATGTTTACTCGGCCTCCGACGGGCCGAGCCGCGGTGTCCATTTCCGATCGCTGGACGGGGGAGTGTTTGAGGGAAGGGGTTGCCCGCGCCCGCCCTCCGGGGGGGGGGGGGGGGGGGGCAGCTGCGCACACTACTCTAGTATTGTAGATCGCGGAATCATCCGGTATGGCTGCCATTCATGGACTCAATCACATTCCGCAGCTCCTAGCTCCGGCCACTGTAGCACTACAGCTGCGCTGGTCTCGGAGGGGTCTCATCAATCTCATCAATCATCGAGTCGAAACAGCCACAAACGTGCTCATCGCCGAGCGGCACCCACCCTCTCGCCCGCGTTTCATTCCCCGATTCCTCAGCCCAATCTCTCAAGCATTCCTCCGCCGCACGCCGCACGCCGCACGCTGACGCTGGCGCCTGCATTCCCCTCGCCGCTGCCGCCGCGGAATGTGGACCCGCGACATTCGAGAAATGGCGGAATTGTGCGCCGTTTGAGACCTGGCAAGTCTTACATGCCGAGTATTTCCCGCCACTCGTCCCATTGCTGCTCCTAGTCCGGTTCAATGCCAACTACCATCTGTAGTTCTGTAGAAACGCAAGCTGGAACTCGGCAGCTATTTTGTGCGGGATGCTGGTCGACTACTCGAGGGTCAAGCGGATTCAACAGGTGGGAGCTCGTGTCGCGCTCGCTGCCGTCGCCGCCGCGAGTCCGGAGCGCAGTTCTATTCGAGTGACGAGAGGCCTTGTCGCCGGCCCGCGGTTGGGAACTGACGGTCTCTTCCTGGGCTTCGCTGCTTCTTTTTGGTTTGGAAAAAAAATAATCTCCGGGCGGGGACATGCTTCTGGCTCTGCTTCTGCTTCTACTTCTGATTCTGATTCTAGGTCTGAGTCTGGATTTCGGCCTGGCTCGGACTCCGGATTCTGGCTTTGAGTAGCTATGTAGCATGCAATTGATCGAAGAACCCGGATTGTCACGCGATCTGGTCGACTGTGGGCTGTGACCGAGTCTGGTGACAACACTATCAGCGAAGAGCTCGACAGTGAGCACGAGGGCCGTCGTGAAAGAAGATGAAGCGTGGAACTACCAGAGAAGCACGGGGCGCACGAAGCACGTCGTGCACGCGTGCCGGGTGTCGCCACGCGCAATGAAAGACTACCCCCGCATCACCTTATTGTCTATTGCCCTGCTTCGCGCTCGGTCGTCTGGTCTGTCCCCCAAATTCGTCCGAACACGGTTGTGCATAGCAAACCAGACTCAGGTAAAAGCACAGTACCCCCCATCCACTATTGGTGGGTGCGTCGCTGGCAGGGTACTGTAAAGCCGTGACAATGTATGCAAGCGTAGTTGCTCCATCCGCCCAAACACGCCACAGCTCGCGCACGACCGTCCCCGCCCGGCCGTGCCCGTCCCACCGTTTCAGCTTCACCACTCAGCACTGAACACGTCAACTCCTAGCTTCATCGCTTCGGGGGTCTAGCCTGACCGTCGGTCCGCACGTTCCGCCCAGTCAGCCACCCGAGTATTAGTGCCCCTTCCCTATTACCAGGCCATAACCGGCCTAGTGTCGGCAATGTGAGTACACCTTTCTGGGCGCGGGGTTGGGTAATTGGGTAAACCGTCAGTATCGAGGCGGAGATCCACGATAACGCGCAGGAGGAATGCAATGCGGCCATGCGGCCATTCAGGACGGTGAACTGTCTTGCGGCTTGCGGAGCGCCACACATTTACCTGGACTGCGGACTCGAGATAGGCGTTCGGCTCGGCGAGGTGGTGCCCCGCACTATCCGATAGGTTGGCCCTCATTGCCCGTTGACGGCGGGGAAAACAAGGATCCAGGACCAATGGTCAGAAGCACATTGCAACATTGTGAGGTGAGTACATTTGCGAACCGTGCGGGTGGCAAAGGCTAGCATACTAGGGCCTCTGGCAGATAGCAGATGGGCGTGGCAGGATCTCGCGCTTGGGCGGAAATGGGACACACTTGATTGGGTTATGGTCCAGGAAAATGAACGGCGAGCGGCGTCTGATCGCGGTGGGTTTCGGCGTTCTTGCTGCTTGCTGCTTACTGTGCGGTCACCTGCGTCTAAGCGCTGCGCCGCGGCGCTGCCACGAGCAGCGATCCTGGCACTGGCACTGGCGCCTGGAAGCACCTGGATGGTTCGCGGCGGTGTGGCGCCATCTTTGCTGGTTCAGGCGGGGCACAGTCGGGAGTACCGGGGCCCACCGCAGAAGCTGCATAGGGCGGGTTATTGGTTCTGTGGTTCTGTGATTCGATTCAGTTGTCACTGGACGCTGCGGCACATTTGTGTGTCGCATGAACGCGGTGGATTCAAGCCATGTGGATTCAAGCCATGGATGAAATGTCAGCGGAGAGACAAGCGATCAGATTCCAGGGGCAGTGGCGGCGAGTGGCGAGTGCGGCTGCAGGTCTTTACGATGAGCACACGATGATGCGATCATGGATCGCGGTATCGTGGATTATGGACCTGTGGGTTGTGGATCGTGGATCGTGGATCAGGACAGGGATCCTGATGTTTGCGAATGGAGGAATGGGATGGTCCAATGGAGGCTTCTGGAGGCGACGAGCGCGCGCCAGCGAGTGGAAGAGCGCGGATCGTGGATCGCGTGGGAGGACAGAGGGGCGGCAAGGGAAGCAAAGGGAAAACGGCCGGCGAGGTGACTAGGATGTGTGTGAGAATTCAGCAAGTAAGAGAAGGTGAGGGAAGCGCGGCTTGCGGCGAGATTCGACATTTCGACATTCGACATTCGTCCATTTCGTCCATCTGCTCTTCGCCGCGCAACGATGCAGCCACCCGGCCACCGGCCAGGGAGCAAGGGACGGACGGTAATGTCAAAAGAGCATCCGAGACGCAAGACGTCTAGGCCGAGGTCTGCAAGTCTCTCTCTGTGTTCTTGTCAGACACGAAAAGGGGGAGAGACACACAATGAATCATCGTAATAATAATGATCACCAGATAGACCGAAATGACAATGGAATGAATGGAGCGCATTAGACAATGACATGTCTGATCATGTGGGACGGGCTGGCCTGCCCAGCTGCCCATGGGCCACGGGCCACGCTAGCCGCTCTGGCCGCTCTGCGCCGCCCTTGCGTATTATCCCCCTGTCCAGCTGCTGACGACGCTCAAACCGGGGCTACAACCTACTGGCACCTGCTCAATGCACAGCTGCGCGGTGTATAGTGCATACTGCATAGCTGGCAGCCAGCTGGCCGGCTGCCCAGTCGGCATGCCCCGGCGCCCCCGGCACATGGTGAGCATGCAGAGGAGATCCGAGGCGTTCATTCGAAACAATAGGACCGCCACGCGCGCTCGGGGGCTTTATTGCGTTCGGAGTAAAAGAACAGACTAGGCGGGGGGGAAGAAGCAGAGGAAGCGGCAGAAGCAGCTCGGGGGCGCGGGGGCGCAGCTGGGCGGTCACTCACCCCCCTGCGTCTTGTTGGACCCTGGAGGATATCTGGGTTGTCTGGAAAGCCCCCCCTTCCCTTGCGCCGAGGCATGTCGTGCCTGGGGCCAGGAGAGGGACTGGACAATCTGCCCAGCGTACTCGATTTCTACAAATTCCCAGAACGCCGCTAAGCCGCCGCCCCGGCCAGCCTCCGCCTGGGTGCTGGGCGATTTTTTAGCCTCCGTTTTTATGGATGAATTTTTGTGGGATGATTTGTATTTTTGGGCCATTTCTACAAATCTCGAGCATCAAAATGTGTAGAAAAATGAATCGCGAAGCCCTCGAAGGGGTGGGTGGTGACGAACAAGGTGACTACGTTCCACAAACCTCCCTCTTCTCTCTCTCTTCCTCTTCCTCCCCCTTCCTCCCTTGTTTTCCACACCCTCCCGATTTCTACAAATCTTGTTTTCCCAAGCCATACTCCGGATTACTCCTCTCACATCATTCACCTTGCATCGAGAGAGCATCCTCCTCCTCTTGGCCTTGGGCCCTGCTGCTGCTGTTCTTCCCTCTGCTCTCGGGCCTCCGTTCCAACAATGCCTTCCAAGCGTTCCTGCAGGTCCTGGAGCACACCCAGTCAGTCCAGCCATAGTCTTATGGAACCCCGCACGAAAGCGGCAACCGGCGCAACGCACGCAAACAATCACCGCCGCCGCCGCCGCCGCCACTGCCCGAGCGTGCGAGGGAGCAAGACGAGAGGGAGGGAACAATAGAGACACGGCGAGATTTTTGGTTTGTATTCCCAGCAGAGAATGGGTACTCTGGGTACTCTCTCTGTGGGTACTCTGTGCGCTGGCGTGAACAAAAGAGAAACCAGGGACAACAAACGATTACTATGGGCCACTGGGACACTGGGCCACTGGCCACTGGCTCACTATCAGCTACAGTCCAGAGAGAGACACACACAATGAACCTCGCGACATGAGAAGAGAGACATTGCCATATGCCACCCCCCATCACACACACAAAGACAACAGAAACCATCCTGCAAACTACCAAGGGCCGAGCTTTGTCCCTGTCTACTCACCACCACCACCTCGATCCCATCCACACCCACCTCCCACTCCCACACCCACTCACACACCGCGTCTCCCCCACTCTCGGTTCTCTCCTCTCCCACTCACCCTCACCCTTACCCACTCACGCACCCTCGCCCTCCCATAAAAGACTTGCCAACGTTCTTCCATCACACCAGCTACTCCCCCTCCTATCCTCGCTTCTCACCCAAGCTTGAACAACCACCACTTCCAGCAGCACTCGCAAGCTGTTGTCCAACCTCGGCTGTCGGTCATTGAGTTACTACCCCGGCACCCACACCACCCGCCGCTCACCACTACCGGCAACGCTTCTCACCGACTCGCCCCTCCCATCTACCCCACCCCCAATGCCCGGCCGCGACACTCACCACCTCCCCTCCCCCTCCCTCTCGCCCCCCGGCCGCGTCATGTCCCGCCAGCAGAGCCACCCGTCCGGCTCAGACGATGACAGCGACCCCGCCGCCCGCTCCGCCCTCGAGATCCGCCGCGAGAAGAACCGCATCAAGCAGCGCAACCTGCGTCGTGAGTGTCTGGAGATTGTTGTTCATCTCATACTGACTCGTAGAACGCCGCGCCACCCAGATGGCCGACTTGGAGCGCACTGTCCAGTCGATGCGCGCCAACACCCATGACCTTGAGGACCGCCTTGCAGTCATTGAGCAGCGCGAGGCGTCCCTCGCCGCCTGGGTTCGTGACCTCGAAAATGCTCTCATGGCCAATGGCCACCGCGAGCATGTAGAGTCGCTCCGCCGCGTGTGGGGTGGCTCTGCCGCGCCCGAGTCACACGCTTCGCAGCAGTCGTCCGCACGCGACCCTCTCGCAACCCTCGCGTCCGCCGCGTCTTCGTACCGTCCCTCGGCACACAGCCAGCGTTGGGAAGAGGACGAGTCCTCGAGCCGCAAGCGCCGCCGCCAGGACGACGACTACCCCTCGTCGTCGATGCACACCAGTGCCGTCACTCGCGACTCCCACTCCCCTTCGCGCGCCATGCGCATCGACCAGCTCTGCCTTCCCCGTACCTCGACCCAGTCGTCTTCCAACGCCATGTCGTCCGAGTCTTGGGGCTGGAACCACGTGCAGTCGCTCGACCACCAGCAGCCGGCCTACCACCAGTACGAGACCAAGCCGCGTGTTGTGCCACAGGGCGAATCGTCCTATGACCACAAGCCGCGCGCGGCCTCCCACACCCAGAACGCGTCGCACGGCACCCACTCGCACCCCCCACCTCCGTCGCACGACACCCACCGTTCCATCTCGCCGTCTGACCACCGCCCAATGTCTGCGTCGAGCAGCGGCGGCACCTCGCGCTCATGGCACTCGCCCGTCCAGACTTTTGACGTCCGTCTGTAGTGCCCTCAACCCTGCCCGCGCTGGACGCACGAGAAATTAGTAATTTGTAGATCAGATTGTAGATACATCTCCACCAAGACGACGAGACACGACGCGACGATATGTCATTATAGCCTGGCGCTGGCGCTCCTGGTGGTCGACTGCGACTCTTGCCTCGACCTCCTACCTCCCCCCTCTTATGATCTCAATAATATGGAGAGCATACGCGCTGCACGCAGCGCGGGTAGTCACGTTGTAGAACAATGCATGGGCCATACGCACAGCTTCAAGCTACAAACTAGGGTGCTGATGAGCGTGAAGCGTGACTCACTGCGCCAAGCGAAGGAGTGGGTTCGGGAACGCTATCACAAGCTAGACCGATTAAGATTACCACATGAGACGGGCCCGAGCATATGGCGCGAGCAGATGCGAGCATGAGCCCGTCTAGCCCAGAGGCCCGAATGAGAGCACGACACACGTAAAGAACCCTGCCGGGTCCTGCCGGCCCCGCGGCCCTGCCTGCCATGAATGGTTAGTTACCGCACCCGATTGTCCGCAGACTACAAATCATTGAATCTATTGTTCTTCTCGCGGAGGTTACGGGTTACAAACGCAGGTACTGCGACACGCCACGCGCATGCCGTAACACCCAGAAAACCAGGTGAGTCGCCAGAGCGAGAGCGTGCAGCGTAGCGATCGGGGGTTCGGGGTCGGACCGGTGGGTCCTCAGCCATGCCCAGCCCACTGGCCGGCCTCTGGTTCCGATCGAGCCTGTCATCACTAGTACTGACGATGGGCAATTCGGATACGTCGGGGACGACGCCGACGGCCCGGGAATCCCAGTCGGGGTCCAGGTGACGGACATGCTGTCGCCACCTCAACCACCCAGCATGCAGCCAGCTTGCACCTTGAGCAGCGGCTCGCTCCAAGCACCGCGTACCGTGTCCTACATACGCAGCTGCGTATGTGCCTCCACGCTCCAAGTGTCTTGTACCTGGTGGTCTGGTGAATACCTCTCATTGTCCATGTGCCTCAGGCCCGCAAGATGACGAAAGTCGAACACGCCAAACCCGGCGATGACAGCATCCGGAGACGATGTAATTTGTATTTTCGACCGCCAAAAGGACGGATGTGGCGCACCGAATTTGTAGTAACTAACCCCACCCAGGCCCCCCATCACGCGCCGCAGAGTTTATTTGTATTATCTCTCTCGGTGGCGCTGGGGGATCAGAGGAGGTGACTACATAGCGTCCTATTGTTTATTTTACCCTGATCGGCCGGGGGCACCAAGGGGACCAAGGGCACCAGTGGACACAGGGGGAGTGAGTGACAACCCTTGGCCTTCTCGCCTCTTCCCGTTCTGGATTCCGAGCTTTTCCCGCTCCTGGGGGGAATGAAATCCCACAATCCCCCCCTTCCGGGCTCTCGCCTTCCACCCACTACCAATCTGGCAATCTAGCGTCTAGCGATCTGGCAGTCTAGCGAGCTGATCGGCATCTCGGCACCCTGGGGATCGACGGCTGCGGCGTGTGTGTGTGGTGTATGTGTTACCATTATTCGAGATATCGAGATTTTGGTGCTTTGGTCAGCCGTGGACACACTGGGTAGTAGCTTTGCAGCAGATCGGGGGATCGTGCAGATCATGCAGATCATGCAGTCACCGCTGATCGCTAATCTTCCCAAGGGCCAAGCTTCCGATGCAGTGCAAACAGTACCATACATGCACCAGCAATACATCAATACCTGCATGCATGCAGCACCGGCACTCCCCGCATCGGCATTCAAAGCCTGGCGATCGGCGAGCAGGTCGGCAACACCTCCCCCAACGCTAGCTGCTCAGCTGATCGAACAATAAATCACTAGAAGCCCCCCATCTAATCTCGAAAAGGCGAACAAAGGGCAAAATACCGCAAAATTAATTCCCTCATCCTGGGTCCCATCCGAGAAATCTAAAGGTATCCAACTCTGACACCTCTCCCCGCGGACACCGGCACCGGTGACTCATAAGGCACGAGTCACCGAGTCTGGCCTCGCGGAAGCTGAGCTACAGGAGCTGCGCCAGCGGAGCCTATACTGCGTGTCATCGGGTGGAGCGTGTTTTGGATGCTGTGGAGCATGGCTGTTACTGTTTTGGATGCCGACTTGTGAGCATGTGAACACCAGATGTGAGTCTGTACATGCCAGTGTACCAGTGTACCATGTACGCATGTGCTGCAGGATCTTCCGATGCTTCTCATGAGCTCATGAGTCACTGAGCGTGCGATTCACCCCTACACTCTTCCGGAAAGTCCAAGGCACCGGGAACGAGAACAATAGGACACCCCCGGTTGGGACGCCAGGAGGCCAGGAGCCCAGGAAATTTGGCCCTCGTGGCCTCGTGGAAATCGCTTCGGGTCTGCCCACGCGCCTAGGCTCCCGGCTCCTGGGCGGTGAGTACCGGTGACTTGCGGTCAGTCACCACCAGAAGCGCACAAGTATAGAATCTAGAGTGGGGCCAGCCATGTGGGGTAGTCTTCTGAGCTCATTATGGCAGTGCATGACGATATCGACGATTCGGATTCGGATTTTGTCATGCTTCATACCGTGCGCCATTCTTCATATCGATATATGTAGATATCGATCACACGGCCATGTGGTATGCACCACACCCCGTACCGCGTACCTCGTCGCCTCGTGGCCTCGTGTGCGTGTCTGGGTGCATCATGTATGGGCATGTTTGAATCGACGCACGACAAGATGTTGGCCGTCCGTGGAATGGGACTGTGACTGGGCACATACTGGGGCCAGAAGCTGTACTGTCGGAGCTGTGGACTTCTGACAGTGGACGAGTAAACTCCTGGCCTCCTGGCCTCCTGGCCTCCTGGCCTCGAGGCGAGGGCCTAACTGAACTGATGGCATGCTGCAACCGCCTCAACACAAGAAGCTCAGAAGCTCTGTCCTTGAGCTCCGCCAGACGCCCACCCTGCACATGAAGAATTGGGCAGCAACTGTCCATCCGGTGAATTGCGCGCCGTGGCGGCGCCACCCCCACAGCAGACACGTGTGGAGATCGCCGCTGCGCATGGAGGTGAGGCAAACGGTGCGCAATTGACGTACTGTATACAGCACTGTGTCAATCGTACTTGTAGTAGTTGTCCTGACAAGTCTTGTGATTCTGCTTCCGAGATCTGAGGGCCGAGCGCCACCGCTTGAAGTAAAGTCACGCGCACTGCACACCCCAAGCTACACTCCATTGTACGATTGTAATTCGGCATAATGGTGTCTTACCGCCAAGACCGGGAAGCCAGAGGGTCGCTTGTTAAATTCTCTCTTGCGCTGCTCAAGTAGCACTGACGCTGTGACGCCTGCCCCAGTGGTGTGGATGATACAGCAGATGATACGCCTCCACTCCTTCCTTTTCATAACATACTCCCCTACCAGCTCAACACGGAGCAACCCCACTCCGCCTAATCGCAGATAATCACCGTACACACGCGGACGGGATAACACATCCGGGAGCCGGGACAGCAGTCGGCCTTACCCGGGGGACAGCGGCCGCGCGCGTCGAGCGGGGAGGCGAACGCGTGTGCAGCCGAGGCGGGCAGGGCGTCGGGAAGGCCTTCTGGGGCGGGGTGGGCGTCGGCTTCAGGGTCCGGGAGAGGGGATGCGGTGGCGAGTGTGATGAGGAGCGTAATGGTGGAGAGGAGCATGGTGTTTGGTGGTGAGAAAAGGCGGTGTGGAGCCGCTTATAACCTGTACGGCTTACTGTTGGTCGCTCTCTGCGGAAACGGGAGTGGTCAACTGCACACCCGGTCAGCTGCACACCCTGCTTGTTTCGTTCCGTCGGGACGCGAAGGTTGTCGGTGGTCGTGAAGAGGGAGTGGTTGCGCTGGCGCAGCTGGCGCTCCACAAACTGTAATGCAGCCGCCGGAGCGGGATTCCGGCGGGAAGACGGTGGTACTCGGTGGTACTGTAGGCTGGGAAAGGAATTGGTACGACGATGCACAGTATGCAAGTGAGAGTTACCTGCCGCAGTGTCCCCGCATTGGTGCAGTAAATCGTGGAAGGGGCTGGAGAAGAAATGGTGTGGAGGCATTGATTCGGATCGTGATCGTTCGGCGTCCAGGTGATGATCCTGTAACCAAGGCGGTTATCCTGAGATACGAAAGATCCGCTAGATCGGGGAATGGGATCCTGATGGTGGTCTGGCGTGCTCTGTGCCTTCTCCCCTCCCCGAGATGTAGATATTCCAAGCCCCGTGATGCATTTACCTCCCTGGTCTCAGTGCATACCACAGGCCACTACAGACTGGGACGCGGGCAGCAGAGTTGTTTGACTATGGGAGAACTGCAGTGATCAAAAGGGGTTGGGGGGTAGGTGTTTATCACAATTATGCATAATAGACCCTGTTTGATATGGAATCCTGGCGATCCGGCTCTCGTCTGTCGTCCGCGTCTGACGTCTGTCTCCATGTCTCTCCAAAACTACCTCACGCGAGATCCGCGCGATTCCCACCCACATTAATCACGTGATTCCACGTCGGCCAGTCGGCAAGTCGTCACCCTCCCATCCATGCCATGTCATCATCCATGACCGCTGCAGATCAACAACATTGACCACCATCGATATCAGACCAAGCCTTAACACTCATGCCACGATGAGGCGTCTTCTTCTCCTCATATTTGCGCTCCTCTTCGTGCTGGCGACGGCGTACCCGGACCAAGCGCGCGCCGCGCAGGCCGCCTTCGACGCCGGTGACGACGCGCGCGATCTCGACCTCGATCTCGATCTCGATGCCGTCGACCACGCCGAAGACCCCTTCGCAGAGGGTAAGCCCCCACAAGCTCACAAGTCCACAAGCTCCTTGCTCACCTTTAGCATGTACGCCGCTACACGAGGCGCGCGACCTGCTCGCGAAGATGCAGCCGCGCGCGAATGCGCATCTCCCCAAGAAGCTTGGGGGCGTGTCGCCGTCCACGGGGCTAGGCGACGAGCTTGGCTGGGGGCATGATGTAAGATTTGGAGTGTTACCGTCAAGCTCACAACAACAGGGACCACTGTCTACGGCGTTTAGGCTGATGCCGCGGGTGCTCGCCAACCTCAACCCGCTGAACCACCTCGCCCGCTTGCCGTCCCCGAGCAGTCGGCGGCGCGTGAGCTTGAAAACACGGGAACGCGCCGAGCGGCTTTTCGCGCTCATAGAGGAGGCGGAGCGCGCGGGGTGTCCGGACGCGGCGCTGTTGCGGGGCGATATCCGGATGTTTCCCCCCAGAGGCGTAAAGCAGGACTTGGCCGAGGCGTTCGCTTCCTACACCCGCTTCCTCGAGACGGGGGCGGACGCACATACCCAGTTCCTCGTTGGGTTCTTTCATGCCACTGGGCTTGGTGGAGCCCCGCGTGACCAGGCCAAGGCGACGCTATACTACACCTTTGCCGCGCTGCAGGGACACAAGTCGGCGCAGATGGCCATGGGATACCGCTACTGGACGGGGATTAGTGTCAAGGAGGTGAGTGGTGTAGGTGATCACGGCTGACGGCAGGACTGTAATATTGCGCTGGATTACTACGAGTCGGCCGCGAAGAACGCGTACGCGACGTACCTCGCTGGACCGCCGGGCGGGAGGACGCTGCTGCTGACACGCACACGCCTGTCGGACCGGTACGGCGGGGTGTTTGGACCGTACGCTTCGTGGGCGAGCACGGGGGCGAACGGGAACCGCATGACGATCCGCGCGATCAAGGCCGCTGCGACTGGCGAGAGCGAGGCAGAAGTCCTCGAGTACTTCCAGTACCACTCTGACCGCGACTCGCTGGCCGCGACGGTGCGCCTCGGGCGCTTCTTCTACCACGGGTCGGTGTATCCCCACCGCGCGGGGATCGCGTCCGGCGCCGAAGGCGTGAGCGAGATCCCGCAGGACTTTACCAAGGCGCGCCGGTATTTCTACAATGTCGCGCGGCGGATGTGGCCGCAAGACTTTGACGCCAAGGGGAACCCGACGCCGAAGAAGAGCATGACGAAAGAGGCCGAGGAACGTATCCAGGTACAGGTGCGGGATGCGGCGACCTTTCTCGGGCGCATGGCACTCCGCGGCGAGGGCATGGTACAGGATTTCGACCTCGCGCACCTGTGGTACGAGCGCGCAGCGGCGTTCCACGACCCCGAGGCATGCAACGGCCTGGGGATCATGTACCGCGACGGCCTCGGCGTGACTGTCAACCGGGACAAGGCGCAAAAGTTCTTCGAGCTCGCCGCCCGCCTCCAGCTGCCCGACCAGCACGGCCAGCTGCGCTACCTCCCCGACGCGCAGGTCAACCTCGCGCGCATGTACATTGAGAAGGGGGAGCTCAACACGGCGTTCAGCTTTCTCAAGGCTGCGCAGGGCAATGGCTCGCCATTCGAGGCGTTCCATCTCCTCGCGACGCTCTTTGCGCAGGTCGCGCGCACGCCGGGGACGCCGCCGTCCGGAGGAGAATGCGGCGTCGCGGTCAGTTATTTCAAACTGGTATCCGAGCTTGGCGCGTGGGAGGACGATTATCTCGGCGAGGCGGACCGCGCGTGGGGGCGCGGAGAGGAGCACAAGGCGCTGCTTGGCTGGTGGATCGCTGCCGAGATGGGGTACGAGGCCGGGCAGAACAATGTCGCGTTCCTCATGAGCCGCGGTATCCGTCTCCCGGACCACGTACCTGCCGACACGTCGCTTGCGCTCTGGACGCGGTCAGCGGCGCAGGGCAATGCGGATGCGATGGTCATGGTCGGCGACTACTACTGTGGGTACACGCAAACAGATACTGATCTGACGCCAGACCGCGGCGACCTGCCGTCCGAGACCAACGCCACCTCGGGCCCCGACTTCCACCGCGCGTTCGAGTACTACCAGACCGCGGCAGACAAGTCGTCCGCCATGGCATTCTGGAACCTCGGGTACATGTACGAGAATGGGCAGGGCGTCAAGCAGGACTGGCACCTCGCGAAGCGCAACTACGACTTTAGCCTCGAGGCGAGCCACGACGCCTATTTCCCGTGGATGCTCAGTCTCACAAAACTCTATCTCCGGAGGTGGGTGCGGGGAGTGTAGTACAGATTCTGACATTCCAGCTGGTGGACCGACCTACGGACGAACGGCGCAATTCCCGGGCTCGCACTGTTTGAGGACGACGCCGACGGTCCAGGCATGTGGGAGTCGCTCAAGGGCCTGTTTGTCGGCCCTGCGCTCGAGGACGGCGCCGAGCCCGCAGACGAGTACGAGGACTACTCTGGTGCCGGGTGGGGCCCGGGCGAGGAACAGGGCGGCGGCGCGCTCGACGAGTTTGACGACGACCTCGTCGAGACGCTCGTCATGCTCGCGCTCACGGGGCTCATTATGGGCCTTGTGTGGCTCCGCGGCAGGTGGGTGCGCGCCGCGCAGGCGCAGCAGTAGGATCTGTATCATTGCATTCATGTCATTGCATCGTTCAAACCTTGTTCAAACAGGTGGAGAGAGGTAGAAGGAGAGGAGCGTCAGAACGCGCCCAAAAGTGCTGCTGCATCCTTTGTTCCAAGCTGAAAAGATACCCCGCATTATCCGCATTATCCGCAGTACCGTAGTAACATTCAGGTAGTGTCGCGTGGAAGTGTGTCTCTGCGCGCATGCGCGTGGAGCGACTCGACTGGTGGCGCGTGGGCGCGTCGAACGGCCCGGATTTCGACGAGCCTGGATCAAAAGGACGCCGGCCGGACATGCCGGACAGAACAGCGAGCAGATGGACCCTGAGGCACACGAGCCCGTGTGGGGGTGGGTGGGTGTCAGCTCGTCTTGTCATGCTTGTCAGCTCGTCAGCTTGTCAGCATTCGTCGCACACGACACACGACATCAAACACTGATCCACAACACCCCAGCGAGCTCTATTCCAAGGCTCCAAGGCTCCAAGCTCGTCACCCACACGCCCATTTCAACGGCTGCAATGGACATTACCCAGTAGCTCGACGCTTCGCGACCATCAGCCATGGACGCCATTCGTCCGCACACGCCGACTACCCACTCCTCCCACTCCCCACGCGCCGCATACTCCGCCCAGTCAACGCCGGGCCCATCGCGGCGCTCCTCAGACTCTCCCGCGACACCGAGCACGCCGACGCCGACACGCCTCAAGCGCCTCAGCCTCGTCGCGCGCCGCGAGTCGGGCGTCTACACCCGCGACGCGCGCGACGCCCTCGCCTTCGCCCACGCCCGTGGGCCCGGCACCAGCAGCGATACGGACTCTGAGCGCGCCGGCGCCCTCTCCCCGCCTCCAGCAGCGGGGCAAGGAACGTATCCCCTCTCCCCGACGAACCCACCATCACCATCACCATCACCAGCCCCAGGCTTCTCCCCCTCCCCCTCCCCCGCCTCCCCCTCGCCAACTATCCCCTCCATCTCGCCGCTGCGCCGCGCGCGCCCGTCCTCAATCTGCTACGCGCGCACACCCACCACCTCCATCTCGTCCCTCGCCTCCGTGGGCCCCAGCGCTGAGGCCCCAGCGCCGCTGACCCTCGCCGAACGGTGAGTCGAGATCTGAAACGGAAGCGCGGGATCTTTCCGGATAGACCGGAGACCTCTCTGCAGAACTAGCTGGGCCAGGCACAATCGTGCTTTTTGCGTGCCGCGCGTGCCTCGGAACCCAGGAGGTCATCATGGGTGTTTTGAATGACAGCATGGGGTGCCAGGTCTGATAGTCGAGACGGATACTTCTACTGCTTCTATCCGGCATCCCTCTCGACGTCCACTGACGCCAGCCACGCCGACCTCCTGCGCGCAATTGCCGCGCGCGAGCGGCGCGTCACCGAGCTGCGGCAGGGTGAGTCCATGTCGAGGCTGACAGTGCCGATTGTTCGGCGCCGGTGCCGAATTCCCGACTGACAGACAGAACTCGCGCAGCAGGAACACGCACTCGCGGGACTCCGTGCGCGCTGGACTGCCATCGCGAACAATGCGCCAGTGAGCACGACGACGGTACCCCCGCCGCGCGTGCGTCCCCCGGCCGCGGCGTACTCCCCAGCTCCCACCCCCTCCCCTGCCCGCCGGCTCTCGCACCTCGGCCATGTCCGGGGATCCGGGAGCATTGCGAGCGTCGCGAGCGTCGCGAAGCGCGACTCGCTCTCCATGTCCTCCACCGCGAGTCTCCCGACCGTTCCTGATGAGGAGGGTCCGCCGCCGCGGGTCATAGATGACTCGGACACGGAGGAGGAGCCGACGGCGCTCGGTGCGCTGTGGAACGTCATTGCCCAGGACGCAGACGAAACTATCCAGGAGGGCAAGCGCTTCTGGGGCCAGCTCATGCGTACTGTCGGCGCAGCGGCTGGCGGGACCGTGCCCGACTCGCCATCGGAACACGGATCGTTCCGTGAGAGGCGCGAGCCCGTCGTCCCCGGGGCGACGGCGGCGGCGATTGTGTCAAACACAGCGCCAAGCCTATCTGGAGCAGCTGCTGGCACTGGCAAACTCTCTCTGACCTTGGCCAAAGATGGCGGGCCGGCAAGAGGGAGCGACCGCGGCATGCTCGACAACGCCTCCGATACGGCGGACGACTCGACGGACGTCAAACTCAATTTGTGGGTACCAGTGGTGTGGATCCTTGCGAACGGCGCATTTCTGTCGAGCTTGCTCTCTCGTCCACGTCCATCCCACCGCTTGTGATCCGCGAGCACCACTGACCTGCCAGCCCGCCCCCGTACCCACCCGACCCGGACGCCGGACCAGGACATGGACATGGAGCAGGAAGCGGAGCGGGAGCGCGCCTGCGAAGCATGCTCCCCTCGTCGCTCGCCTCTCTCCCGGCGAATCTCCCCGCGTCCCTCTCGTCGCTGCCTGTATCACTCCCATTCTCCCTCTCACCAACTCTGGAGCCACCCGCGAAATCACAGAATATGAGCGCGGCATCCCCGCCCCTCCGCCCCGGCTCAATACGCCTGCACCGCGCCTCCCTCTCCCCTGGCCAGCGGCCAATCCCTCTCTCACGCACGCTCAGCTCGCAGAGCACTGTATCCAACGCGTCAAACTCGTCCAATGTGTCAAACTTGTCAAATACGTCCATCCCATCAAACCCATCCAATGCGTCCCACTCGACAGCGTCAGCGACCCGCCAGTCTCCGGGAGTGCGGGACAGAAGCAAGCGGAATACCTGGGCGCCGACGTCGTCGTTTAGCATTCCCTCTCCGCCGAATGATCAGAGTGGGTCGCGCGGAATCACAATCGACACCCGTCCGCATCCTGACCCGCCCCGCCGTCCCAGCCCCGTCAACGTTGTCATTGACAGCATATTGTGGTAACCCCCTATTGACCAGCGTGTTTCCTTGTTATGTTCCACGAATGTCTATTCCTGTCGCAACCCGCATCCGTCCTCCGCAGATAGGCGCCACTAGAATCCTACAGCGTAGATTCATCTGGACGGTACACTAATGTATGCATTATGTTCGCCTATGCGGTGTGTGCGTGGTGGTGACAGTGGTATGAAATAGAGAGTTGGATGATTACACAAACGACTCGAGGTCGATCTTGTCGTCGTGACCAGGCGCAGGCGGTGACGCGAGCAGCTTGTGCCGCCTTTCGCCAGACGCGACGGAAGGGAAAGAGGGGAAGAGGTCGGGATGTTTCGGCAGCGGGTGCTCGCTGAAAGTTAGTCGACATAAAGACCGCCCAACTTACGAGAAGTACGGATGCTTGCCCGCCTCATCAGCGCTCAGCCGCCGCTGCGGGTCGTAGCACAGCAGGCCGGCCATGAGCTGGTGGCCCTCAGATGAGAGCAGTTTAAACTTCTGCCGGAGGGCAGAAAACGTCGGTCCGGTGGGGTTGATACTCTTGGCATTGGGTAACCGCGAGAAGCCAGGCCACGAGTCTTCGGTCGGGCGGCCAAGGAGCGCAAAGATGCGGCTGAGCTGGTCAATCTCGCCTCGGCCGGGGAAGAGGGGGTCCTTTTGGATGAGTTCCGCAAAGATGCATCCGACAGACCACATGTCGATGGCGGTCGTGTACTCTTTCTCCCCCAAGAGCAGCTCGGGGGCGCGGTACCACAGCGTAACCACCAGCTGGGTCATGGGGCCTAGGGGATCGCCGAATTTGCGGGCGAGGCCGAAATCCGCGACTTTGATCTGGCCGCGGTTGTTCATGAGCAGATTCGACGTCTTGAGGTCCCGGTGCAAGATCCATTTCGAGTGGCAGTAGCCTACGGCCGAGAGGAGCTGGCCCATGATTGTCTTGATCTCGCTCTGGAGGAACGCGTGCGGCATGTCGCTGAGCAAAGTCTTGAGATCGTGCTCGATAAACGGCATGACGATAAAGATCCTGCCCATCAGTCTGAGTCTCGAGCCAAACTCACTGGTTGAGTGTATCCCCCACGACGACTTCACGCACCCCAACGACATTCTCGTGCTCCCCAGCAGCCATGAGCGCCATGATTTCCCGCAGACTCGTGATCGGGAACCCATGCCGCTCCTCGTCGAGTTTGAGCTTTTTCAACGCATACACCCCCCCAGAATCATTGCACTTGGCACGGAAGACGACGCCGTACGTCCCCTCCTCGATGTGGTTCAGCCGCGTGTAGTTGTACACGCTCCGACAGCTCCCCAGCCCCGGATGCAGGCCGCGAGAAGGGGCGAACGCGGAGCGCGGGTAGCCTACGGGCGGAGAGGCGCGGGTCGCTGTTGGGGAGAGGGAGGCGCGCGGCGATAGCGGCGGATCTCGTGTCGGGGAAATGGGCTTTTGGTGCTCATCCTTGGTATCCTTCGCGGTATCCCCCTCCGCTCGTTCCTCCTTTTCCGTCTCCCCTTCCCGCACATCAACCTCCTCTCGCGGCTCATCTCCCCCCTCGCCTTCTCCCTCCCACCCGACGTCTCCCGCCCTCCGGATCTTCTTCACCCGCACGGTCCGCCGTTTTATCGCTACTGTCTCGGGAGCATCGGGCGCGTCCTCGGCTGCGCGCTTCGCGCCGGCTGCGCTCATGGATGTTGGGGTGTGGTGGTGATGGCGAGAGATGAGTTGCAGAGTTGAAAGTTGGCTTTGTGCAAGTTGGGTGGCGGGGTGGAGGTGTGAATTGCTTGTTTGCGGGTACCGTTAGTGCGAGACCGAAGTGATGATCGCGTCAGTTGGAGTGTTTCCTGTTTCGAGAATGAGCATCGTGGTTGAAAAACATCTTGCCATCAACAATGCACTCTATAGAGTGAACGACTGCACATAGATGTCACTGCATAAAAATATCAACAAGGGACACAGCACATGCGCTGACTGTCCAAACAATCTCCACTCCCCCAAACAGTCCCTCTACGGCATCGGCATGAACATACTCGCGCCGGGATGCTGGCCCCCAACACCCGCGCTCGTGTTGGCGCACGGCGTGCCAAACTTGTCCTGGTGCGCCGCCGGGTCGATGCCGCCGTACCGCCGCCGGCTCTCGGCCATGGCCTCGGCCCAGTCCTCTTTGCTCATCAGCCGAAGCTGCTCAAGCATCTTGCCGTTGATGGCGGCGATGTCCGCGCCATCGTGCTCGGTAGAAATGTCCACATCGCCCCACTTCTTCAGCGCGGCAATCGCCACTCCCAGATCTGCGTCAATGTCGGCCGCGCGGTCGTCCTGGCCCAGGTGTTGGAGACGCTTCACTTCGCGGATGAGCACCATCGCCACCTCGTTCCAGATCGTGATCATGAAAATGTCGTAACCGGTCGACATGGGTTCCGTCTGGAAGAGGTACATGACATTCACGAGGCGGCGGGCAACGAGTATCGCGACGGCATTGTCGGCGTCGAGGGCGCGCACATTCCAGAGCTGCATATATGCGTTGCCGAGCAAGAAGTGGATGACACTTGACTCGCGTGTGATCGCCACACGCGGGAGAATGAGCTCATCGCCCTCGTCCCAGCGCCACGGCGCCTTGTGCTCCTCGGGCAGTGTGTCGCAGTAGTGGTCGAGCGCTGCCTTGATTTTGGCAAAGCCTGTGGGATGGGTGGCAAACGGAGGGAGGGCCGACCCAGGGTAGCTGCCGTGGGGACCGTGAGTCGGAGACTCGGGAGCGGGCGTTGGTAGTGTCACTTCGGGGCGCTCCTGGCGCATCTTGAGAACTCTAGCCAGCAGCGTCAGCGCCTTGATACGCAGTACTATGAAGGACGTGTCGGAGCGCGGCGGCCCGGGTGGAGGGTTGAGAACCGAGTCCACGCTCTGGTCATCGATGGAGGACACGATTCCAAGCTCGTACTCGATCATCGGGCGCGGGAACGGTGTCCGAATGTCCTCCATCGGGAGGCCAGTGTGCCATAGGTACGCCACGGCGGTACACAGGTCGACCTCATACACCGCCCAGAACGCGTAAATTCGCTCCGCAAGCTCGATCGCGTCCTCTGGTGGAGTTATCGCGTATCCACCCGTGCGCAACGTGCAGTGGATTGCCGCATTAAATGGCGGGGGCGGCGCCCACACACTCGACGGAATGCGGTCGAGCCCACAGGAGATCGCCAGCCTGAAATGTCAGCCATATTCGAGACATATCAACCTACCGGACAGCTGTGCCGGTCATGTGGTACCCGAGGGAGTACTTCTCCTTGGCGAAAAGATAGTTTGTCAGCAGGGCCATGGCGCGCAGCGCATCCAGCAACCGGTCGTGGTTGATAACAGCGACCCGGATCTGCTTTTCGGCGATTTCGTAGAACCGCTGCTCGAGCTGCTTAATGGCCGGCTGGCTCGAGACGCGTGCTGCGAGTGTGTACATGCTGTACAGCAGCGCCGGGTGTGGGCGCTTCGCGGGAGGGAGCGTGAGGCGGGCATAGAAGCGCGGGAGGTGAAGCGTGATGGCGAAGAGCGCCTTGGACGTTAGGCGGGAGAAGAAGAGGTCAAGCCTGGGGTCAGTGGCATTCAGCATGGTATACCCACAGATGGTCTCGGATGCCTGGGGGAACATCATGAGGGTCAAACCAGCCGCCGACGAGTTCGCGACCCTGGGGTATGTCCGGTAGGAGGGTGATATCACCATGTGAGTCAAATGGAACATCCTCTTCTACCGAGACCATCATTGACATTGGGTTAAATGCCGTTCCTTCGCCGCCCGGGGAAACATTTGCAAGCGCGGTGCTGAGGTCTGCCACGGGTTGATCGAGGAAACTCAGGTCAAAGTCGAAGGCTGTTGGGCCTTCACCAGGAAGGCGCGGGTTGGTGGATTGGGGATAGAATGGGCTGCGCGCTGCGTCCACCGGCGCCGCCGAGGAGCTTGTTGGAATCGCGGTGATGTCCATTCGGGCTTTCCGTGGTGGGGGGCCGGCCGCCGTTTCGGGCGGCGAGATGCTGTGATGGTGCGTTCCGCCCGGAGTGGAGGATGGTTGGGAATGAGACCGGGTAGCTGGAGGGGAAATGGGGGCGTAGTGTGTGGACCCGGCGCCGAGGAAGCCGAGAGAGCTGGGATCAACAGTGCTGCCGGATTGGCGACCATCGTGACCTCCGTGTGGCTGTCCGTGGACATGCGACTGGTGATGCTGGCCATGATTGTGCTGGGAGGATGAGGCTGATGCCGAGCCATTTACACTCGCACCCAGCCCGTTAGGCGGTATTGTCGGCGCGCCGGCATTCTGCAGCTGACCCTCAAGCTCGGCTGTCATCAGCGCTGCTCTACTGTTCACTACCAGGACTCACCGATACGGGCCTTGAGGAGCGCAATCCGGCTCGTCGTTTTGCCTGTTTCGTAGACACACTGCTTTTTGAGGCGCACGCAAGTGGCGCACGCAGGCTTGTCGGCGTTGCAGCGCTGTGCATGTCAGCATGGGAATGGAGCTCTGCATGACCGCCGACAATAGCAGCGACGATCGCGGTATGCGATGGGCCAGGCGCGCCGATCGTGGAACGCAGGGTGCGATCCACGACGGATCTGCACGATCGACAAGGACGCCGGCCGGCGGCCGCCGGATTGCAGCACCAGCAACGCGCAAGTCTTTTGCGACATGTAACAGGTACTCACAATTCGGCGCCGTCTGCACGCGAGACACGCATCTCCGCTGGCAGTCAGTGCTAGTCCGAGTTGGCTGGTGGATGGTGCGCGTACCGTTTCAAAGTTTCTGTGGGTCAGCACGCGGTCCACATGAGAAGGGAGACTGTAGAAGAGCAGTCTGGGTCCAGATAGGCTGATACGCAGACACGCAGAGATGCAGATAGGCAGATATGCAGATGTCCAGCCGGCGCCACGGGGACCCCGGTTCACAGCCTATGCCTGCAGTTCGATTGCGACATTACAGCCTCTACACTCACGCTTGCCGGCGGGGCCGGACGAGGGCTCGACGTTGGCATCGAGGCACTCGGAGGAGTCGAGCTCCATCTCGTCACTGCTGTCGGGCATGCCGGAGGAAATGTGGAACGGGCGCGGACGGGGCGTATGAGGTGAGAAGTTGTATTTGATGAGATTGTGATGGAGGGTAGTGAGGATGCAACACACAGCACGACGACCTCGACCCATGTCTTTGATGTTCATCTCTGCGGGTTGCTGTCACTGTCGGCCCCCCTGCGCAGCCTGCGATCCGCCCTGCGGCCTGGCGGCCATCCGCGGTATGCCTCCCTGCGCAGGTGGCTCCGCCAGGGGCTCTAGCGCACTGGCGCGCGTGCGTAGTGCGCAATTCATGAGCGGTCATCC
The DNA here is from genome assembly GCA_001599015.1 of Apiotrichum domesticum. NCBI lineage: Eukaryota > Fungi > Basidiomycota > Tremellomycetes > Trichosporonales > Trichosporonaceae > Apiotrichum > Apiotrichum domesticum. Next base: position 763,973 of record BCFW01000004.1, on the reverse strand, counting down.
GACACCTCATAGCCGGTGTTTACGTAAGATGGGGAGTACTGGAGACCCCAGAGTTTGCCGCATGATCCAGGGCGTCGTCAGCTCTCTTGCCGCCCACACACAGTGCCGTAGATATCCCAGCCTAGATCGCCTAGAAATGCTCGACATGCTCGGTAGTGTTCATACTACAAGCCTCAATGCCAGCAATGCATCAATGCATCTCGGGTCGACAATCGACGGCCTCGATTCAGGTACATATGCATAGGGGCTTGTCCAGGCCTCAGCCCCCAGGAAATGCATTCTGTCGCAGTCTGTAACTGTCGCACATTGCACAATCCGCAGGCCGAACCCGGGTGTCCCCGGGTATACCGGAGTGGAGAAGCGTGTTGTGCCTGAAACCCGCAAGTCCGGTACAGACACTTGGACGCTGGCCCTGGAAAGAGTGGGATGTGATTCAAAAAAGAACAGCCAAACCCCGGTCCGAGGATGACGACGACGACTATTGTACCTCCAGGATCCAGGATATCAGGATAAGACCTTGAAGAAGCCGAGGAGGCGCGAGGGATGTAATGCCAGGATCGCGGTCTCAAGAGTTGGACAGAAGAGAAATCATCGCAACAACAACGGCTATGAAAAACAGCAGCCACCCGGGCCGACATCGGTGACTAGCTTTTTATTATTACGATCGCGAATTCGACTGCCGATGGACGCCATGTCGCTGCACACACCCCAAGATGACCTGCTCACCAGTACTGTACAGTCGGATGTAAGTACGCTACTGACATTGACCCGACTGCGGCCTAGCGGTCGAGACTTGTCAGCCATCTGCTCTGGAATTCAGCTATAATGGCTGGTGGCACCCCCAAGTCCTAGCCGACGTCCTTGGCGAATCCCATGTTCTTTGCTGCCACCCAGGCACCTTCTGATCGCCATGTCCTTTGGAGCTTGACATCTAGATGTGCAATCTATACATCTGCCTTTAGCTCAATTATATCTCTAACACCTACTAACCTAAAACACGAGCTTTCTTCAATCAGCAGCACAAAAGACTACCTACCAAGGCATTGGAGGCGGGGAGCGCGGCTCCCCCCCGCCTCAGTGATCTCCGCTCCACAGGCTCTGACCCTCCCATTGCGACTCTTCCTGGGAGTAGTCGGCTTCCCAAGTTGGATTGTATAATGGTGGTAGGAGATATCCCTCCGCCGAAGCGGGAGTGAAGCCGTCAACGGACGGGTCCGTCCCTGCGGGAGGGTGCATCGGCGCGGCACGCGGAGCTCTGCTCCGAGCCGCGCGCGGCAAGGGTGAAAGTCTCGTTTCGGACATGGCGGCTGTCGTTCCGGCATGAGTCGCACCCAGACTGCCTGTTTCCAAGTTTGCCATGGCGTAATCATCGCGTTTTGACCGCGAAGCTTTTGAAGGCGCATCGGCTCGAGTGGTGTGCAATGAACTTTGTGTGGAGTGAAGGTTGGAGACTGGGTGCGTCAGCCCATGCTCGTCGATAGCGAACATGGGATCTGCGGGAGGATGGGCGAGGCGTCGTCGGCGCCTCCGGAGGTAGAACCATGTGATCAGGACAACGGCGATGAGAAGACCGCATATTGCAACGGCGATGCCGGCCGCTTCGCCTGGGGCAATTCGCGATGATGGCTCAGCGCCGGTGTCTGACGCCACAGGAGATGTGATACTCCGCGACTCAAAGCTGGACGGAGTCAAAGATCCCGTTGACACCTTTGAGGGCGATAAGTCTGTAGTGGGTGACGCGGAGAGTCCAGTTGAGGAGGGTGAGGAAGGTGAGGAGGGTGAGGAAGGTGAGGAGGGCGAGGAAGACGAGGACGGCGAGGTGGTCCCGAGCAAGGTGGTACCGAGCGATTCAGAGGTGAATGTAGCCAGCACTTCAGAGGAAGTGGCTGTGTCAAGAGTGGATGATGTCGGCTCTACAGGAGTTGACGCCGGTGTCGAACTGGATGTCGATTCAGTCTCTTCAGATTGAGCGGACGCTGTCGAGCCTGCGGCATCTGCAGGTGAACAGCCGTCTACGACGGGAAGAGGGTTTGACGGGATAACATATGCGGCATGGATCAAATGGAGCTCCAGTTGGTCGCCAGGCTGAACATTGACGACATCCCAGGTAAACGGGTTGGGCACGGCCGATGACAGAATGTTAGTGCGTACGCCGCCACTATTCTTGTACAGCACCCTGCGACAATGTCAACCGGTATGGTCGACTCTCTGTTTCACTCACACATTCCACGATCGCACAGCAGCGTGAACGTCGCTCCATGCCCATGTTATACTACCGCATGTCGGCGCATTGGACGGCTGGGTCACCCAGGCAAACCCCTCGCCGCCCTGCGCCTGCACAAGCTGCAGAGTGGCCAGAACGATCGCGACCGACCAGAGCAGCCAGTCGAATGGCATTCTGATCCTCACTGCGCACACTGCGGTATGTCGGCACTGTCAATGCCCTGTAAAGTCAGCAATAGTCTCTTCTTGGAATCTCACCTCCAAGCGAGTGTAAAGCTTCGGGAGTGAATGGTGATGTTGTATCGACACATCGAACTTCCACATTATTGTTACGCTTGGGTTCGGTGGTCATCAGTTCCACGATGGGCGACGACCGTCATGCCCCAAGACAAGGCCCGGCGCCCATTCCACCGTTCCAGATGCCCCAAGGCATCCACAAAACGCAGACTGAAACACTTGGTATTGCTGTGTTCTCTCCCGCGTACGAGACTGGATCTTAATCTGAACTGAAAATCCAAATACAGTGGATCTTAATCTGAACTGTAAACCCAAATACAGTTGCTGAACCCCTTCCGTATCGTGAAGTCCCCGAAGCTTGTGATGTCTGGTCTCATATAAAATAAAGAAGGTGTGTTGGTTGCAATGCCCGACCTGACTTCCTGTGGACTGCCGACAATTCCTGACAGGAGAGGAGTAAAGTATGGCCACACCACTAAAACCTCTCGACACTCAATAACGAAGTTTGGCGACGCCATGTTGAACGTTCGATTTCACCGTGCAGCGCTGCTGGTGGCCGCTTGCGCATTTATCAGCCAATGCCGGGCAGTCGAGCGCAATCTCAACTGGGCTGTGTTCACGCTTCCGCCTTATGGTAAGTAGCCAGTCAATGGCCGTACTGATCTCAGTGTGCACGACGGGAAGGTCACACTGGCGCTTCGACAATATCACGTCAACGCGCTACTGGGTGTGAGTACCGAGCCTTTTCTGTTGTATGCTCGCTAACTCTACAGGTTTGTCTATCAAGAAAACGAAAAACCGCAGTACACTAATAGGAATCAGTTGAGCAATGACTTGACATTGGTCTTGACAGAGAACAACAAGGTTGATCCGGCATATAGGATCAGACTAAACGTTGTTACCTGGGATCTGATTGATCATCCGAGGATCACTGTCACGTCCGAGTCGGAATGGGTTCGTGTCGTCGACGGACACTGCGACACCGGGTTTGAGAACATAGGCGCAGGCTCTTCTCAGGCCCCTCCATCGATTTCCTCGGCGGCACAAGCACCGTCTGGACCATTGGAAGACGAGTCGTCCACAGAGTCGCCCACAGAGTCGCCCACAGAGTCGCCGTCACCCACACCTGAAACCACCTTCGTGGAACCAAGTGCCACTTCAACATCTTCGTCTTCTTCAGACACAGCAAATGACATTTCGTGGACTTTTTCAACAACGACTACGTCTTCCGCCGCCCCAATCTCAACATCAACAACCAGCACGGCAGCAACCAGCACGGCAGCAACCAGCACTTCCCTTTCTCTCACACCGGTTTACACCACTTCCTCTAATACTCCCCTCGCCTCTGCCTCTTTCACTTCCACCAGCGACACCTCCACCTCTTCGACGTCCACTGAGCCAATGCCCTCCAACGACACCCTTCGTTCCAGTGACCCGAAAACGACGTCACCGGTCTCCAAAAGCGCCATCGCAGGCATAGTGATCGGCTGTGTCGCGCTGGTGGCTTTCCTGATTCTCGCCTTTTGCCTGGTTCGACACCGTCGTCAAACACGCAGCAAGGACGACGCGCTGTACGTGTACTACGACGCGCCAGGCCCCCAGGAGCCCTTCCATCCGCCGCCGACGGTTGATCACCGCGACATGGTCAAAGCGCCCGTTCCGCTCTCGACCGGCCCGACCGTCAACAGGGATCTTCCAGTGTATCCCAACACCTCGCCGTCAATCAGAGGGTTGACAACCACCTCTGATGAAGGTGATAGCGAAAAGGCTCCGAACTCCGAGGACACGCCAGACTTGCATACGGCCTTCATACCCCATCACGATACCGATGTCGGGCGCATCCGGATGATTCGTCCACCCAGGTACAGGTAGCCTTGGTAACGATACCCTGTACCCCACTCGCGCTTGTCCGTAACTAGGAACAACTAAGGTCCGGCATGCGGCCCGCACCTAGAAGTGCCGAAGAGTTATTGAAGCATAGACCAGGCTCTCTGGCGGTAAAGCACACCATGTTGTTGGTTATGAAAAGATAGAATAATGAGCCTCTGAGCCGGGAGATGCGTGCAACACCATCTCAAGGCGGCGCAATTAGGTTTCCGACAGGCACAGGACCTGGAGGAGGCCGTGTTCCGTACCAGATGAAACATCACCCGCACTTCGAATCGCGTCAGACAGAAGGTACAGCCGATTCGGTCAAATGCTGTGTTGACCCACCTTCGCCATTATCGCCCTCAACCATGTCGCAGCTGGAAGATGCGGAGAGGGCCTCAGTCTGCTATGGAAGGCACAGCCGGCGCCCAGCCTCAAGCGTTGTGATGTACCAACTACCGGGCAGCTTGGGTCAGCCAGTGGCCTCTGTCTCCTTGGATTCAGGTCCCGGGAAAGGCAACACGAGGGTAACGCGGCCAAAGACTTAGACTTTGTGCTGTGATTTGCTGCGTTTTGCATCGTCCTTTACGCGTCACTCGTGGCATTGTCACAAGACCGGGAGATCTCTTGCCCTCTTCCACTGTGCAAAATCTAGTTGCTCCACGCATATCGCGCCCGCGTTTGTGTTCAGCGGTGCAAACTCTAATCCAGAGGATCCAGTTGCGTAGATGTTAAGAGGCCCCAATGACCCCTCTACTGCAGACTGACTCACACATGGCGAGGTCGAGGTAGATAAAGATGACTGTGCATCTCATAACTCTCATCTCCCAGAAGCGTTTGCTGTCATCGCCATTCTGCCCATCCAGCCATGCCCGGCACAAGGCATTCCGGCCCGTTACAATTTGGACTGGGCGGTGTGGACCATCCCTCCGTACGGTAAGCCCAGGATTTCTATCGTCCGCCGTCCAAAAGCGAATGCGGAGTCGTGCAGTTTGCAAAACCGGTCAGTTGTACTGGCGCTTCGACAACGTGACGACAAGTAGCACCTATCGTGTGTGAGTGCTTTTCGAGAGACAATGCCGACTTGTCAACCCCCACACAACTTGTTCTTACAAGAACAGACAAACTCTTCCATACGGTGACCGGAACGCCGCAACAGGGTACAATAAGCTCGCTCAACGAAGCTCTGCCTTGATGTGGTCAGTGACAAATGAGACTCTCCTGGCAGGTGTGGAAAGCCTTGTGATGGAAGTTATCGCGGCCGGGATCCGGTTGTGGTCTCATTGTCCGGGCCTGTTCCTATTAGAGATGGTCACTGTGATTCCAGTTCTGAGAACAAGCCGTCGGACGACTCCAGTGGCGTTTCGTCGTAACAGCCTTCTGAGCAATCGTCCCCCACCCCTCAAAGTAGCTCCTTTTCAGAAACGCCTACGCCAGAGCCTTCGCCCAAAATCGCACCACATTGCCTCCCTCATCGCCACGACCGACGACCGCACAGCAGACGGCCGCGGAGATGAGTATTGTCTCTGACCCGTCAGTTTCGCCTTTGACCGCGAGACCGAGACCTCTTCATCCACTTCCGCGGTTCTCACCACTGGGCTGTCAGAAGCGCGGAATTCTGCCTCGACACGAAACCTCCCGAGCGGCGCCATTGCGGTATTGTCCTTGGTTCAATTGCCCTGCTAGTCGGTGAAGTTTTGGGCTATCTTCTGCTACGGTACTGCAAGCGCCGAGAACGCGACGGACTTTCCGCAGTATCCCATGCGTAGCATGCCCGCGACCTGTACGCATTCGTCCCCATTTGGTCACCGCTGAGGAGGAAAAGGGCTCAGTCGCCGATGCAAGGGCTCAGTCCTCCTCCTTGCGTGAAGATGCGATTCCTGGACCTCAACATGACATGGACGCTGGACGCATCCGCGTCATTCGGCCACCCAAATACAATTAAAGGGAGTTGTTCAAGTATGTATAGTATTTACAGGAAACGGCGCAACGCATCCAACGCATGTCGAGAGCACCACAGATGGCCAGGAACAACGCAGCACTCCCAAGCTGACTTGTACTGCCTGACCAACAGAGCTTTGTATGTGTGTAGATTTGTAGTACATGATTATTGTGGCTGACTTTATACAATGTCTACATGACCCATTTCGCTCTCAGTGTCCTCTACGCCGAGAACCCTGTCCCCACATGCTTTGACCTTCCCACCGTGACTCCTCCTCGTCGAAGTCGGCTTCCCATGTTGGGTCATACATAGGTGGGAGGAGTTCCTGACCGGTCGATGGTCCGGTCGATCCACTTGTCGGTCCTGATTCACTCGTTGCTGTGAGGGTCTGTGACGCCGAAGACATTGTGGAAGGGCGAGTCAATCGTGGGGCTCTTGGCCCAGCGGGGCGCCGAGTGGAGGGAGCGGCGAACGATGGTGCGTGGGTTCCTGCCACACTTTTCACGGACAGCCCGTGCTGTACCGTATGCGTCGGGCTTGGTGGAGGAAGGAATGGAGTCGGTGAGGGTAGCCCCGGCGGGGTATGTTGGAGATCAACAGCGTTAATTGTATTGTGTTGTGGCGACTGGGAGCGGCGACGGCGATTGCGAAGGTAGAGCCATAGAAGAAGGACCACAGAGGCGACGAGGACAACAATGGCAACAGCGATGCCTGCGGATTCGCCTGCGGATAACCCCCGCGATCCGCTATTGGCATGGGCCGTTACAGTCGGCGGCGAAGTGGGATCTGGCTGAGACCCTGTGGAGTTGGAGGCCAAGGATCGGGGTGCAGAGAGCGAGGGCAGTGACCCTGTTGAGACACCTGATGAGGTTCGGGGAAACGTTGTTACTGCAAGAGTTGAAGAGGTTGAAGAACTTTGCGGTATGGGCTGTTCTGATGTCGTTTGCTGCTGCTGGGAGGAAGTGGGGGAAGTGTCTGACGAAGAGGGAGTTTCCTGGGATAACGGCGACGACGACGGCGATTCTGCGGGCGGGGGCGAAGGGGCCGGCGAAGGTGTAGGATCAGGTGAGGGCTGAGGAGGCTCCGATGTTTGCGGTGGGTTCACCTGCGTGCATCCATCCACAACGTCAAGAATGTTTGCCGTCTCCCTTTGCTGGGCCTTCTGGAGAACGAGAACAACCTTGTCTCCCGGTTGAACGCCAGTCACTGACCAGGTGAATTCTGTATTTGCTTGGGAGCTCAACAGATTACTTCGAGCACCTCCCCGGTCCCTGTACAACAGCCTGACAAGTTAGCCTGTCCTCAGACTGTGTCAAGTCGTTGAAGCGATGACACCGCATATAGAAAACTCACACAAACCAGCTTCCGCCGTTTATGTTTGTCCACGTCCAAGTGATACTGCCACACGTCGGAGCGTTGGGCGGCTGGCTGTTCCATGAGACCGTTCGGCCCTGGCCGAGCACGGTGACTGGGAACAGCGCGGCCATCACCACCAGCCACAGAAGACGCGTGGGCTGCACCATAGCGTTAGTCCGGAGTCGTGTCGCTCTCCATATCCTGTTCATAGCAGGGGTTCGTTGACGAGCGGAGGAAACGTCGGTTTGTCGGGTCCAAGATTGAAGAGTTGATGGTACCACAATGTGGCCAGAGGCGATCTTTACATGATGAAGGAGCTTCTAAGAAGTCTCGCCGCTCAGCGCCCGCACCAGCATCGCATTGACGAGCCGCAGAACTGACTCCTCTGGTTATGAACTGTCGGTCATGGATTAAAAAAGTCCGTGCTGCCCCGGCCCGGGGTGGCACATGGTGTCAAGAGCGCAGGTGTCCGGCTAGTCCAGGCCGCTCGACTGAGTAACGTGGTAACGTACATTTCAGGATGAAGGGTTGTCCCGATATGGCATCCTATGCGGAGTTTGGTGAAACTGAGGCGATACAGGAAGCGCTGCTGGGTGTTGAACCGAAGCTCATGCCGAAACCCAATTTGCAAAGTCTTGAGCTTCTTCTTAGGAACAGCGGCCCGACCGCGTCTCGCCACGTCTGTAAAGAGTGGTGAGCATCGTAAACTACCGCGCATTTGCTCCGCTCTTTCTGTATCATCGAGCCAAAGGGAAAGTTTTAGGGTGCATGTCACTGTAGATGCGGTGAATAGGATTGATACCACACTCCTGGTCGTCGACTCGACCAGACCACTGCTTTTATAAGACTTCTATCACTTCTTCTCGTTGATATCACCCCCAACTCATGTGCACCATGATCAACACCTCCAAAGGTTCGCGGCGGCGCAGTACACTCGCCAAGGTCATCATGTTCGCTTTAGCTGCGGTTCTGTTCATTCAGCCATGCCAGGCAGAACTCCAACTGGTCGACTGGGCTGTTTTCACGGCTCCCACTCATGGTATGTTGCTTACTTCACTTCGACCTTGAAGTTTGCAACAACTGCTGATAGACAGTCTGTCGAACTGGAACCTCGTACTGGCGCTTTGACAATATAACATCAGATAACTATCGGGTGTAAGTGCAGACATCTGAACAGCCATGCCGAGGCTTGCGCCGTACTCTTGAAATTGTGATCAAGCCCTTAACATTGCAGAAAGATTTTTCCAAACGGAGATCCCTTTTCTATGAGGGGTGCATATCAGGACCTTGGCCATCTCACCAACGACGTCGTCTGGGAGGTGAAGTCGGACACGCTTCTCCAGGGCGTTGAGACTGTCCAAATGGAGGTTTCATCCCTTCTGACAACTCATAACGACACGTCAACGGTATCGCGGTCTTCGCTTGTACCGGTCGTGGACGGCCATTGCGATACGGGCTTTGAGAATAGAGACGGGGGAGCGCCCGCGACGACACCTGCTGGGACATCATCTCAACAACAGGTGGCCCCGCCCAGCAGTTCGACTTCAGCGGCGACATCGACCGAGCAGGCTGGCACGCCTTCAGAAACGCCTTCAGAAACGCCTTCGAAAATGCCTTCAGAGATTCCTTCTACCAGCTCGAATCCAACCCCGGACAGCACCACAAAACCGCCGGCTGCGACGTCCTCATCGGAGGGTCCTCTCACCGCTACAATGAACGTTACTGCCACAATGTCGACCTCATCTGCAGCTACTTCCAACGCTACCATCACCTCATCAACCGCAACTCTTTTGGAGACTCTGTCATCAACATCCAGTCTTGCACCGAACTCATCTGGCATCGTTGCCGGAGCCCCCCAGAAAGCCAGTAATACTTCGCGGCGCCTGTCCGGCGGAGCAATTGCGGGAATTGTTCTCGGCGTCCTGGCCCTTATGGCCATTCTCCTTCTGGTAGCATTTGCTATCCGGCATTACAGACGGGCGCAAAACAGCGACGATGATGTGTACGTCTACAAGGACACACCCGACCCTCACGTCCCTTTCTATCCCCCGCCCCACACTGCTCAGGACGCAAAGCCGCCCTTGCCCGTATCATCTGCGCCTGCCGTAAACAACGACCTTCCGGGGCATCTCGCCACTTGGTCCAGCCCCACCGCGGGAGGTTTCAGAACCGTCAACAGTGACCCGGATGAGAAGAGTTGGTCTACAGGCTCCACATCTCTCCCAGGGTCTAGTCAGGCGCGCCATCAACACGCGGAAACCCCTACTCTTGCTCCGGTGCACGAGAAGGACGCTGGGCGGATCCGAGCCATTCGCCCACCAAAGTATTTGTAGTCTGTATATTGTAGTTTATGAAATTGTTATTTTAATCTAAGAGTTCTGAGTGCAGTGTCAGTTCATGCAGAGCCCTGAAACCTTGCGGTTGTAGGCCGCAATAAGGGTTTTGCGTGGGCCTCGCCAGCGCCGCGGTCAGCCTGAAACGCGCTAAGATCCCTACTTACGGCATCTCGGCGGTAACGGCATGCAAATCCACAACTTTGGGTTTTATGATCATCCGATGCGGTTAGACTAGGAAGATGGGAGATAGGGTGGACGGACTGACCAGTTGAGAATTTTACTTGCTGTCTTTCACGCGCCGAGGACCACGAAACACGAGGAGGGAAAGTTTACCCCACCCTCTTCTTCCCGTGGGAATGCACGATGCCGTGTTGGTTGTATACGTACATCTATAGTCCCTTCTCTCACGGGCAGGCACGGCCAGCTTGTCACGACAGGCGTACTGGGAGAGAAAGTGTGGTGCCTCGCGAGGCTCTGCACTTTTGTCTGGAGGACTGATGGAAGCAATCAGTGAGTGACAATCAGGTTGGCGTTGATATCCTCATGTCATCAACGTCATCAATGTCGAACTTGTCCTCACGTGCTCGGACCCGTTGTCGCGTTATCGACTGCGGCGGGATATCGATTGTGACGAGGGTCGTCTAGAGCTCTAGGGCGATGACGAAAACCACGAGGGAAATGATTCGGTGCTGCGATTCCCAAGCCCGCGGTGGTCGTAGAGGTATCTCGAGTGGCTGGGGATGAGGAGGAGGCAGACTTGAAGGTAAGGACGACACCGATGCGGATATGCGGGCCACTTGCGGACTTTGCACCCGAAGTACGGGATTCCACACGGTTCTAGTTCTTCTTATCTGCTGCGGAATGATGCACAGATACTGCCATTGCAGGGTTTAAAGCCATATCACGGCCCCGTGGATGGGCGGCGGGGCGGAGATCTCTCTGTGCTTGTTCCACTTTAAGCCGGTTTGATTTGTTGAATTTGGCTTGGAACCCCACCGAACACTATCATCACCCCTCAAACAGTAGTCACTCTCGTATAATGGCGTCACTCCTCCTTCCTCCCTAATGGGAGTACCGGTTGACAACGGGGTGCTTCTTGCTGAGTGAGTAGGGGATAGCCGGTCCTGTCAGGTCGCAGATAGAGATGCATACACGTACAGTATAGAGTGTTGTACGAGCGCACAGCATAGTCCAGATACGCGCCCCGATTACACGGATGATACTCGGGTGAACAGACTAGGGGCCGTCCGAGCTGTCGAGCTCTCGGAGCGCACTACAGGCAGCCTTCCAGCTCTCACCGATGACCGAAAGATCTGACCTTTACGCGATATCGCGATCTCACTAGGGGAGCTCTCGTCGATTGACGTCCAATATCCGAGGCCGAGTTCCTAAACCGCTGCCGCTAAGCCTGAGCGCCGCGCGCAGCGGCGAGGCGCATGCGCGCAGCGACGAGGTTGACTGCCGCAGCGAGGAGGAGGCTCGTCCCGGGCTGTACCTCTGATGTGTCCTGAGAGTAAGCCATGCAGAGCAGAGCGGCAGCCACGTACGGGAGAATGGGCGCGGCCTACCAAGCCGTCACGGATTCGGCCGTGGAACTCCATGCTTGCAACTTCCGCATCCTCCATGAGAATGAAGGCCTTCCGCCCGCTGAACGAGAACTTGAGGACCGCGAGTGGCGAGCCATCTGGGTAGACTATCGGCGTCTTCCTGAACACTGCAAGTCAGCACTTGGACATACGCAGCGTTCCAGCGCACGTACCGCCCTTAGGCTCGACACGGAACAGCTGGCCGTCGGGGGTCTCGCAACGGAAGACCGGTGCCTTCCAGCTCCCACCGTCGACTTGGACGGTCAAGAGGAGCTGGCCGGACGGACTGGTGAGGGCTGGGGTCAGCTGGATGCTTTGGCGGACGTACTCCTTGACTCCTTGTGGTCCGCAAACGCGCCGCCGCCGACAACGAAGACTGGCGTTCCCGAATCGTCCGTGATGGTAAACTCGTCCTGCTGTCAACCCTGTGAAGACCGTGGGCAGTCCGCAGTCTCACGTCCTGAAAACCCTTGAGCGGCTGTCCGAAGACAAGAGTCGTGGCTGTCGGTCGCGCGTATGCGGCCAGCAGGGCGTGTGGTTGCGGATGGGGTATCGATTGTTGCTTGGATTTCATTGTAATGTGTGCAAGAGACAATGGGGGTTGCATTCGTGGAATAGTTCTTGTAGGGCGTGACGAGCGTCTGGTTATAGCTGGCCGCTGGTTACCTCTGTGACATCCGGATCTGCACCGGTTTCCAGGTTTACTTATCTCGAACTTTATCTTCCCACAAGACCTGTATCGTACACAAAAAGCTGTGCATGCTGTGTCCCGAAGATTCCAAGACGCTCCGTCGCGATGCCACCTACTGTTTCTGCGCAGGTCTATATTCGCCAGAGATAGTCAACACAAGATGACAAGGAACCAGAAAAGCAAGTGGGCAAACCTGTCTGCGGATCCGCTCGGGACTTCATCTCGGCATTCGGTCGCGGATCCGACTGACGACATTATCGCAAATTCCGCAAACAACAGCCATCAATATTCAACCTAGCGGGCAAGCGGCCGTGATGCAAGTGCGACAACCTGATGGCCGCCTATCGCCTCAGCGTCCAATAGTCCATGCTGTCGAAGTGTAGACAGATCAGGCGACCTTGAATTGACGCTTGTATGCCTCCCACCTATCCATGCTATCCACACCGAGCTGCATACGATTGGACGCGGTGTCATGCGTCGCCTGCCCACAATCGCGGGATGGCGCGCCATCCCTGGCCCCAAGACGCCTTCCATCAAACTAAGTTGGGCGTCAGATAAGTCCCGGCCATTTCGTTATCTCATCGCAAGGCGGAATTCGCCCCCGACGCCGCATCCGCAGTGAGGGCCCCACACATCACAGTTTGCGGATCACGTATCAAGCCGACGCGGGGCCGAACATGCCAGCCAACGCGCATCGCGGCATCACGGCAATGTCCTTGCCCACCTACCATTGCGGCCGCTGCCGCCGTAGTATGTAGCCTGTCTGTCTGCTGTTCCGATCTCTTGGCTCTTGGCTGTGGGAACGAGTGGTGCCCCTCGGTATTGGGCCCCGCCCCGCCTAATCCTACTCTCCTTGTACCTGGTTTGTGCCGGCCCGCTGTCTTGGTAGCGACGGAAAAGTAGAACAAACACAATGACAAGCAGCCTGCCTTGCACTCAATTGCGTTCCGCGTGCCAAGCAAAGAAACGGCAGTTGAGGGGTTGATCGGGATGTTTGGCATTCTCGATACGAAGGAAGGGAGAGTATCGAGAGCAAGGGGACCTACATATGTCCAAGACAAAGTGCTATATATCAAGCGAATGCTCCTGTCCCGCTCACCTGTTCAAACCTCTCGAGTTTGTCTCCTCGCAACTTCTGACCATGCTGTTCTTCAAGACGGCGCTCCTTTTCGCTCTGGCGACCACCCTCGCCGGCGCTGTACCCGGCGACTGGAAGGACAAGAACGATAAGGACTGTGACGTCCACAAACCCGAGAAGCCCCATAAGCCCGGCAAGCCCGGCGGCGGGAAGAAGAAGCCAAACATCGTGCTGATCCGTGCGTTTATACTTGTGCTTTTCTGACGGCAGTCACCGATGACCAGGATAAACGCACGACCATGTTCAGGGAGTATCTCCCGCGCATCTTCAAACACCTCGTTGATGAAGGCCTAACCTACGAGCACTTCTTCTCGCCCGTGAGCATCTGCTGCCCTGCGCGCGTATCGCTCCTGCGTGCGCAGCACGCGCACAACCACAACATCACCTTCGTCAACCCCCCCTATGGCGGGTGGGATCTCTTCAACGAGTTTGGATATGTGAACCACACCATTGCAGACTTCCTCCAACAGGCCGGTTACGACACGTACTACGTCGGCAAGTACATGAACGGCCACTCGGAGAAAAACTGTGTCGAGCTTCCTGTTTCTGGCTTTGTGGGTCTTTGGGTCAACAGGCAAAGGGTGTGCTGACCTCAGACCTCGCACGACATGGCTGTTGGTGAGGATCGCATTGCCCGATGGGATCGCGACCCCGTGCTCCGTCCCGATGACGCCCCGACGCCCCCGCTCTTATGCTAACCCCAGACCCCTGGACCTACGACTACTGGAGTGTAAGTGTCCCACTCATGTACGCTTGGGTGCATCACTGACAGCAGCCCGGCTTCTCGCGCGACAGTGAGCCTCAGCACCTTTCGATCTAACCGCAGACCAGGAGATGATACTCTCGCCAGGCGTGTACAGCGGCGATTTCTCCGCCGAGAAGACTCTTGCGTATTTCGACACCGCGCTTGCAAACGACAAGCCGTTCTTCATCGGCTACTCGCCCCTCGGGCCACACACGTGGGCAGACGGTAACCTCCCTCTCACCACCGACATCAAGTTCCAAATCCCCGAGGGGCCACCGCGCGCGGCGTACATGTTCCCCACGGCAGAGCTGCCCCGCGTCGAGACTTGGAATCCTGATGAGCCTCTTGGCGTCAGTTGGGTTAAGACGCTGCCGAAGCTTGTGAGCCAAGTACCATCTGTGCTGCTCACACCAGAACCGCACGGTTGAAGCATACTTTGACGACTTCTACCGCGGGCGTCTGCGTGCGATGCAGCCGATTGACGAGTTTGTCGAGGACCTGGTCGAGAAGCTGCGGGCAGCGGGGGAGCTCGACAACACGTACATCATCCTGACGTCGGACAACGGGTTTGCAATGGGCACGCACCGCCGGCAGCCGGGCAAGACGCTCGGTATGGAGGACGATATCAATGTGCCGATGGTCATCCGTGGCCCGGGAATTCCGCGCGGTAAAGTCGACGACGTCAGCCTGTACAACATGGTCGACCTGGCCGAGACGATTATGCGCCTCGGCGGTGCTAAGAGCGACTACGAGAACGACGGCGTCATGATGAACCTCCACCAGAACAACAAGGACAAGGACGGGAAGCAGGCAGAGCAACACAAGAAGGCGCGCCACAGCATCTCCGAGTACTGGGTTCAGGTCGTCGAAGAGGGCATCTTCAGCAACCCTTGGCGGAACAACAACACGTACCGCACCCTCCGTGTCGCGGACGAGACCACCGGCGTGTCCTACTCGTACTCGGTATGGTGCACTGGCGAGCGCGAGCTATACGACCTGCACGAGGACCCGCACCAGGCGCGCAACCTCATGATCCCCCTGAACAGCGCCCGAGAGTTTGCGCCCTTTGACACAAGGAAGGACGGACAGCCGATTCTCTCGGAGGAGATGCAGCGGCTCATGCACCGCCTCGACGGCCTGCTCCTCGTGCTCAAGACGTGCAAGGGGGACACCTGCCGCGATCCGTACGGAGAGATGTTCTCCAGTCTCAATAAGAAGCCGACAAAGCTCAGCGATACCATGGACACAAAGTACGACGCGTACTTCGCGTCCCTCCCCAAGGTCCGCTTCGACACGTGTACTCTCGGGTTCCACCTCCGTCTCGAGCTGCCCGTATGGGAGCACAAGCTTGCGTATTAGGATGAAAAGCTCAAAGGCAAAAGAAAGCATATGCTGTCAGTATCAAGTATATCAGTTAGTGGTCGGAAGTACTACAATGAATGGCAGAGGAATTCTGAATGAGAGTGTTGCTGCGTTTGTTGAAATCCCGTTTGTTGTGTTTTGTTGTGTCGTCACGCGTCATGTCGCGTCCTCTCGATCTCTCGATCCTCTTGGAAGCTCGGAAGATGGAGGGGGCATTGCCGAGCGGATGTGCGGATATTGCTTCTTTTGCGACAGTGGCGCTGGTTGTAGGAGCCGGTTTAAACAATCACGTGATTTGAGAAGAATTGTAATCATGTGTTTTGTTTGTATGGATACCCGATGCCGGGATCTACACTTCGTATGTCCTTTGTTATTCGAGTGCATCTGTGCCCTAATCCCCCAAGATCCCAAGATCCTGATCAAATGACGTGGGCCACTCCGCTTCTGTTTTTTTACACCGTGGCCCATGGGCGTCCCGTGGAATGCCGTCGCCGGCGGACACGGCCTGTCGCGCCCTCAGCGATGCGCCACGCGCCACGCAGAACCGCCATGTGTTCTTGCGGGACCCAGGGGGTGGGAACGTAGTCAACATCGCGCGGCGAGGTTGCACAACGGCGCCGGCCCATGCCACAGCTGTACAGGCTAATGTCTAGGCCGAGCGCTAACGTTGGCGGACCTTGGGACGAGGCACACGCGCAGAGGTCGCCGCGCCGCTAACCGGCGGCCGGGGTAGAGTGGGGGTGGTTAGCTCTGGGGCCCCGTGCCGGCTAAGTTTTCAGTGGTTATCCGGCACAAGTGCCAAGGGTAGGTAGGTGGTTCCACGATCCACCACCACAAGCCCCGCAGCCACTCTCTCTCTCAAAGTCACTGTCCTTTTCCACCTTTCGAGAACGGACACACCTCGTGCAGCCATTCTCTTCTTTTTCACCATCCATCTCATCACATTCACCCATCTCACTTCCCCACCACCACCCCATCGCTCGTTGTATCTATCACCATGCCTATGCTCCGCCCGTTCCCCGTCGTGCCGGACCTCAAGCACCAGAGCGTCGTGAGTGGCCACTCAGCCCGGTGCCAGGCTTTTCTCTGGCACTCGAGCTCGGACTCAAGACTCAACCAGCACACGGCAAACAGTGATGTTCTTTACAGAAGCTGACCCCAGCCTATTCCAAGCACGGAGAGCGCTGACTCGAGCTGTAAGTCATTTTTTCTTCTGCTCAACTGACTCCTCAGCCGTCTACAAGAGCGGTTCGTAGACCATGGCTGGCGCAACTGCATCATGTTGTTTCCCCCGCTAATGCCAGGAATCGTGCCAGAGGAGCTCATCTATCACACACCGGATGGTGACAAGCTTCCCGACACTGTCTTCGAGATCTTCGAGCTCGGTGAGTACTGGACTTCGAGGGTTTCACTCACTGTTAGCCCTGAAGAACACCCCCAACCAGGCCATTTTCCGCTCGCGCGTGCGCACTCCCCCCACCGCCCCCGGAGAGCCGCATGGATGGAGCACGGAGACATACGACACCACGTACGCGCAGGCCGCGGCGCGGCGCAACGCGCTCGGCTCGGCACTCCTCTCGCTCGAGCGTCTCGGCCAGCTGCGCGACCCCCGCCTGCCCGCTGACACTCCCTCGCCCGTCGAGGTCGCCAGCCACCAGCTCCCCGCTTGGGGCGACAAGCTCAAGGCCGGCGCACGCCGTGGTTGGGGTGTCGGTATCTGGTGCCTCAACCGCGAGGAGTGGCAGGTCGTCGATCTTGCGTGCCACGCGTACGGTCTCGTCGGTGTCTCGCTGTACGAGACCCTTGGCCCCGACACTGCCAAGTACATGTGAGTGACTAAATATGGGGTGCAGAACGTAGTAAAGAATGGCGTAGAAACTTCTACACGCGCTGGACCGGACTATGCGGATGTTCCCCAAGGGTTATTCCCCGCCCCGCGAAATTCACCTCGCTCACACCTCAGCACCAACCACGCTCCCCTCGCCATCATCTTCTCGTCGTCTAACCACGTTGAGCAGCTGCTCCGCATGGCGCCTGAGACGCCCTCGCTTCGCGCCATTGTCTCGGTTGACCCGATCGGCCCGGCTGAGCGCACGATCTACAACCAGTGGGCCGCGTCGCTCGGCCTGACTTTCTACCAGATTGACGAGCTCGAGGAGTTCGGCAACCAGGCCGGTGTTTACACCGCCCCCGGTCCCGCCGAGGACGAGAAGGACCTTGACAAGAACCGTATCATGTCCATCTCGTACACCTCGGGCACGACCGGCAACCCCAAGGGTGTCATGCTCTCCAACTGGAACATGACCTCCGCTGTCAACGCCTGCACGTACGGCATCGGTAACCTCACCGACGGCTTCCGCCACTTCTCGTTCCTCCCCCTCGCGCACATCTACGAGCGTCTTCTCCAGTTCCTCGTCATGATCGGCAGCGGTACCATCTGCTTCGCTACTGGCGACGTTACTAAGATCATGGAGGACGCGCAGATTATGAAGCCGCACTTCATGCCCGGTGTCCCTCGTATCTGGAACCGCATCTACGCTGCCATCAACCTCCAGATGCAGACGCCCGGCCTCAAGGGGGCGCTCCTTCGCCGTGCCATCTCTGCCAAGCTCGCCAACTTCCGCAAGGATGGCACCTACACTCACGCCATTTACGACCGTCTTGTGTTCAACAAGATCCGCGGCCTCGTCGGCGGTGAGGTCAAGTACATGCTCACCGGCTCGGCTCCTCTTGCCCCCAAGGTTCAGGAGTTCCTTGCCGTCGCGTTCTGCGTCGAGTTTGCCCAGGGCGTAAGTGACAATCGCAAACTTGCGCTGACATCAGTACGGTCTCACCGAGACCTGTGCGTCCGTGTGCCGCAGCATCGCACAGGACACGCGTGCGCCCGGCACGTGCGGTTTCCTCGCTGCCACCAACGAGGCCAAGCTCCTTGACGTCCCCGAGATGAACTACCTCCACACCGACAAGCCCAACCCCCGCGGTGAGCTGCTCCTTCGCGGTACCAACATCTTCACCGGTTACCTCCACGACGAGGAGAACACCAAGAAGGCGCTCACCCCTGACGGCTGGTTCCGCACCGGCGAGTGAGTCTTGCGCCAGGTGAATCTACATCAGTATACTAACGACAGCGTTGCTGAGATTGACTCGGCCGGCCGCATCAAGATCATTGACCGTGTTAAGAACGTCATCAAGCTGTCCCAGGGGTGAGTTTCCAGCGATATCCCGTTATCCAGTACTAACAGCCAGCGAGTACGTGCCTCTCGAGAAGGTCGAGGGTGTCTACCTCCTCAACCCGATGTTCGCGTCCGTGTACGTGCACGGCGACTCGTTCCGCCACTGCCTTGTTGGTGTCGTGATCATCGACCCGATCCCCGGTGCCGAGTTTGTCAACAAGCTCCTCGGCAAGAACATCCAGCCCACCGACGTCGACGCCCTGGAGGCTGCCCTCCAGGACCCCAAGGTCGTTGCCACCCTTCAGAAGGGCCTTGACTCGGCCGCTAAGCGCGCCAAGCTCAACGGGTGAGTTCAGAGTGAAAGCGCCAATGCGTAGGAATAGTGCTGACGATACAGCTTCGAGCAGGTTCGCGGCGTCTACGCCACCGCACAGCCCTTCCCCGCGGACCTCCTCACTCCGACACAGAAGCTGAAGCGCAATGTTGCGGCCGAGTACTACAAGCCCCAGATCGACCGGCTGTATGACGAGATCGAGAAGAACAGCTCCAAGCTCTAGGGTGAAGGGTGATAATGTAGTGTGTACACTTGAACAGTAGGCTGTGGGGACTGGTTCTCTTGAATGCAGGTTTTGTCATGGACATTTAGTGGTGGATTGGGCAGTGTGCTGATGTGGATGATCGGTGTCAACAAGTGTTGCAGGAAAGCACTGTCCCCTTGGGATTTTGACCATCCTGTGTTTCACTCACTGCTTGGATCACTTCAACCCTCACCGTATTCGATCAAGCCTCGAGTTCTTTAGGTCCTCGAACGCTTTCTCGGCAGTTGGGGTCCGGCCACGGACTTTCGGCTGCGGTCGAAGTCACTAACGTGCAGGGTTGCTAGAGTCGTTGAACTGTACAAAGTAGCCATCTTTAGGCGGCTGTCGAGTCCAAGACGCACCCAGTAATCGTCAGTGTCCCGGGGATCAACGCCCACATCATGAAGCTCCTGGAAAACTTGGATGTTGCCGCCGCCAGCAAACATCAGATCAACCTTCTCGGCCTGACTTGTCAATAGACC
This sequence comes from Apiotrichum domesticum, assembly GCA_001599015.1. Taxonomy (NCBI): domain Eukaryota; kingdom Fungi; phylum Basidiomycota; class Tremellomycetes; order Trichosporonales; family Trichosporonaceae; genus Apiotrichum; species Apiotrichum domesticum. The sequence goes on along the minus strand of BCFW01000004.1, from coordinate 744,255 downwards.
GCGCCCAGCAAGCAACATACGTTTCCTATCATCGCATTGACGGCGGCGCGTGTGTCTTCGAACCGTCCATGGGACAGCGAATCGGCTGACAAGTCCCGTCGGGTGGTCCCGGTGACTTTGCGGCGCGGGCAACATAAATGCTGGGTCCAGCCCTCTTGGTGCTTGCCTTCTCCGCGACTTGGAGGCCATCATGGCTATGTGTTTACAGATGGGTTGTGTGTAGTGCAACAGCATATTCACCTGGCACGTTTGCATATCCAGTGCGTGAGCTTCATGTTGGCCTGCTCTATACTCATATACTCATGGTGTTAACCTCACTTGCCCCTGTCGGCGGGTCTCGTAACCATGACACCAATTGCCCACTATGGTAAATACGTGCACCAGGAACCGCGGCAGGGCACGTCGACAGGGAGGACGGGCAGGCTGTCGGATGTCAATCTGCGTGGAGGTGTAAAAAGCTTCGACGACTTCAAATATACATCGAGCTATGCTCAATACTTGCAGGACTGCTTCAACACCGTGGGAATTCGATGGTAAAGTTCAGATTCATTGTGATGGTATGGTATGGAGAAGCAAGGCCATGGAGCGGGAAGACGATTCGATCGAGGTTGGCTGCCCATCAGCTCCTACCTCAAATGCACTCACACTCGGTCGAATCGTGTAGTATCGTGCGTACAACTCCACACCGGTAAAGACATGTACCCCAGTGTTCACAGCCGTTGAGGGTTTTCTCACTCAAGTGACAATTGCTTTGGGTTCACGTTAATCGTGCAACCGGTTCAAACGCCGTACTGCCTGTCCCAGTCAGCATCGCACGTCGTTGCCCTCACCTGAGATCCTTCATTCGCTGGTTTTTGAGGTCCTCAAATGCCTCCTCTGCCGTAGGAGTGCGGCCGCGTACATTCCGACTGAGCTCAATCTCACTGCTGTGGATATTCTCCACAGTGCTGACATCCCAGAAGCTTGCCACTTTCAGTCGGCCATCCAGTCCGCGGCGCAACCAACATGGCTCGTTATCCCGAGGGCCGACGCCCACATCGTACAGAGCCTGAAAGACCTCGACAACTTCCTTTCTTGGGGTCAACGACAAATGAACAGGTGCAGTTAAACTCACTTGCGTTCGCGGCGTTGGTCTCTGAGAAAATTGCCAGCATCCTCATAAACTAGGCAGTACAGAGTGCCATGCCGGAAGAGTCCAGCAAAATGGGGGACGCAGGATCCTTGAAGGGAGCGCGCCAGACGAAAGGCATGGCACTCGAGGGCCATCTGGAACTTCCAGAAAGTCTGGTCTCGTGGCGGTACAAAATCCATGTCCAAAAGCTTCACCACAAGGCCGCCCTTCGTTTCGTCGGGTGCGTCATTGGGGCCTCCAGGACGGGCGTTCGCATGGAAGAAGTCACAGATGAACTCATCATCATTCGACGCTCCGCTGCCAAACCGCTGTATCAGCGTAAGGACCGGTATGTTCGCTTGGGGGATCTCTACGGCCTGGTCATCCTTATCTTGATTGGCAGAAGGGTCGTTGAATAGTTTAGTTGCGGAAACGGGATGCACTCGGGTCATCACAGTTGTGCGAGAGAGCTCAGAGGGTGCGCAGTACTTGGAGTAGAAGTTTATACCGTAGCGCTCGAATGTGAGTTCGATCTCCTCTGCCTGAAAATCAACTAGTATTCCGACTTGTGTCTCATACCTCTCGCAGTAGCTCAACGGCTGCAGCCCGTTCTTCAGACGAACTGTTTCGGGAGAACTTTTTCTTTCTCTTGCGAGTAGAGGATGCTGCTGCATCCGACAACGTCTCCGAGGCATCTGGTAATGTCTCCGTACAGGAGTCGGAGCTCCCTTCCGATGCGGGGGGGTCTTGCGAACCGAGCGTTGTGTCGCCGGGGGAGCTGCTGCCAGCCTGTATGGTGTTCTGTTCCTCTTCCGACTGTGACGCCATGGCGTATAATGGAGAGAGTCGGTATGAAGCCGTGGCTTGACAATGATGGATTGAGAGAAGGATTGAGAGAAGGATTGAGAGAAGGATTGAAAGGAAAGACGATGGAAGGCGAGGTCGTTCGGTTCTTATGTCCCTCAGGGGTTGCCGTTGCCTTCTGTTTGTTGCTGCTGTCACGTCGCAGGGACGACGATGACATAAGGTACCGTGAGGGGCACTGTACGCTGTCACTCACTCTTGGACTGAGGTGAATTTCACATTATGCTTCCCGCAGGACCGCAGTGCCCACAAGCGGTGCGCACAGCGATATTATGTGCCAATGCACACCGGTGTGCGACAACATGATGAGCACGTTTCTTTTCTGTATCTGAAGTTATGCAGAGGATCAGAGAAACGACATGAAACACGAAACAAACGTATCGCCTTGTGTGCTGACAGTGATGTGATTGGCACTTTCAGGGTTAGGCATCTGATGGGCATTGTGGCTGCGAGTTAGTTGTTCCAGGCTCTACGTCGCGATTCAGCGCCCTTCAAGACTCTGTCTTCGTTGTCTGCAAGGTAGACTATGAAGGTATATAAGAGTCATATGCAGCCTGTTGGAGGGTAATCATCCAGCAGGATGCGCATCACAACAATTCTCCCCGCGGTGCTGCTTGTGGCGCTCACAGTCACGAACGCTGCACCGCTACCTGACTCATTCCTCGACACCGACACAGCGCAGACCCGTACACAGGCGCAGGTCGCCAACGACACCTTGTCCCTCGCCGCAAGGGTTTTCAATCTCGACCGAGAAGGTTTCGCTACTCCGATAAAGGAGCGCATTGTATTGGAGAAACGACAGGGCGGCCTTAAACGAGTCAAATCGCAACAAGGCGGCCGTAAAACCTCCCCACGTCCGCCCACAGCCGGAGGAGGTTCAGCTTCAACCGGCAGCGCCACCGGGAACGCGAAGACCCTAGGATCTTCTCGTCGAAATCAACAAGTATGATTTCGTCCACCAGTTTGCCATGGCAACTGATAAGAAGTCCAAGGCGTCAACGAGCTCAACGAGCCTTTCAGCAGACGGGATTGAAAATGGCCGACTGCCGGCGAAGGTGACCTTGAGACCAGGAAGTTTCGATCCGAGACAATACCAAACCGACCACGCGGCCCTGTTCCGGGTGACTGACCGGGAACTGTTTAACAAGGTCCAGAGATCTATTGTATCTGTTCACGATTCAATCGACATCTGTCCTAGTGGTCAATGTAATAGTGAGGCTCAGATACAGGGCCTTATCCAGAGTGGGCTGATACATCCCACAAACCACGTGCTTAAAAGCATACTTGATACCGGCTCCACTATTCCCTGGATTCTTGAAGGAGGTGGTACAGCACCAATCACCGATTTTGCTTTCCAAGTTGGTGCCACCAAAGCGTCATTCGAGCTGAAGACTCCCGCTGTACTAAACAACGTCGAGGTTGACCGAATCATGAACAATCTGGGCAAGTTCCGCATACATCCCACAGGTCTCCAATCAACGGCGTCAAGCAACGACCTCGTCCCGTCACTTGTGTTGGCAGGCGGCAAACAACTCCATCGCGATAACCGGGAAGTTGGTACAAAGGCGTTAGAACAGGTACGTTGGCTTGGAACTCGATCGTGAACTGACTCGGCAACAGCTCATTAGCCAAATGGGAAAGAATGAGGCTGAGATTGGCATCCTCACGAGTTGGACGGACTGGATTATCCTGGAACGGCAAGGGACAGTCACCGGAGACTTCAAGGTTACCCGAATATCCGGAACAAGTCGGGGCCGCAGCAGTGGACTTGATATCATGCTGGCGGTATCGTTACAGGCGCTCGGCGACGCGAACATCCGCAAGTACGCACGGAAACCAACCACGGCGACGGCAAGCGGGTCGGGCACCAGCACCGTGTGCCCTCGTGGACGAAGCCGCAATCGTAAGGGGGTCTGTCGGATGCCCACACGATCCGGCGCGGCCACCAAGACCGGAAAGAACAAGAAGACGCCCAAAGGAAAGCGGCCGAAGGTCAACAAGAAGGGCGTGGCGACAAAGTCCGGCAAGTCCAACAAACTCGGGAAGGTCAGCAAGTCGGGTAAGGCGCGCAAGCCTGGCACGGTCGGCACGACTGGAAAGACGAGAAAAAACCGCAAGACAACCTCAAAGAAACCGACGCGCAAGACGTCCAAGATTGGCAAGGCTGGCAAAACCGGAAGAAAGGGCGTCGCGACAAAGTCCGGCAAGTCCAACAAACTCGGGAAGGTCAACAAGCCGGGCAAGGCGCGTAAGCCCGGCACGGTCGGCACTAAAGGAAAGACGAGAAAAAACCGCAAGACGAAAACGACGAGCACGACGAGTAAGAAGGTGGGCAAAGCTGGGCGGAAGAGTAAGGGTGGCAAGGGTGGCCAAGGTACCAAAGCTCTTGGGACTGGACGAAAGAACACCAAGACGCTCCGCACAGGCAAGAAGGGAAAGAAGGCTACGCCAACTGGTGCTTCGCGGAAGCTTGGTGGGAAGTCAGTGACGGGGCCGAGGAGAGGCAAGAAGCAGGGTACGACGACGACACGCCCCAAGGTAAACAAGGCCGCCAAATCGAGTTCAAGGACGAGGACCGGCAAGCGGAAATCCACCAAGACTGGTACGAAGAGCGGGCGCAAGTCGAGGACCGGAAAAGCAACCAACACGATTGGGACGAAATCAAAGGCCTGATCTTTAAGACGGTCAAACGCAGGCCAAACGAGACTCCGACATTAGAAAGACTCCATCCAGGTGCGGCATGAGAAGCGTTTCGCCCCCCGAAGCAACATGACATAGAGCGATAGAAATCAGTAACATAGATACACAGTGTGAGCGCAGATAGCTCTGATATGCATGCGGGCATGCAGATCTGCAGAGAGTTGACACCTATTTGGGCTGTGTGGCTTGCAGGGCTGTGCGCTGCGGCGGGAGACGCGTAAGGAGACGTGCCCTTGAATCCTTACTTCCTTCGCATAAACGCTGCGACGGCCTTACCGAACGATTTCCCCACAGTGTGTCTGAACCCTAACTGGCGGGGAACTGGGGCGGTATTCACTTCATGGTGTGCAGGGGCGACCCCAGAGTATCCAGGACTGGAAGCGATCTTCGCCGTCGCGTCGTCCATGTTGACGAGGGGGTCTCCGGTGGAGGGAGCCGGGTTTGCGATTGGCGGGATTTCGATATCAGCGGACGTGCTAGGAGCCAACTCGAGGCAGTTGTCAACAGAGTGCGCATGGTCTTGTTTTTCTGTGGCAGATGAGACATTCGCGGTGACCAAAGTGGCGTCATCATGGGGAGCTCGATCTTGACTCAAAGACGAAGTGGGGGAAGTTTCAGAAGCAGCGGATGGTGTGGCGGCCTGGTGAAGCTTGGCCGGAGTGCTTGAAGCGGTGGGTGACGAGGACAGAGAGGCCGGTGACGGTGAGAACGCAGCAGGAGAGCTGGAGGTGGATGATGCCCTGATGGAAGGCAGATTGACCACTGCTGCCACATCATCAGAAGTGAGTGTCACTTCTAGTGCGTCGCTGTTGTCGACTGGGGCAAGGGACATGGATGTGGGAGGTTCAGGCGCAGCATGTGGAATTTCGGCAGCCTGAGGGCAGAATTTGGGAATCGGAAGCCGGCGCTTGTATCGAGTCGAGATGGGGATGCGAGAAGGAATCACGGTGCCGGAGTCCTTCTCAGGCGCGGTTGGTGGAGCAGGGATAGCGACACCGAGCGACATTGTCTCATTCCTACCCATCATTGCCTGGGTGGCAAGATCGGCCTGTACAGCTGAGGGGTTCACCGAAAGGGCAGGCGCCCGAATACTGGGGCCGCGCGCTCGAGCGGCCACGGTTGACCCCGGGGTCGTGCAGTGGTCGAACCGTTCTCCGGCGCGTGAAGCTTGGGAAAATTTAGGCACGGACGTGGGAGAGCATCCGAAGTGCTGAGCTGAGGCGAGAGTGTTAGGGTCGCGCAGCACTGGCGTTTTCTTTGCGACAAGGGTGACTGAACGCGGCTTTTTGTCTTCTGTGACGGTGCGCTGACGGGATGTGAGGGTGCTCGGCTTGGAACTGGCGTCAACAACGCTGGGACTGGCACTAACCTTTTGTTCTCAAGATTGCGTGGACGAATACTGCCATGCCAGTCGGCAGACATGACAAAGCTCGGGCGTCGAACTGGCGTGGCACCGGATAAAACCGTGGAGGCGCTCATGTTTTCCTTGTCATGCTTGGGGTTATTGTTACTCTTGTTTGTGTTGTTGTATACGGGAATGTCCTCTGGCGCCAGTCCACTCATAGGCATCAGGTTTGCAGGAGCGTAGGGCGGTTTGATGTCGTCATGGTCGACTTGGGGCTGGGTTTCGACCTCGTTTGTCCTCTCCATGGTGCGCAACAGGCTCAGCCTGACTAAAGCTGCCCAGACAAGTTGGTGGGAGAGTAGGAAGTATGATGCTGTGTTTGTGTGAGAGCGTAGTGGTAAAACTGCAGTTGTGAGAGAGTTCGTGAGTTGGTGAGTAGGCAAGAGAAAGATATAAGCACGGGTCACTCTTCGACCACGGAGCAAACACGCCTGCTACGGCGCGAGCGAGTGCATGTCAATATCAGTGGTGTGTATCGTCCTGTGTGTGTCGGTCGTCATGATGCTGGATGCGGTGATGATGAGGAATGAACACACACGGCGTCCAAACCCGTGCTTCCCACACTCAAGGCCTAAATGTTGTGGCGCCCTTGATAGCTAGCCGTTTCCTTGAAGATACCGCTGGCATGATGTATCCGTGATCAATGTCAGTGGTGGGTGCGAGTGATGGAAGATGGAGGATGCAAAACTCCACGAACTTCAGTCGTCCCAAACCGCCATTACAGCGTCCGCCATTCCGCTGTGCCCTAGCGCCGCTAGCGCCGCTATCTACTTTCCCACGCGTTCACAATACTCCACGACAACTGAGACCTTGTCAGTGTGCACACAATTGTGCTTGAGATGTTCGAAGCGTTGATGCGTCCTGGCAAAGGGATTGACTGCGATGCTCTTGGCTCTCTGGTTTGGTCTTCTGATAACCGATACATCCCAATACTATCACAGCCATTACTTGCGAACAAGAGTAGGGTTCTAAACGGTCAGCGTTGTCCTTGTTCTCCACGCGACTGGCACTCACGGGGAACTGGAACAGCCCCTTTTCGGTCTCGTACAGGCTCTGCATGCCGAGAATGTAGCCCCAGCAGCCGACGAGGATGCCAAAGTATCCGCCGACCTTGATGATTGTCGCGTGGCTCATCATGAAGCCGATCCCGAGGAAGAGGAAGTAGAACACGACCAAGGTGACTGGGTGTTAGCAAGTCTGCAAGACAGATTGGAACTCTGAGCGGTTACTCACACAGGACCGCAAGGCCGACGTTCAGCCGCCAGGTCGTGGGCCACATGACGAGCGAGAGGACAAACCAGACAATCAGATACAGGCCGAGCGCGCTGTTGTAGTCGGTGATCTCGGTGTATGCGGCAGTGACGCCTGCAGAGGGGTAGAGCACGACGCCGAGGGAAATGTAGAACAGGCCGTACATCGCAAACGCGGTGGTGGCAAACGTCGCGCCCTGCTGGTAGCAGAGGATACCGGAGATCAACATGCCGACACCGCCCACAATCGCGCACTGGCCGATACACGTTGTGATGTTTGGCACGTCGCGCGCGCCGATGAGGAGCAGACCCACGAGAAGGGTCGTCGTCGCGAGCGAGAAGAAGCCTGGGATCAGCAAGGTCAATGGGTGGCGGGACACATACCGAGAGGACCGGGGTTACCAGGGCCAGGGGGCATCTCGAGCGGGGGAGCTGCGGGCTGCTCGTTGTGGCTGGCCATCTCGGCCATCGAGACCTCGGACTGTGTGCCCATCGTGGTGGTGGATGGAGCGGGTTTGGGGTGTGGAGCGGGCAGTGTGGCGGTACGGTAGAGTGTCCTGGGGGCTGAGTTGTAGGTCGTGTGTCTGTTGGTCACGAGTGCGAGAGGGTTGGGTGCTTTCTGATAGATGTTGGAAGTGTCTTCCGTGTTCTTTTATACCTCTGGATCACACCTCCCCGCTCCACAAATCGGTCTGCTGACAGGGCAGTTCCTGTCGGCGTCGGAGGGTGGCGGAGCGCACAGCGCGTCGTCTGCCGTTTCTGACATGGCGTCAAAGTCAGATACAGTCAGTCGGAACAACACAACAGCAACAGAAACATCAGAACAAACTCTGATCACCGCATCACGAGATGCGCCATGCCATAAGCCGTGCCGCTGAAGTACGGACGGGGACAGGTGGGGTGGGGGTCGGGCTTGGCACGAGAGATCGAGACATTGAACTTTCCACTCCTCACACTCCCTCGTAGTTGGGCATTCCCGCGTCCACTTGACTTTGGGCTACGAGCGCTCCACCAATGTGATGCACTTCCGATCTCTGAACGCAAAGCGCTAGCGCAGCAAACATGAGCTTGATCTTTGCGACACACCGGTAACTATTCCCTCCGGGCATTTAGTCCCGACTGCTCTCGGCGGTGATTGGTCGGAGATGAGACCTCGGGAGGATGACAGGAAGGGTTGCTGGGAGGCATAGCAACGTGAGTTACGAGTTTACGCGTTTGCTGGTTTCCGCGCTGTTGTTCCGGTAGTAAGGACTGGGCGGTCAGACAGTGGCTGGAATGGCAGTCTGGGGACCAGGGACAGTATGGGGTTCCAAGCGAGGCCAACCTGTGCCTCATCTGCCCTCCAAATGTCGTTACTCGATACTCGTTACGGGCTGGTGCCGGAACAAGCTCTGGACTTTTTGCCCCACAAAGTAGAAAAAGTCATGTCCCATCAATCATACCAGTGGTCGTCCTCACCCTCTGCTCCGATGCCGATCCGGCGGAAAAAGTAGCCGATACCCGATGACCGATGGGTGCTACCCGATACCCGGAGGCTTTGTCGTTGCAGTCCAATCTGCAATCTGCAAATCTGGGGGCTCCAGGAGCAACAGAATCGGCAACTAAGCAGACAAAGTAGGTCACGTGACCGCGAGACAGGCACCCGTACGCGTGAAGATGGGGGCCGGAAAAGTTCTTGAGTCTGTGTGCAGGTCGGCGGCGGGTGGGTCACAGGTAGTCGTGTCACCCGAGAGAGCACTAATGAGACGGATGTAGAGTGATAGTTATCCAGAGGAAGCAGACACCGTTCTCACAGAGTTTGGAGGACATTGCTTTCGGGTGACAGGATGTATCGGAAACGGGCAAGTTCGGGGTGTGAGATTGACGCAAACTACGCTTCACGCGGCTGCGACTCACAGCTCTCGGTACATCGGTGGCCGAACTCCCGTGCTCCGAGGGCCTGACTGCGAAGAAAGGTGACAGCACGGAGGCCACATGGCTAAGGGAACGCGTGGGTGCCTGAACGACGGAATGATGCCCAGAACAAGCCATGAAGGACAGTGTATCACCTCCCTGACCCTCACTCAGCTCGTCGCTAGAAGGCGATTCACAGTCTTGTGCCTCATCATTCATGCACTTGGGGGACAGTTTGGAGGGGACCAATCGGTCTCAGATCTGATAATGAACCAGACCTCCAATCTGAGAGCCTTGAGGATGGCTGGCGCTGAAGGGGTCGGGTTTGATCCAGATATCCCGAGATCTGCAGACAGCCTGAAAGTACTGAGTGAGACACGTGAGATACTGGGGCACTTATCTGATGTCTGTGAAGCGAGCATGTGGGGTCCCGCAGGAACATGGGAACTGCTCCGGCTGTTCCTGCTGGTCTTCTACCCCGCTAGTCTCATGTGGGATCGGCGTGGTCTGACCCCTGAAACTAACTTTGTTTTAGCCCATGTTGATCATTGACGCAATGGGCTGTGCATTGTCCGTTGCATCCTTCTGCACAGCAACCACCGTGCCATGGAGTAGCATGGGAACAGATAACAAGTTGTGGTCAACTCACCTCGCGACCTCGACATCCATCTCGCGATTACCACATCAGTGGTCAACTCACCTTCCCACCTCCACACCCATCTCGCCATCACCACATCACCGACAATGGAACCTCCCTCCTACTATCAGGCGACTGGACCGAGCAGCGGGTCGGGCCTCGGTCCGTCCCAGCCCCCAGCCGATAAGTTCGCCACAACAGCCAAGACGTTCCCGCCTCCGCCGTCCCACCCTGCCGTGGGCTCGTCGGCGTTCGCGGTCATCCTCCTCTCATCGACCGATCTTCTCCGCCTCCTGTACTTCCCCGACAGCGTTATCTCGGCTCTCGACGCTGCCATTCCCATGGCCTGGACGTCGGGGATTCAGGGCAAGCAGAGGATGGACGGGAATACCTACGAGTTTAAGCTCAAGGGCCGGCCATGTGAGTTGCGAGTGGCGGGTTGGGGTGGGAGCGACGTGAAGGAGAATGATGAGGACTGGGAAAAGATGAACAGGCGAGAGCGAAGATGAACGAACGGTATGGAAAGAACGCGGAGGTCACGCAGGCGGAGATCGGGGAGTGAGATCGGCCGCGAGCCTGGGAAGCACTATGCTTTGGCGCGTGATTGCAATGGGCGCGCACTGGTCATCTCCCACGTATTTCCCGCTTCCTGCCATTGTCTGACGATCTGACGCTAACTCTAGGGAACGGCCAGGGCAGCGAGGCGATCCCGGCGCGCCGCCTGATGACCCGGATTCTCTACACGCTCTCCATGAACGGGTGGCACCTTGTCACGGGCGCAGATCTGAGCAAGAAGAACTACGACAAGGACACGCTCTTCTTCCGCGCTGGGCCGGCCGTGCAGCGCATCTGGTTTTCCGTCTCGTTCAACGAGTACGACAAGATCCGACTTATTGACGCGCCAGCCGGTGTACAAGCCCCGTTTGCGAACGCTGTCCGGGTGGGTAGTGGGAGTGGAATGGGGTTGGCGCCTACCCTCCTTTTTGAAGTTTTCTCTAGAGTCCTAACAATAGACAACCCTCGGCATCCAAGACACGAAAGAGAAGGTCCCGGGATGTCTACAGCTCAAATGCCACGGCAACCCATGGTATGCGTCTACCGCAAAGAGCGTGAACCTGGCCCGCACCGCCTGCGCTACAATCCTCGCCGCTTTGGATGCTGCCGGGTACGACCTCGTGGGAAGTCTGGACATCTCTGCGGGGACCGGCGAGAATGCGAATGACTGTGAGTTTGACTTGGGGGAAGCGACTAACGCGCAGTGGACTCGTGGTTCTTCGCGAGTAAGATGTAGTTTACTTAGTTGTATTGTGTGTGGAAGTAGTGCTGAAACCGCCGTTGTAAACCAGAAGACAGAAGATGTATTGTTTTTACCAACATGGCCGTTCCCCGCATCTTTTGTGGCCTAGCGTCAAGAGCTACGTTTGCGTTGGCGGTGATCGCACTCGGCAACACGGTCGATGTTTATCGTTGGGGGCCCCAGTCGCTAATCTCGCCAATCTTGATTGTAGCCTGGGCGGGCATCCGGCCATCCCTCCCGCAGCCCGCAATCAGGGTTGTGGCCGTTGTGGCCTTGTGGACACGCTTGGCATACCATTCATCTTGATGTCACCATACGCCCGACATCATCATCGTCAAGACCGCTGCCCGCGACGATGTCTGACATTGTGTACTCACATGAGACACGCACACACCATAAATCTGGTACAAAATTTAGAGATTATGTAGCCTATCACCTCAACACTAACTAATCACTCATCGCTCACAACACCATCCAATTGACCCACGCCATGACCGCCAGCACGCTCCCCTCCCTCACGGCTGTCCACCCCCCCATCGCCGTGTATCCCGAGTACGTGCGCGATCACGAGGGCACGCTCGACCTTGCCCAGCTGCCCATGTCGATGAGCGGCGTGAGTGCCGCCTGCCGCTCGGCGCTGACACCAGTCCGACTTTGCGATCAAGGACCAGAGCGGGCAGATCTTCCAGTGTACCGGAGCGCCCTTCTTAAGCCGCGGTGATGCGAAAGGTAAGCCATCAAGCCAATCCACTTAACAGGGCTAAAGTTAGTCATCACGGACATGGACGGACGCGTAATGTACCGTATTAGCAACAAGACGCAAGGGCTGAGCAAGGTCTTCACCGCCGAGAACGCCGCCGGCGAGGTCGTGCTCACCGTGCAGCAGAACGGGAGTGAGTATATGGACCCCAGATCGTCTAACTGCGGAGGTACTTACGGTCGCAGTGCGTGCCAACTTTGTCGCGACCTTCACGAACGCGGTGACAAAGAAGGAAGCGACCATCCTGCTGAAGGGCAACGTGTGGGCGTCCAAGGCGGACATCACGCTTGCTCTCGAGGACAGCAGCGACGAAAAGGCAGATGCAACTCCTATTGGGCGGATCAAACGCGACATCTGGTCCAAGGAGGACATCTTCCTTAACCGCCAGCGCGTAAGTGCCTAGTAAATTCTCGATCTAACAACAGCACGCGCTGAGCGTCGCGCCCGGTGTCGACGTGTCCTTACTTGCCGTCATCACCATGTGTTTTGACGAGTGTAAGAACGAGCCCCGCCCGCATTCCCTGGGCCTGTGACCCCAGTCGTCGTTTCCGCCTCTAATGATTCATTGGGCAGAGATGACCTGATCTGGGCGACCTCAAATGGGGCCCGAGTCTCGCAGCGGGGATATGATGGGCCGCCAAAGTGAGATGAAATGATCAGGCTCGTAGCACAGATTGCCTCGAAGCTCTTGCGGATGGGAATGTTTATATACTAAATAGTGACTAAGGGCTAATGCGACGTACTACCGGAGCTAACAGAGAGCTCGTGACAGAAGTAACGCATCCAATTCGCTGTGCTTGGGCCTCCTACGAAGCACAAGGCTGTGTCGAGATCGTTGGGACCTCAATAGGACAACGTCTTCGCGCGTTCCCATGCCCCCTTTTCGATTTCTTTTCCGGGACCCTTCCAGATATCTCAAGCATAGTGACAATAAGCCTCCGATGTGTTAAAACAGCGCTGTTCTTTGACAAGTGGCCGACTTGCCTGCTTTCCGACATCTAGAATTCACACAACGCACTCGTTCCCACTCCCAGAGCACCATCACTTCCCTCACTCTGGAAAGAGTCCGCTGAAGTTGCAGTTTCGAATAACGTGACAACACGCGACTTACTTCTTTTGCGCATCTCACGCACCTCGTTGCTCATGTCTGTGCCGCGTCATTTACTCAAACTGCGTCCCTTACCCTTAAACTCCGTCCCCTCTGATGACACCGCGGCCCCCCGACTCCAGAGGGACTTTCATTCGCCCTTTGTTTTCACCATGACATTCATCTCCCTTACCTTGTCTGCCGTCCAAGCGAGTCGATATGGTATTCTCAGTCTCCTCCATCACCTTGCTGACAGCTTAGACCTCCCGTAAGCTGACTTTTCAATTGGACTTGGAGCGAACTGGTTTCACGCGATCTTCCTAGCACTCAGCACGTGCCCTCCATCAACCCCAAAGTACCCTCCTGTTCTCCGGTCGCGTATCTCTTGTGCGTACTATCTGACATTGAGACTTCTACATCCATCACTCCTCGCCCCCTCAAGCCAGAAACGCACCCTATGCCCCTGTCTCGCTCTTTGCGAACGGTCGCTTCGCAGCCACCCTTCAGCTCCGACGATACCAACATCAAACCTCCGTTCATCTTCCGCACCATCATCATTCTTGTCGCTCCAATTTTAACATCACGCTCCTCTCGCATCAATTCCGTCGCCTCGGGTCTCCGATCCAGTCGACCTCCTCGCCTTTGTGTGGTGCAACTGTTTGGAAACCCCGCGCTGTGCTTCCTTTTTGTCAAGAGCCCTCTAGTGATGTTGGCGAGGGAAGGTTATTTAAGCGGACTCAATGGTCGTGGTTGGCGTCCATCCCCCAGTTATCTCATCTTCTCTCTTCTCTCCTCCCTCCTCCCTTCTTTACACTATTCTTTGCGACACCCACCTACCTAGCATCTAAATCCCCAACTCCACATCCAGACGCCTTCTTGCTTCTGAGCTTCATTCTTTCGCTCCTCGACTACACTCCACCAGCTTTGCCTTTCGCACTTGCTTTCGCAGACATTTCCGGCTGCAATGAAGGGCAAACGCCAGGGGAATTGGGACTCTCCTGACTCTTCCAGGAAGAGGACACACAGCAACGTCGGCATGTCCTCCTCGAACGCGGGAAACAATTCGTACAGGAACCGGTCGGAGGGCGACTCCATCCCACCACAGAATCTTGCCCGCCGTGGGTCTCCCCTGCCTTCTCAGGCTGCCCAGTACGAGTCCTTCCGTCGTTCTGAACCCACACGGAGTAGACAGAACTCTGTTTGGGGATCGTCCTCTGCGCAGGGACAGCGTGCGTCTCCTGCACCTCAGACAGCCACTTCCGCAGCTTGTCAACCCCAGCATTCTGCTCCAGGTGGCCAGAACTTGGACTTCAACCTGGTCGCTCAGACGGAAGAATCGTTACCAGCTGCGTCATCCTCTACTGGACCGCAGTCACGCGGAGGTCAAGGCACAACTGCAAACAAACAGCTCAACAGGGAGCGCCCGAGGCATTCCTCGTCTCATCAGCCTAGCACATCGTTTCCCTCAAGCTACGACTCAAATGTCAACATAATCTCCGGTGCCGAACTCTCCCAGTCTTCGCACAGCGCCTCGTCTCCCGCTTCCCCCACCAACGTATCCGGTACTCCTGTCCAGACTGGTGACGACCTTTCTGAGTTTGAAATCCAAGAAGCTCAAACTTTGTCCCAGCACAAGACTCCTTCCTCTGGCGCCGACAGGGAGAATGACCCGAGTCGTCGCCCTACCTCGCCCGAGATGTCGGAGGACGACAGCGAAGAGGAGGTACGTATGGCCTTGCAGCGGTACTGACCAGCAAGTCTGAGGAAGAACGTCTGCGTACCCTTTCCGAGTCAAGGAAAGACGATAAGTCAAAAAACGACATCCCCAATTGGCTTATTCCGAAGCGGCCTCCCAAGCTTCCGAAGGATGGCATTCACAATCGCACACCGCGTAATGCTCGGCGAGACGCATGGCTTTGGCTTGGAAAGGAACGCGCTCGACGTCTCGTGGGTGAGTGACCAACGTCAGCGGGAAGGCGCAGCTGATATCCAGCTGCCAACAGGCTGTATCAAAAGTGGAAGCCCATTGCCACCGAGCTCGACCTTCCACACCACAATCAGGTGCACATCAATATCGTTAATGCCAGGGAGTACATGCGGAAACACGACCTTTTGACAGATGCTAAAATCCTCGAATACTTTATGATGTTTGGCCTTGCAAATTAGCCCTAGAATCAGGCCGCTTTCAATCATGCCCCTACAGCACCAGCCCTTGTTGTGACTGCACTGTGTCATACTCCGTCCGATAACCAACGCACGCGACGTTCAGCACAACATCCAGACTCTTACCACGTCTCAAGATCCGAGCCGCCGGACCGCTGCGACTGCGACCTTTCCTTTCTTCTTTGTTTCTAAGAGATCCTGAGAGACAAAAGCTGTTCACGACTTCCGCCAGACGATATACCCCATGCGACAACCGAAATACTGCACCGAAAGACGAATCAATGACCCTCCTGCAAGCCCACATCGGCCATACTTTGTAGACCTTTCTGTATTCCATGAATCCCTGTGTATCCCCTCGTGCCCCCCCCCCCCGCCTGACTACATTCTTGGATGCAGTTCTTGGCTGTACCCGACGTGTTTAGGTTGCAATGGGGTTGATGGCGATCAAGATTGGTCGACCTTGTGCTTGACATGCATAACTCTCCGGGAACAGTGTGAATTGGGACCGATCGGGGCCCTTGGCCCCTCTGACTTGGACGCCAGGCTAAACTCGCGTTTTATGTGCCTGAGACGCCGGAGCTCGGAAACGTCACCGATCACGGATTAGCACCTTCCCGGGGGCACCCTTTCTCCCTTGCCACCACACGAATGCAATATATGCCCGACAAGCCGTCTCCACGCCTCTAGCCTTCCACTACATCTCCATGTCTACATTTATCCTTGATCTCACCGTTATAGACTCCTACTCAGTTCCCGGACACGGTCTATCTCCTGCCGAAAACAGCTGTCGAGCTCTGGGAATCCCATGGGTCTCGGATTCTCCCAGGGGCGCAGTCACCCTACGTCTTGCTTCACTTCAGGGTTCACAGCAGGGATTTGAGATGATCGATGCACAGAGGTGACCTGGTGATCTGGTGATCTGGTGAACACGTGAAGGGCCAGCAGCCTAATATGCTCCGCTAGCTCGGCTTTTGCCTGATCGGGCACCTGCAACTCATGCCGATCCAGCTTCCTATGATCATCGGAGCCGCCGTTAACTTTCCGTTCTCACGCTGGCGAGGAACGCGTCCAGTCACTCGTGACAGAACCATCGTCTAATCGATCCATTCCTTAACGAATCCTGACTTTCTAAACCACCGTTTTGAACTTTGTTCTGTTCCCTTCCGAGCAGACAAGGTCGTTGACATTTGCCAGCCCAGGGCAGAAGATCGGGTCAGCTCATCAACGACCTATGTATGCGCCCCCTGCTCCCTCACTATGACAACACTGACCACTCGTAGTGGAGCGGGTGATGCTTCACTACAGGTACTCGTACTGCACCGGCGTCTGCTTCTGTGGTACTGTATATCTGGGCTGGCAACATAGCACCAAGAGCGGAGGAAGGGGAGTGGCCAGAAGAGTTTCTGCACCGGTGTATCGGTAGAGATCACCGCTTAAAAGCTGAATTCCCTAGCTAGAGTCCCTAGGCTGAGTGACTAAAGAACCCGGGTTCGTCAAGGTGACTGGACCGGCGGACAGATCACCGAGAAGCAAATGGTCGATGTTACTGTTTGGGGTGTGGTACAGTCAACCACTGGTGTCCTGACAGCGCCATACTTTGCTTTTACTGGAACAGTAACCTGCAAAGCTGCAGAAGCCTTATAATCGTACAATCTTCTCAATTGTCCACTTTTCTTCTTGACGTCTCCGATTTCTCCTCCATCGATCCCACTGCCAATCTTCCTTTCCCCTCTCCGTGCTCCTCGTCACTTCTACAATGCCCATCTCGGTTCCGGAGGAGATGGCTGCCCACATGCTGGGTGGCCCGGCGCGCGCTGCCGCTGCCGCCATTGAGCGTGCCAAAGGAGTCGAGGATGTGAGCTCCTATGTAGCAGCGTTGACAACGCCAAACCACTGACACCAATGCAGCTCGCCAAGACTATTATCGATGTACGCTCCCCAGCATCCGAGGACACTGTAACAACGTGACTTACCACAGCTGAACCAAGACCGAAACCCCAACATGACGTCGGCCCACCGCGAGGCGCTGCAGAACACTCTCGCCGACAATCTCCGCGCCATCGTTTCCACCCCTATCCCCGAGTGCACCGCTTTTGGGATGTGGAGCCTCAATACGGTGCGCGAATGCGTCCCTCCAGAGAAGGTCGAGGTGTTCCAGAAAGCTCAGCTGGAGAACCTCGGCAAACGCCTTGCAGCCCACCACAAGGAGTACTACACCAAGGCCTATGAACTGATGGGCGCCGCGGTCGGAAGACTTTGCATCAAGGGATCGTGCGCCATCTGGGACAATCACACCGCCGTCCAACTCCACAGGGCCGTCAAAGACGACATTGCTGCATTCAAGAAGGATCTTCATGAGCTTCAAGAAAAGTACAACTCGATCCACGATGTCAACCATTTTGGAGTCAACTTTTAGAATGCTAATCAAAAGTATTACGACTCGAGTAACCTTCCTCCCTCCGACACGATACGGACAGGCGTTTCTGTAGCTTGTAGGGCCGACGTAGTTGATACCGCGTTTGAGGTTTAATGACTAGATGTGCGTACTGTATGCTGGCGATTCTTGACGTTGCCCCATTTGCGGCGTGGCCTCTTTTCTCTTCACTTCCCCAACTAAGGTGTGGCGTTCTCGTGGGCCTAGTTTAGAGACACCCAAAGTACTTTTCCAGGGGTCTGCGTCGCTATCACACTCTGATAATCTGACCTTGGAACGAAAGATAACAGGCTGTCATCATGGTGTTGCACAGTCATTCCCAGCAAATGGGACTTTACGAAGTGCCTGGCTTGGCGGCCTTTCGCCTGTAAACAGAACTCCCATCAAACAGATCCGGGAGGCTCCCCCCTGTTCGCGTTGGCAGGTCACCTGCTTTCGGGCCCATCCCGTGTTGTTGCTTGGATACCAGGCCATGCAGTTTGTACAGACAAAGTCGTCGGAACCACATAAAGAATACCCATGCGCCTCCTCCTCTTCCCACCTCCTTCACACTTGACTCACTTTCCACCACTATGCGTCTCCTCACGATCATCACTCTCCTCGCCACCACCTCCGCTGCCCCGGCGCCAGCGGCCGAACCCGGACCAGTACGCACCTATACCGCCCCTATTCTAATCACGCGTTTCCCGTGGCCGACCCCGAGTCTCATCGTTGATCCCGCCCCGTGCCGGAACAGGAGCGAGGTCCCCTGCTGCCCCCGCGGCGGGTGCATGCCCCGCGGTCAGTGCGGACGCATTCAGTGCCTCGACGAAGCCCCGTGGTGGAGGTATCGCCAGGGCTGCGCGCCGTGTCCCCCTGGACGGTACTGTATTGCGCTTGCGTGTGAAGAGGTCAACTAAGAATCTGTGGGAGGCATGAATGAGGTCTCAGAAAGAGGTACAGTTGGTACAGTGATTCGCGAGGACCGATGGGTCGACCGAAAATTGATGTTACCCATTTTTCCGATCTCCGAAACAACTAAGCACTTGACAGAATGCAACTGACGCTCACCAAAGGGGATAAGCTGACACATAACTGTTGAAGACAACAGCGGTTGCCACAGTCAATAAAGCCGTCTCTGGACACATGCGAAAGCAAGATCATTGTGTACACCGTTGGATATTGAGAAGCACCATTCATCAATTTCCTACTGGCTGCAAGAACTGTCAGGCTTCCTGCCTCCAGGCTCTATACAGTAGAAGGTCATCGATCCCACCGAGATCCATACATACAGAACAGTACATCGTCCTCCAAACTCTTCTCCGAGCTATAGAAGATCACCGTCCTTAGCGAATTCCGAACGAGTCAAGCGACAGCTGAAGTAGAACGTCGAGGCCCGCGTTCCGTCCCCGTCTAACGGCTGAATGATAATAGACATTAACCCGTTGCCCATCTCGCTCGCAGATGAACCAATCTACTCCGTTGGTGAGAGCGCCATGGTCCACATTTCTTGTAAACATATGCACAAGTGTCTAAGGTGTCAGCGCTGCGATGAAAGTGATCACCACTGCTGTGTGAGGGATACAGTGGAGCGGCTATAAGATTAAACTGTTGCCTCTCGCCTTGCTCACCTGTTCCAGCATCCAGATTTCGTGAAGTCTCTCTTCGCGAGGTTCGTCCCGGTCGGCTTTGCTGCTCAAAAAGTAGTTGTTTCCCGTTCCTTTAGGACGCATTTTAACTTTATTGTTGGTTCTTTTGAGGAGGTCTTGAAGAATTGTGACGGACTCCTTTGACAGGGCGACCCCGGTCTTGATTTCCATGACCACTTTGACCGTCCGTTTATCGCGAGATGAGAGCATCATGTCCGGAGCTGATTGGTCGCGCTTTCCCCTATTGGTCAGATGCCAAGCGTAAGCCCTGGTCGGAGGGTCGACATTGGCATTGGGGGAGATCGCCGCAAGAATTTTTGTCGCTGCCTCGCCGAGTTTGTCCCTCAACAGGCCCTGCAAGTCGATTTCATCATCGAGGATTACATCATCGTCGGTGTGTCTGCCAGTATTGATATGATGCAGTGCACTCTCTGCGGCTGGACCATCGTCAACTTGAAAGAGATTCAGGTTTCTCCGTCGTATATTGTAATTCCCTTTCCAGACAATCTCAGTGTCACGGGGGATCGCCTTGGCCTTGGCCTCGGAGAGATGAGTTGTCTTGGAGGATTCCACCTGGAATGCAAAGCTTTTTGGCATATCGAATTCCTTGATCTTAGCGTCGAGATTTATCTTCGGGGCGCATGTCCCGGGAGTCCCACGGCCACTGCGACGTCCCAGCGCTCGAGGCTTAACACAAGCAGCGTGTCGGTTGGCAGCAGGAGATCGAAGACTACCCTTGTCTGTGCTGGGGCTTTGAGTGGTACCCTTTCGTCTGGGGTTGGCGTCCTTGGTTTCGGAAGTTATGTTGGTCTTGCGGTCTCCGGAATTTGCGATGCTCTTGATGTTCTTGATGTTCTTGCTGTACTTGGTGCTCTTGGTGCTCTTGGTGTTCTTGCTGTTCTTGCTGTTCTTGGTGCTCTTGGTGCTCTTGGTGCTCCTGGTGGGGTTGACGTTCTTGGTGTTCTTGCCGTTCACGCGGTTCGTGCGATTTTTGGGATTCTTGCGGGCCTCCCCGATCATGCCGACCTGGCCGTTTTTGACGCTTTTGACGCTTTTACCCTGCTTCAAACTGGATTTATTCTTGAGACCCTTGCCGCGCGTGCTTCCCTTGCCGACCTTAAGCGTCTTGCCCTTCTTGCCCTTTCTTCTGATCTTTTCGGTCTTTCCGCCTGTGCGAGATGATGAGGTTTTGCGAGTCCTTGATATAGAGGTTCTTCGGGACTTTCCCCGATGAGTGGAGCCCGAGGCCACCTTCCGGTTTTGGGTGGATGACCTTTGCTTCGATTTGGTGGTTTTCGGTTTGTTGGCCCTCGGGGCATGGTCTTCAGTGCCGCGAGGCTTAATTACTGCAGCTGAATGTTGATCATCCACGGGATTTTCATGCTCAAACACCTGAGGCTCTTGGGCTAAGCTGGTCGTCGCACCGCCATGGAAGTCTTTTGGCGGGGTTCGAGGCGGTTCGTCGTTCTTGATGTTCGTTATAGTGGTGGTGTTCGTTGTAGTTGTGGGGTTGTGGCCTGGGCGAATGTCAGTCGCAGCTATGGTGCCGATCACCAGAGTCACGACTCGAATGACGAGAATGAGACGCATGAAGATGGCGGCCTGTATGTTTGGTTTCGGATGTTCCACAGACCCCAGAATGAGCTGGGGATACTGTTATATATGAGTGTTCATAGCTGCCCGTTCGATGTGACTTCGAGCAGGCCGTGTGCACGTATGTTTGATGCTCCCACAGGTGTAGGAGTGAAGAGAGTTTCTGGCACAGCATTCTTGTGTGAACGCATCCAGCTATGTGAAGGGGAAGAAACAGTCTGGCATCGCTTCGAATCGCCTCCAACTTAACTTCGCACCAAACGGATGCATTT
Source organism: Apiotrichum domesticum (assembly GCA_001599015.1). Classification (NCBI taxonomy): domain Eukaryota; kingdom Fungi; phylum Basidiomycota; class Tremellomycetes; order Trichosporonales; family Trichosporonaceae; genus Apiotrichum; species Apiotrichum domesticum. Next base: position 723,161 of record BCFW01000004.1, on the reverse strand, counting down.
GCCCAATCGCCCTGTCGGCCTGTCGGCTGTCGGCCACTCATATCAGTGTTTGACTGCGGCTGTCGATACTTGGATGCTGTCCATCGCATAGAACCCTTGTTACGATGCCTCCAGCAATCCATGCAATCTAGTCAACTAGAGGGCTTTGCTCCGTGGGCGTTGCCCACAGGAATTTAAGAAGCCAGGAGTGTAATCATCGTGGAACTGTGGGGTTCTTCTCCTTACGTTTCAGACTCCTCACCAGGCACTCTTCCCCTTTGTATGAGTTCCACTAACGTGTCACTAGCCTGTGCCGGGGCTGTGATCGCTGTGATGTGCTGGTCACGGTTTACGTCACATAAACACGTCACCTGAATGACGACGATGACCCCTTCTGCCGGCTCTGCCAACGGCCAACGGCCAACGGCCAACGGCCAACGGCCCTTCTTTCTGTTGCCAATCGGCTCTGCATTGTACAGAACCTTCTGACAGAGATTCACACTCACTGTCATACTTGTACTCCTATTCACCTCTCTCCCTTTTTGCCACCTCAACTGTTACGACAATGGCAAGGACACCATCATCCACCTCGCGCTCATCCACAAAGACTACCGGAAAACGCACCGCTGCCAAACAGAACTCCTCACGGTCACCTGCAGCCAGAGGCAGGGGATCAGCACGTGGGCGGGGGCGAACCCGCCGTCCTCCTCCCCCTCGTGATGCGGAAGACGATGAGGCCCTCTCCATGTCAGACATCTTTGAACAGCTTGAGAAGGTATGTTATCCTTTTCGCACCTGAGGATCAAGACGTAGACCATACAACAAAGTGTCGGGGCTTACTGTAGGCTGATACTATCCGTCTCGTAGCTCCTCCCAAGTTGGATGAGGCTCGACTGTGCAAATACTCGACAGATGAGGATTGCATGCCCTCCGTCGTCCTTACCCGCGTCGGAAACACTCGGGATGGGGACCCCATTGGCGTAAATCCCGAGAACGAAGTGCCCAAGCCAGCCAACGACGAAGAGGATGCGGATGAGACCGTGGTGTTGAAATGGAGGATTGGGTCCACTCAGCCTGACGAAGAGCAGACCATTGTCAATGGCATGCCCTGCGACATCTTTCAGGCTCGCTTCCAGAAGGACAACGTCTTATATCCCGGCATTGTCGTCAAGCTGGTGGATATGCAGCATCTACCACTGCGCAACAAGTGTTTACCCACGCAAGCTATCGCTCGCCAATGCCTTGCAGACGAAGTCTACAATTTCAACTTTGCCAAACGATTGCAGGGCACGACCCTTCCCCGCTTTGCCGGTCTTTTCCGTCATGGATCCCTCTACTGTCTTGTGTTTGAAGATGCTGGTCGGCAGATTACTCTGCCAGAGCTGCAAACGAAGCAGGTTCAGTGAGCATCTGGTGTGGAACTTGTATTTCATTGCTAACATCAAGGGATGAAGTGCTCCGCGCCGGACAAGATATACAGGATCTTGATATGACACTCCTCATCACACCAGTACCCCGTATTCGCATCTTTCGCCGCAGCCGTCGCGACAACCGCGTAAAAATCGCGACTCTGTACGACGCACAAACTCTGAACCGGGGCTCTCGATCCCAGAGCAGTCCCAAAGGGCCTGAAGAGTTTATCAAGTGGCATAAACCGATCTGCATGGCGCGTTTGAAGGGCACTTTGCCGCCACTTCGAGACTGATCGAGTTGTGTGATGTATAGGTCAGGCTGTTGTCGAACCCCGTGCAGTTCTTCTTACACTCTGAACCCCCCCACCGTCAAGAACGGCTGGATTACCGTCTGGACTAAATCTCAGATCAAGAGCGCTGAACATGTGAGCAAGGGCGTGTATCGAGGATGGAATGACGACTTGCACACTTGCAAATGTTTGTGAAAGTGTCGCTCCTGACGTTTCACGTCAGCCCAAACAGGCACTGGCGCGCGCACTGCTTACACTCCCCTGTGCACTTGGACAAGTTACCTTACACAGCATAACAGCTGGCCAGAGCATTGCAAGGCATCGTCCTCTCCGTTCTTGTTAACTTCTTTCACATTCACCTACAGGGCCTCCCGCCATGTCTGGCCAGTACAGCACGGGGGCAGCTTTTGACGTCATCCCTCCACGTGCAGTATGTCGCCTCGCATCCAGACGACAACCCATGCGACCCGATGTCCAGTGAGTGTCTCCGCCAAACCAGTGCTGATAAACTAGAGGAAGCGCTCAGTGCCAGTCGACATCTTCCCCAACTCGGTAGGGCAGCTATCATAACCTACGACACCATCTTGCGAGCATTTCGTCGAAATCCGCAGGGCATTCTCTCAGGGTTGACACTCGTATCGTTGCTGCTCATTAGCTGCCCCAGACACATGTCAATCTTCCGACACGGAGGTCTGCCGAAGGACATCACCAGCCATAATACAACACTCCTGTTTCTCCAGACACGCAACTGACCCACCGCGGCCAGGCCAAGCCGTCTTGTTGGTCTGCGGGTGACATTCTCCTCTCTTTTCCGGCGGAGTTGGAGAAGGCCGATGTTCGGCTTACCCCAGCGCGCGATCACATGGCAGTGGGCAGGAATGCCGGAGCCAAACCTTGGTTTGCGGCATGATGCATAATATGATGAACCACACCCAAAATTCCGGCATGACTTGATATCATGTCAGACCGGCGTCGGGCATCTCGCGAGGGTTTGCCGATCAATGCTTGAGGTGTCGTGATTTGCGGATTGCGGAATTGCATCTTGTGCCGATGCCTTGTGGGCGTCAGGTGCTTTGGATCCTCGATCTCCGTACCTATGGGAACTGTCAGAGCGGCCTCGGCACACCGCGCCACCCACTCCGCTGCACCTGGTGATGCGGGTCACCTCATTCAAAGGTTATTGAACCGGCAGTGAAGTACGGCAAACTATTCCGAACCTTCGGTGGCTCGAAACCGACAATGTGTGGTATTTAAAGCCAAGCCTTTCCTCTCGCCACGGCTCCCCGTTGTCGGTAATCTGACACTTCATCAAACAACTCTTCTCTCACTGTATCCCTCCTTACCGTACTCCCTCATGACCGACATTCTGCAGATGGTTCTGGCCGTGTTCTTCGCGATGGCCATGGCCGTCGCGGTTCCTCTCAGCCAGGAAGATCGCGAGCATAAGGACTGGTGGCTGATTGGGTGGCCGCGGGGTCCCCACTATTACGCCGGCTACCCCCTTATGTTCGTGCAGAATGGCGAGCTCATCCGTTTGTGCGTATCACTCATCGCTTGATAAGCGAGATATTCATATTCCAAAGACGGTGGGGTATGGGAGCTGATTTTTAGCGGAGAGAGGGACGCCCCCAAGTGGGGTATCACCACCTGGGCGTTCGACACCTCGGCCGAACAGGGAAGCATTCAGCTGGTTGGCGGCAGCAGGCATGGGCCTAAATGCGTGGACGCGGGACTGTGTAAGTTGCAGATTCTGGGCCGCCCGTAGCACTCAGCTCACACCAGCTCCCCGCAACGGAACGCCACTCAAGGTCTGGGACTGCTACCCTGGGCTGTTCCAGCAGACGTGGGAGCGCAAGGAAGGCAAGTTTCGGCTCAAGGGAACCAACTTGTGCATCGACGTCCGCGACGGAAACCCGAAGTTGGGCCTTCAGCTGTGGGAATGCATTGAGGGGCCCCACGACAACCAACTTCTTATCCTCGAGTTCCCCGAGGACTACCCCTAGTCGCCCAGTTGTGAGCCAAGTGGCAGCTAAAGACAGCCAAAGACGTTGTCTTTTCAAAAGACGTTGCCTTTTTCAAAGAGATCTGTGAAGGGGACGTGAGACAGCCCAACTGAAGAAGGACGTACTCGGTGACACAGGACACTTTTTGAATAGCTGTCATAAATGGTATCTTTGCATGACCCGGAATGAAAAAAATACTGTAGCGGCAGCTTGTGAGCGGAGGTCTGACATCTCCGATCCCAACAAGACGCCACTCTAGTGTAAAGCGTGAGCAAGTGAAAATGTTGGTACAGTATGAGGTAGCCTTCCCGACCAACAACGAATGCTGGACAATGGCCGGGTCGGATCCTTCTTCAAACGGTGCGCTCAGGGCACTTGGAGTGACAATACTCCTCTAATATCTGAGTACTGTAACCGTGAAGCTTCCGTTTACATGAGCTTTATAGTGCTGGTATTTTTGTACAGCTCGAAGGAGTCGGTCCACAGCTCAGAGACACCAACCGTATCAGTAAAGCTTGTTCTACCGTCAGCTAGCTGAGGGCGTACCTCGCGCTCCCAGGCGCAGGCCTGCGGCGCCCCGTGTGTGAGAAGTGTCATTTATTGTCTGTGATGAGCACATTGCGCAGTCTCCGATGAGCGCCCTTACACACACGGATCCGTTGGCCGGGTTCCCATGGCAACGCCGCACAGGCTGTGTCCTCGGACAGGAGCTCCCCAGTTGGATCTTCCCATCAACTACCAGGCTCATCGTCCTTCTCTCTTCACTTCCCCTTTCACCTCTCATTTTCTTTTCACCATACTCAGTGCATCGCACCACAATGACGATTCCAAGAGGCTTTTGGAAAGACTGGGAGGTAAGTGCAATGGTTAACAGAAGGAAAAGTAAGCGGTGTACTGACTCCAGGTATATCTCGAGTACACCGATAAGACGGTTCGGCTGCGTGAGTTGCGGCGCCAGTGATGATGTTGATGGTAGCCGAGCACAATCAGTCCCACATTGCGGCGAGTCGTACCGGCAATCGACACCTTGATGTGGTCTACGCCGAAGTGGAGTGGGAGCGGGTAGGTCGTAACGGGCTCGTAATCTGATATCCCAGCCCTTTGCGGTGGTGGTACGCACGACTTATGTTCCCGAGTTTGACATCTCGGTGACCTGCACAATTGACGGCCGCAAGCTCAATGGTGGGAAGGTCGCGTCCAAAGCTTCGTCTTGTTATGACTCTTGGTGGCATGACAAGGATCACGGAGGAAACATTGTTCTGAAAAACTATAAGTTTTCGAAGATTGTGAGTATTGTAACAAAGACTCGGCATTGACTAGAGGTCTTTTTCGACGACGGACCCAAGCCAAAGGAACTGCTCCACTACGGGTCAATCGTCGTTAAGCTGGAGGCAGGCAAGGCCTCAGACCCGTACGAGGGCAAACCCAAAACGTACAGTCGCCCGATGGGATATCTCGACTCTAGCTGGAGGGGCAAAGTAAGCGATTCCTACGTCGACGGCGACGTGATTGGCCCTGCAAGCGCTTGCACCTACCAACCGTTCAAGGCCAGTCGCAGCATCAAGGCATGCACAGTAGTCATCAAGGTTAGTTGACTGACTGCTGTCTGCTGATTCACAGTATGGGTCGCGCGAAGCCCTTATTAACAACAACATCATTCCTCGGCCCCGTCGCAGCATCAATGAAGTAGAAGATGTCGAACATTTGGTCACTCGTTGGAAAAAGGCCCGTTTGAGGTACGGTGGCAAGAGATACAAGCATGCGGCCGATCCTCTCACCGTTGTTTACGACCAGGACGACTCCGAGGAGGAATAAGATCCCGACATCCACCTGTCGAGGGGACCAGCAAGCGACTCACAAAGGTTTCAAGTTCTACCACCGTCAGCTCTATCGTGGAAAGTAGTCGCAGGAAGGAAGCAAGGAAAACAAGTACTCGTTCAAACTCAAAGCCATACGCGCTCATGTGACAAACATGTCGAAAAGTCTCAAACATCGGGGAAGCCACTGACACGATTACTCACGGTCGGCTGCTTATCTTTGATGCAGAAATTGCGAGCCGTTCGCATTACGGGCGGAACGTTGCAGATCTCAAGCGAAGGGCTCATAATGCGACTGCCAATAGTCCTCCCCAACACCATGGGTAGCGGAAACGGCGTTGTAGAAGCTGTGGAAGCGAGGGTCTGGTGGCGGAGATGTCGCCGCCGCGCTAATGTCGTGCAGATGTTGTGGATAATCAGAGAGGCATTTACTGCCTCCGTTTGTGTTTGACGCTGGTTGAGGATGCAAGGAGATAAAGAAAGAATGTACCGATGGTCGCTGGACAATTGGATAAGTACCAGAGTGCAAGAGTGCAAGAATGCAAGAGTTGTTGCGTTCAAAGGATATCGACAAGCTTCTCACAAAGCACTGGGCACAGACCCTTTACCAGTCCAGTCACCTCCTGGTCTAGTCACACACACGTCACTTGCTTCTGTTGCATTTGTTGCACCAGATGGCCCGATCGCCCGATCGGCGGAGAGGTGAGTCAACTCTGTCAGGTTGACCGTGCTTGTGTCATGCGCGTCTGCGCGTCCGTGAAGCCCTTTGGGGTGTGTTTATGTTTGCCGGAATGCTTCCTGTCTCTTCTTGTTGACTATCAATCTTTGCCCTTTCTCCTTCTACTTCATCTCTTTTGGCTCTTTGTTGTCACTATCAGTCTCGTTAACATCACCCTCTCACCGCTATAGGCCCTTCTTGCCGTCTTAAGAACTCAAACTTCCCCAATCTGCACGGTTCACGCATCCGCACCGGCCCACTGGTTTGTCTTGTTACGAGTGGCCATGTGACTGATTTCTTTGCAGGTAAAACGCGTCGTATCCTCAACGCCTTACGGCAAGCAAACCTTCACACCCCTCCTCCCAGTCTCGACACTGCACGATGCCGTGTTCCTCCTTGTCCGACTTCAATCCCGGGTCGCAGGCCAGTTCTTTGGGCTCCTCCTCTAATGAGCGTCTCCCCCCCATCGTTCCCTTTGCGCGCCGTAAGGCGGACAACCACCAACGTCTCTTCGAGCCCAATGGCGGCAGGGCCAATGGCGCCGACCCCGAACCGTCCGTCAAGGCCGAACCCGCAGCCAAGGCCGAGCACGATGCCGACGCCGAACCCGAAACGGAGGAATACGAGGTCGAGGCTGTCCTCAGGCACAGGTTCTACGGCGGCGTGCTGAGCTATCTCGTCGCGTGGGGCGGCACGGACGAGACGACGTGGGAGCCCGAAGAGAACTTTGAGAACGCGCCGCAGATGGTTCTCAAGTACTGGGTTGAGCGTGCGCGTGCACTCCATCTCAAGCGCCGCCGAAACGGCTCCAAAGGCGCTGATGGCACCGCCTCCCCCGTCAAGACTGAGATCAAGACCGAGAAGCGTCCGGCAGACGACGCCGAGGAGCCGCCCAAGAAGAAGACCAAGACGTCCAAGAAGTAGGGGCGTGTCCTAGCTTGTCCGATTTATGTCGTTTTGATTCTAGCCACTCGCAACACTGCCCGTATCATTCCATCCCTGTATCCCTCCTCACATGTGTATTCGTCCCCGTAACGTCCTGACTTTCTTTCGGCTATCCGAGCCAGCGCGATCCCGCCGAGCTCCGCACGCTCTTCCACACGATCACCTTACGGTAATACCATGCGCTACCCTTGAGTCCTAGCCTTGTAGAACACCCAACATGTATTTTGTGGTTCCATGATGCTCAACTTGGCTACATTATGTCATTCGCCCACTGAGCTATTGCAACCAATGGGTGACCATGCTGAGCCGACAGTAGCATTCCATGCATAGTTCTACCAGGTATCTTGCCATGACAGAAAGAGGTCTCACAGTGTCCATGGGGTCACTAATCAATGAATTGCAACTCGCGGCCAAGCTGCCTCTATGTTGGAGCAAGTGCTCTACTCTTGCACACAAGTGCCGTTAACGAGCTCCCATCCGGGACGGCATCCCCAGACCTTGCACCCGCCGACCTGGCAAGTGACACCGTTGCGGCGGATACCAGGGAGAGTGGTGCAGCTGCTGTCAGCGAGGCCTCATACGATTGGTGTGCGATTTACTCACTCGGTGCCTTGTTTTGTCGTGTCCTCGCTGCCATAAAGGCATCCGCCGCATGAGTCTGGAATGAGTTCCTCTCCTCGAGACGAATCCCACGTTACTCACAGATCTCGGACTGGGTGTCAAGGCACTCATACGACGACGTACCATCGATAGCACAGGCCGTGAAGCCCCAGCGGCATCGGGACTTGTCGACGGCAAGGGCGGTCTGGCGCGCGCGGCGCGCGAGGCCGGCCGAAGCTTCCAGGAGCGAGTGTGAGAAGATGTAGTACTCGGTGGTCTCGCACAGCGCGTCCGAGGGGCCGGTGACTGGCAGATTTGCGCACTTGCACGACCAGGTTCTGCCACTGCGCGGCGAGAGGACGGCATATTGGTAGCTCGCACACTGGGAGAAACACAGGCTCGGCGCAGCCACTGCGTTCTCCGGCGTGTCGAAGTCGGCGGGAACGTATGCTGGCATATCGGTACACAGACCAAAGTCAAACGTCGTCTTGACGTTGTATACCCTGTAGTCGGTGTCGTACGTGCATACCTGGGAGGTGTGCTGCGCAACGACCATGGCAGACGGACCGCTGCCAGTGCCGCACATGCAGTCGGCCGTTCGCCAGTAGACGTACGTCGTGCTGGGGTTTGAGCTCAGACAAGCTGCCTGAAGATGTCAGTGTCGCCTTCCTTCCCAGGATGTCCTCATTAGCTGTACTTACAGCACAGTCCGCAGAAGTCCCGGGGTTGGGGGAAATGGGCGTGAGGGTACCGCCGGTTGAGTCGGGAAAGTTGAAGCAGCCGATGAAGCCCGACTGGGCGGACACGGTGCCAACAAGAGCGGCGGCAGTGACCAGCTTGAGCAGAGAGAACATTGCAGTGGGTGGGACGTTGAATGAGAATGTCAGTAAGGAGGCCCTGTTTATACTGTCCCCAAGACAGAAACTCTTCTCAAGCTGGACACCCGTCAGAGAGCACCCACCCCACGGCCACACACACATCACTCGATGACTGCACGCCATGACGCGCTAGTCTGCCGAACCAAACAGCAGTGGATTCAGCTGGCTGGTTGGTGGTCAGTAGTACAATTTTAGCATCAATGGCACTAACGCGTGTCGGCGCGTCTGGTCCAGCCTCAAAGCTACCAATCTTAAAGTTTTGGTCTTCAACCTGCTTCTGGTCGCGGCGCGTAGTGCACAAGGCGACAACCCTCCTTTTGGCCCATTCGGCATGTGGCAGGTGGATGCCAAAAGGCCCCTTGTACCCTTGTTCCAGTGCCGAAATAGTAGTGGTGGGCTTTTGCTAAAGCAACGTCAATGCTTGGACAGGATTATAAACAAACCGCAAAGGAGTGCAACACCCATACTTAATGAGCAGTTCAACTCAGCTGTGTGCATGTGCGAACCACCCACAAAGGTGAAGGATCTGGAGATGTTAGCATCAGAGTTAGTACAGCACTCACATTCCGCGACATTTCGGAGGGGCTTGGCAGAATTGGTAGTACGCTGCCGCGCGCTAAAGTGATCGTCGTGCTCTGCATGCTCTGTCACTTGCTGACTCTGTTTCTTTCCTTTTGACGTTTCTCACACTAACGCTTCAGCGCTTCAGAGCTCCAACTCCCCAGCCTCCGGACTCCCCCGTGACCTTTCTCTCACTGTCACTACACCAACAAGCCTGGCACCCCCTTCTCGCCACCGCAGAATGGGAGGCGCGCTAGTTGGGGCTGGTTCGCCGTAGCGCTGTACTGACTTGCGCGAAGATCTGACCGACTACGCCATTAAATGGGCGCCTTGCTCCTTTGGCCTCACTTTCATCCTGTGACCCGGTGGCAAGAGACCGAGACGCGGAGCCGAGACCTGAGAGGTGCGACCCGTCTAATCCATCATGGAAATGACCGAAACTTGGTTGGGGACAACCCGGGATCGGCGGAGCTTGCATTCCTGGCCTCGGCCAGATTGCAACGGCCCATCATGCGTCGATCACACCAATCAGCTCAGGTGACATGGTCCGAACCAATGCCGTGCCGAAGCGTAAATGTCTCGGCGCAACATGCGTCTGCGCTTTGTCCAGCGCTGATAAGACCTACCCAATTGTCGTCAATAGGACATCGGCGCCGCGTGGGACAGGACGCGACAGCGGTAGCAACGCCAAGACGACTCAACCTCAGACTCAGGCAGAATAATACTTTAACATAAGATGCAGCCAGAGCAAACAATCCATTCCCGATTTCACTATGGCCGAGGCTCGTTCTCTGACGCGCGGTCGAGGTGTTCGCGCTCCCACTGCGGGTTGTAGTTTGGCGGGAGGATCTGCATTGGGAGTGACTGCAGATGTCCCGCGTCCTCTTCTATGTGTATGCCCGCGGAGGTCGAGGGGACGGCGGGTTGCACGGACTGAGGTGTAGGGGGCAGGCTGCGTGATGCAGTGGTGGTCGAGCTGGGCGAGAGAATCGAAGATTTAGTGAGCAGCTCGGCATTGCCGGATGCAGATGTCGAGCCAGCGCTGGGCTCCGTGGAGCTGCTCCCTGCCACGGGACTCATGCTTTTCTCACTTTGGTAGACAATGGCAGGAGACGTCGTTACTGGAAACGGCACGGGGTGGTGTTCGCTGTCGTGGTGGGTGAGGCTGGTGGAGGATTCCGCGGGAGATGTCATCTTGCTGTTCTTCTTCTTGTTTCGGAAGCAGAAGAAGACGACCAGGCCGATGGCGACAAGACCGAGAACGACACCGATAACAATGCCAGCGATGGCACCAGAGCTGAGCCCACGTTTTGTGGGGTCCGCCGTTGCCGGGGCTTTGGGCCGCGGCACCTCGGACATAGTAAAAAGATCGACGCTGCCGAGGAGCACTCCTTCCTCAACGCTAATAACCGCAGTGTAGGTCGTGTTGGGGTTGAGCGCTGCGAAGAGCTGCACGCCGTTTCCGAGCGTGTGGTTATCCATTCCGCCCTGGAGTGTCCACGAGTCGAGCGTCTCGCTGTCGCCGGCGCTTGAAATCAGCTCAATCGTCTTTGGCGCTGCGCTGCTCCCTAGCCCGCCGTTGAACTGAATTGCGGACGTGTTGATCGGCACGGAGATGGCGATGGCGGGGGCCGAGGCGTTGGCCGTCCCAGTATTGTTCGGGGTGCCTTGGAGAAAGGCAACCATGTCGGATCCTTTGCTTGCCTTCAGCTTTGCGACCGTATAGTTTCCCCCGCGGTAGTCGATCCGGCTGTCTGTCGAGAGCCTGTCCCCGTCAACGAAGCTAATCCTTTCTGCGACCACAAAGTCGCGGTCGTCCGGAATCGCGGCAGGCACACTGATGTTGTATCCGAAATGCGTAATCTGGATACCGCCCTGGAATGTGGCGCCGAGAATAAACGCTGCACTCGCCGCGCCAGCAAGCTGCGACTCCATGACTTCAAAAAGCTGCCCGCGGTCCTGAAGCGACTGGTTGTAGTTTATCGGAATCTCGGTGCGCTCCCCATTCGCATAGTACTCGATTACGCCGATGTTCGCTCCGTCCGCGACGCCCGTGACGCTGCCGCGGAAATACATCGGCCCGCGGGGGTACGTGAACACGAGGCGCGGGGTCTTGACCGCGCTCACCCCGCCGTTATCGAAATACGCCTTAGTTGTGCCGGTCACCACCTCGCCTGAGCCCGGGCCCGCGGAGGCATTCACGCCGCTTATCCGCCAAAACGCGTCCGGTTCCGTGTGCGGGACCGTGCTCATCGACCACACCAGTCCGTTCATGATCGGCAGCTCGATGTTGCGAATGTACGTCCCCGGAGCGGCCCGCGGGGCGAGCGCCGCTGCGAGCGCGGGAAGGAGAAAAGCGGCGATCCACATCGCAGCTGGTAGGTGCCAGGGAGAGAAATGGTCAGAGTCGGATTCCCAGCGTCTGAGGTTAGAGACGTTCTTGGTCCGCAGGGTGGAGTCGGAAGTCGGTGCACACACCAAAGGAGGAGGCAAATGAGAAAGGGGGGAGAATCGAGTAGACGACGGGGTATCACACCTTTTGTGTTTCTCCCCGGCGACGGTGGGCTCGACCGCGTGTGAAAGGATGCAGCCGATGCGGCCCGTCTCAGCACTTCCGACGCGCTGGTACACTCTGCTGGTGCACAGATGCTCGCGGCTCACATCCTGACTGTGCTATTGTGCTGAATGTTGCTGAAGCGGTTTGCGAGCGAGCAGTCTTTGGGGAGCGCAGAAGCGGCCCGCGAGCGGATGGGCTGAGAACCAAGTTCTGTATTTTTCCCCTTTTTCCTTTTTCAGTTTTGGGTTAGCACACGTTACCATACTGATCCGCACGGGAACTCTTTCGTGACGCTTCCGAGGGCCGAGGGCGCGCTGGAGTGGTTGGGTGATATTGAGCTTGTGGACAGCATGGACAGGGTACTCGTCGAGTGACAGGTACCAAATGTCGCCGCGGCGGGTGAGAGCTCCAGAGTGAGGACCCAGAGGTCTGGAGCCGCTCTACGGCACTTTTGTTGCCGAAAGTCTCCCAGCTCCCTTCAACTACCAAACGCGACGCGTTTCAGATTTAGGTTTGTTCGGGCCAGGAATTCCATAATTCCAGGAAAGCGCGTCTCTGGTTCCGCCATTCGGGAACATTTCCTCCATCAGAGATTTCTGTCATTTTAACCACGGCCTGTAAGCTCCAGAAGCCCTTCCAGCATTACTCAAGTGCCTCCCACATGTGGTGACGGGAGATATGGGCAATCGGTGCATTGGACTGCCGGCCGCTGTGGAACTTCGACCGTCCACTGGGAAGTTCCGCATCTGGCCATGTCCCGGCCATGACCACAGGCAAGCGAGCACGACGTGCGGGTCACTTTGCTACACAGCTCATGTCCCTGCGCTACTGTTCCCTTTGCAGTCCGACCCCGATTGAAAGTTGTCTCTTCTTCGGCGGCTTTACTGTATGAAGAAACAGTGGTGAAACTGGGCGGGAACTGTACCCGTTCCGAGCACACCTCACCAAACTTAATCCTCTCGAACTCCAGACGCAGCGGGGTTGTCTGCGTCTGAACTTTGACCAGTAGGCGGGGAAATGGTTATCCGAGCTTGATTGGGGAAGATACATAGGCGCCAAATGGGGGAGCAAGTCAAAACTGTATGGGTCGCTCTGGCCCCGGGCACAACGGCCGACTAAATCTACAGACATTGTCGATATGAGATGGAGAGGTGGAACTCCAGGTGGAACTCCAGTCTTAAAACCAGTTGCAGTAAGAGGCAAGTCGTATGTTGATCTGAAATGGTGAGTGTGAATGTGCTAAGCTGTTTACTTCTCGATACCATCAGTAGTACAATTCACTGCCCGTTCCTCTTCACTTGGACGAGTCATTACATCGGGCGTATCAATACTGGAAACAACTTAATTCTATCAATCATTGTCCTTGATCTCATCGTCCGTGTGCAGACTTGTACTAGCTGGCGCTTAGTCGGGAAAGTTGAGCTCCTTGAGCTTCCACATCTGGTTGGGATTATGCTCGGCACTATCGTCAGCCGCAGTTACCTGTCACACCCTCACCAAGTCCAGAGCTGGGGCGCCTTGGACCGCGACCCGTCCGTGACGTCGAGGCAGAGGTCTGCGTAAGTGAGTAGAACCAAACAACACACTCACTCCTTCCCTTGAGTCGGATCTGCTGCCCCACCACTTCCCACGTCTGCTGCCATGCGCCGGGGTAGCAGTCCCACACCTTGAGCGGCGTGCCGTTTGCGGGGGCTAAGAGTCAGCTTTGTGAACGTGATCAACAAGCTTACAGAGACCAGAATCAAGACACTTGTCGGTCCCCGAGAGCCGGAAGAGTCCTAAAGCATTCACATCAAAGTTCCACACGTGCAAGTGATACCGGTCAATCCAGTACGGCGAGCTTCCGTCAGCATTTGCAGATATCGCGGTTTGGCGTACTAGGAGAGCAGGCGGCCGTTGTCGGGTGGGTGGAAGCCCGTGCTGTTCACAATCTTGAACACCCCGAGCAGCCATTTGGCGTCCTCGCCCGTCCAGCGGATACTGTAGTCCTTTGCCGCGCGGGGAGCGAGGCCTGGAGCTGGGGCGGCGCAGGCGAGGGTGACGAGAAGAGCGGTGAAGAGGAGGGTGAGCAGCATCCTGGGAGTTGGGATTAGAAGTTATGACATAGGGTTGCGGATATGCGTAGATTGCACAATATATAGCGGGAGCGCCAACTGCAACGTCTTGCATATGCTTCTGTCGCTCCGTGGATTCAGAGGATACCGACTAAGCCGGATTATCTTCCGAGATTCCGAGCGCCCTGGGGGCGTGGGACGGCGGACAGCAAGCTGCATGCTCGGAGCTTGGCAGGCAAAGATGCATATGTGTGGTAGTGTTAAAGCATTGCACGCATGCTGCGCAACTTGTTGCGGTTGCTTCTCGTTGTTCACGCCGAAATTCCTCGCCTCCACACCCCGCATGACGTCTCTCCAGCGTCTCGGCTTTCCTTTCGGGCCAGTTCCACCATCCGGCTCCGACGCTTCAATGCCGGTGGCACGGGTCTTGACGCGTGCACAGCCTCTGCCAAGATCCAAGAACCAAGAACTTCTTCTCCGACCTTGACAGTTCCTTGGACTACAATAGACGTTTCTGGGCGGCGCACGGTACGCGCATGGTGCGCACGGTGACACAAGCGCCCACCAGGTCCGTGTGACTCGTCAGCCTGCGATCCTGTGAGCTTGTGGTCTTGTGAGCCGATGACGGGGTCACCCGATGAAAGCCAGAACCCAATGTCCGCCCTCCATCGGAGACTACTAAGCCTGCGAACTCGGGACGGAGCTACCACTGTGTATGGACTTTGGTACCTTTAGGAACAGGACCTTGAGTTCAAGCATCAATGAACAGGGAGTGTGCAGAGTTGGACTGTGGTGTCCAGCTGACCATCAGTCGCCCTCCACCACACCTCCGTGCTCAGAATCGTGACGACAGTGGAAGCTTGCATGAAGAGGGCGGGCTTTACTGGCCGTGTCATGTCAAGCGGTCGGTCCTGTGTGGGCCCATCTGCCCTTTCCATGGTTGAGGACGATGGGCAAAAGATCGTCTTCCCCGGCTGCCCGCCCGTCTCGCTATGGTGGTCTCGACCGATGTGATGGCATTGCCGTGACCTATCAACACGCCGGGCACTATAAACGTATTAACAGCCAAAGATATCTTTGGCGAAAGGGTCCATTTCTGATTGTCCATCTGAGAGTCATTGTCCATCATGCTTGCGTCGCTTATTGGGGGATAGTCTTCCACTGCTGGTTGCGGTTGCCCTGGGCGCACTGCCACAGCTGACCGCGAACGGGACCCGCTTGGCCGTTGGGAACATCGACGCAGAGACCTGCTGTCAGAAAAGGAAAGAAAGCAAGACTCACCCTTGCCCTCGAGCTCGATAAAGCCGTCGTGCACGCGCCACGTCTGCTGCATCACGCCGGGGTAGCAGTCCCACACCTTGAGCGGCGTGCCGTTCGCGGGGGCTGAGCGTAAGCTTTGTGAAGCCCTAACGGTCTAGCTTACAAAGACCGGCATCGAGACACTTGTTGTAGCCTTGAAGACGCAAGACGCCGGGGTTGGAGTCGTGCTCCCAGGCAACGTTGACGTAGCGGAGGTAGTCGCCGGATCTGGGGGTCAGTCGACCGCTCGTGGGGTATCCACTTACGGGCCGGCCTCGGCGCCGTTGTCGACGTGCGAGCCGGACTGGTCAATGCGCGATGTGCTGACGGATAGGTAGCCGGCAATGGGGCCCGCTCCCACCCATTGGTAGCGGTTCGAGGCGACACACGGCGCAGCCGTGGCGGTCACGGCGAGAAGGAGTGCGGTGAGGGTCTCGGTGAGCATGTTGGTGAGTAGTGAGAGGTTGAGAGGGACGAGCGAGCGCAGAAGGATGAGGGGGAATGGAAAAGGAACGTTCGCCACCTGTTGCGGTAGGCGGTATATATACTCAAAGGAAGGCAGGCAGAAGCCAAGTCCTCGGGTCGAGTCAAGCCGCGTCACCTCACTCTCCCTGGGTGTCTGCATATTCTGCATGCCGTCCGGTGCATCCGCACAGCTGCCAGCTGCGCACAGCTCGCTCAGACAGATTTGCCGAACGAACAGACCTCTTCTCGCGCGATCTCGCGCTTAGCTTCTTCTTCTTCGTCTGTGCCTTTCGGTGGCAATCGGTGGATCGGTGGCATATTTGGGAAGCCATGCCTTTGATTTCTGTCACTTTGTCACTCTCGGACCAAACAAATAATGATAATAGAGTTCTCGCAAGCTTCCAGATGCCTCGTGCCTCCAACTCCGAGATCGCGAGACCTGAGCCGCGAGCCGACGCGAAATGGTTTCTGACGTTCTGGGCCGCTGACTGACGTACTGACATCACTGTATTCCAGCCAAGAGATCACCTGACAGAGAGTTCCGCACAGATCGCAGATGCACAGTTCAATGTCTGAGCATTTCACGGCGCACTGTTGGGGACCCAGCTCCACCCCGCTGCTCTCTGGCTGCTGGACGCGAGTCTTGAATTCTCCAAGCTGAGTGTCACGGCCCCGAATGCGGGCGAGGGCGGTGCAAAAACGACGCCACGCGCACCGGTCTCCGATGTGCAGCCGCGCTTCTCGTTTCCTCGCCCGAATTGATCAACAACGCTCGCCCTTCGGCTGACAACAGGAGAATGCTCTGGGACTGGTGCACTTGTCCGATCCGCAGTCGTGGGCGCCAAGAGCGGGACTGATTGCGGCGACGTGTCTGTCAAGGCTATCAATGGGAGTAACATGCTTCTGACAACGGCGCGACAGTGGCAGCCGCTGATCGTGCACAGCTGAAGCTTCGACCGATTTGACCTCGACGCTTCTCGTCTCGTCATCAATGTCTATTCGTAGCGCTCTATCTCAGGAGCTCTCAATGCATTTCAACAATGTCCCAGATACATTTTCACCCATACTGACAAGTATGCAAGTACCATCCTGTCACTCACGCGCGGCAGTGGATATGACAAGCAGATCAAGCAGATCCACTCCACGGCACGCCGAGTCCGCGGAACCGTGTGGGACCTGCTCACATGCCCCGCCCTGCCGTAAGGTGCCATAAAGGCTGCCTTCGTACCCGATTGATAATGATGGAATGTCCAGGCACACAAATGGTATGTTCTCAATGCCGCGGATGATGATATGAGTGATGGACGGTGGGCACATCGTGGCTGGCATGTCGGTGCACTCAGTGCCGAATGTTGCCGCTACATTCGGCGACCGCTCACTGATCAGTTGAATGCTGTGCCGCGATTCGCATCTCAGTCTCATCTACGATTGACTTGCAGCTCCGACACAACCTTCGCAGAGCAAACTCTGCCGGTCGAATTACCGGAACAGCTCAAGCTCGGCGCCAGAAGGAACGTCACTTGACTGAGCAGATTGGTCCACTCAGACCGATTGTACACAACGACGATATCCTCGCCCCCTCCTCGTGTCGCGACGTATCCGGAGTTTTCGCCGGTCGTCTCAGCCCCGGACTTAATCAGAGTACAACGGAGTACAACGCCTGGCACTTCCTTCTCAAAGTCGCCGCCGTCACTGCGAGTGACCCTCATCCTCAAAAGCCCTGCGCAGACTGGGGGTGTCGCTGCTGGGGCTCATCTCCATTGGCGTAAAGTCACGGCGAAGTCAAGTCGACTCTCACTCTGAACATCTCCAGTGACATTTTGCTCGGGAGCCATAGAGTGTCAATGGGTAGTAAAACAAAAGGAGGACAAGGAGGACACTGGATAAAGAGTTTACACAACGGGCAAGAATGTCAGTGTATCCTTGACCATACGGTTGCGGGGGCCGCCACCTCTCCCCAAACCGTCGTGAGGGCAAGCCAGACAGCACGGCCGGAGTTACGCTGGAGTCATCGGTACGCTCTTCGCCACCAGCCCAAAACTTCCATTACTGTACAAATAACCCTGCATTCCGCGGCCTGGACCGCACAGCAAGTTCAGCATGTGCGTGTGCCTTGTCGTTCTACGTCCACTCCCGTGACTGTCCCTTGCAGCCCCCGCACCTCTCATTCCAGCCCAGACGCCCAAGTTTCTATCCGTCCATTCTTCCCATCTGTCTCGATCGTCTGTCTCATGTCTTATCATCGACATTCCTCACCGCTGACCAATTGTATCGGCAAACCACTGATCCGGGTCCGCAGACCGGCTATACCTCCCAGGCCGGGCATCTTTAACGCGTCGTTGGAATCATTCGCATAGGTCTCCAACAACGCTGGGAATGTGGAGAACCAGGAGGAGAGATGCGGGGATTGTCTATTTTCTCACCAACATTCCTCGCGCGTCCGCACGCC
Source organism: Apiotrichum domesticum (assembly GCA_001599015.1). NCBI lineage: Eukaryota > Fungi > Basidiomycota > Tremellomycetes > Trichosporonales > Trichosporonaceae > Apiotrichum > Apiotrichum domesticum. The sequence goes on along the minus strand of BCFW01000004.1, from coordinate 705,134 downwards.
CGCGCGCCCCCCCGCCTCAGAATCGCGCGACAACTACCAATAACCTCCGCGTTCTCCGGCTTCATTACTGCCGATAATCCATCAAGTCGCGAGAGAGCTGTACATTCCGAGATGGGGGGCACCGCGGGGACTGATAAGAGGGGCTCCGTGCGGAGGAAGAACCGCGGCGAGAAGGGCCTTTCAGGGATGAGGTCTATCTGGAGCTCCAACGCTGTCAAAACCTCCTTTGCCAACGACTATGGTGCCCCGGTTAATGGTTGCTCGCCATTCTAGTCGGATCATACAGAATGTTAAGGCCTCGCATCCCCAACACCCTCTCAACGCAGCGGAACCAGTCGCCAAAGTGTTTGGAAGTTGACTTTGGGCAAGCAATTCCACGGATACCGAACGGCCCGGGCGCCAAGGCGGGCGCAACGCCGCAACGCCACCTTGCCATAGACGCGCGGTGACCAGGCACAGACCAGAAACACACGACCCAAACTGGAGTGGAGGCTTTCAGTCCGGGTTATCCTAGGATCCTAGGAGGTCTGGGAAACGCGGCCAGGACAAAGGAGTATCTACCTGATCATACCTGACTCCCCAGCCATGAGAACGAGAGCTCATTCGTCACGCCGTTGCCGCTTTGTACAGCTGGGGCTCTGCAACGACGCCACGACATCGACAACAGTCTCGACTCTCATGAACGTCGACAGATGTCGAGGGGTTTTTGGACTCTCAACAGCAGATGCTGCCGACATTTTCCCAGGAATGTCTGCCGACGGCAGCAGTGGAGCGCATCTCGGCTACTCTCTGCGGGGTCACTCGAGGCCCCCTTGTCCAGCTGGCCAGCTGGAATGTCGACATTTGAGCGCAGTTTGAACGCAGTGAGCCGGATGGGCTACTCTGGTCAACCCGTCGCCCACCATGGCGAGCGCGACAGATATGTGAGCAAGATCACGAAACTCACTCCTGCTCAGATAAAAGCTGTTCACCCTGTTCACTGCCCACAGAGTGGACCCGGATGGGTGGCGCCCTGTGGTGGCGTTGAGAGTGTCGCAGCAAGGCCCAGTCCTGATATGTCGGGCATGAGGTACGCCGGTCTGTCTGATGTAAGATCTGAAGCACTTTGAAGCCACAAGGACAAGGGAGGGGGACAACCTATCAATCTTGTTGGGCCAATTGAGTGTTTGCTCATGAAACCGCAAAACTTCACTCCCTTTCATCAGCAACCCCTCTTGTTGGCGAGATACGAAGAGCTATTGACAAGCTTTCAATTGCGGCCAAGCGCCATAGCGGTATACATACTATTAGCTGTATCCGGTGAGCAATACTGCAGCGACTCGCATACAAATTGCAGGCAGTGAACGAGTAGACAAAGGCAGAGCGGACTGGTAGTCGCGCCAAACGGCCAAAGTTCTTTTACCGTAGCCGGTCTAACACAAACAGGTCGTGGCCAGGGCATACCTCCGGAAAGTTCGCCTGGAAATGTTTCGGTGCGCCCTGCCGCCATGGGGCTTGATGTGGTGGCGGCGCCCTGCGGACCGCGTACCGCGTGCCGCGTGGCCGGCACAGTCTCTGCGGATCTCCCACCGGTTCTTGTCCACCTGTAACCCCTCCTCTGCGCAGCTGATCGTCTCCTCCATCTGTGCTGTCCGTGGTGAAGCTGATGTACTAATGGCGGCGTTCACCTTCCGCACAGACACACTGGCTAACGCATGACCCTTTAGGTATTACTGACCCCTCTGAGATGACGAGCAGCTGTCTCAGCCCGAGCGGCATCGCACAGTTTGCGGTCTCCACTACCACCCGGGTGCGCTCCTCCATCGTTCTGATCCGACCATTCTTCTTTTCTGCTTTGGGGCGAGTGCATTGCCGCAAGGCCTCAAGCTGCGGAACTTGAGAAGACGGTGGCGGACACGGCCGTACAGGAACACTAGATCCGGCCTTCAATCTGCCATCTTGCCTGCTCAACTCCCCGGGATGCAGCCCTCAAGATGCTATATCCGAACGAGTCTTAACAGCGCAGCTGATGGCGGCCTTTTCTTCAAGTATATTACCGACTACACTCCCTCCTCCCTTCTCACCTCGACCCGCTTCCCGTTTACTTTATAGCGCGGCCTCTCATTCCTTTCCACCTTCCGACGACCCTTAACTCTCGACCTTTCTCTGCTTTTAGACAGAAAGTGGCCGATCAAACCCCATATTCACCCACTCCAACACTCCTTTCTCGCAACCATCACCATGGACCACGAGAATCCCGACTTTGAGAAGCTCGGGCCGGAGGAGAGCGACTTGTCGCCCGCCAACGTCCGTCGTATCTATCGCAAGGTCGACTTCCGACTCATCCCCCTGCTCAGTGCCATGTACTGCATCTCTCTCATCGATCGTGCGTTGTCTCCTAGCTCACCGGCTGTATTCAGTATCTGATCCCCAGGCACCAACCTCTCACTTGCCCGTGCCGCCAACGACAATGCCATGTACAAGGAGCTCGGGTTCAAGGACAACAACCGCTACACCGTCCTCACCCTCATCTTCTTCGTCCCCTACATTCTCTTTGAGATCCCGGTAAGTCGAACCAAGTAGCGGAAGCCCATACGTCAAATGCACTGGGCTCGCAGTCGGTTTAGACCTGAGAGTCTCTGGAGGGGTCCCTGCAACATCTTCCTCTGACACTCCACAGTCGCAGCTTGGTCTCCGCAGGTTCGGCGTCCGCTGGTGGCTCGGCAGTGCTGTCGTTCTCTGGGGCATCGTCATGTTCTGCATGGGTTTCGCTCCCGAGTGGGGAACGTTGGCCTTCCTCCGCGCGATGCTCGGTCTGTTCGAGTCGGCCCTCTTCCCTGGTGCTGCGTGAGTACACTGTGCCGAGCATTGGTGTAGGCACCCAAGTGGCCCAATGTTGACCCCAGCTTCCTCATTGCGTGTTGGTACACCCGCGACCAGATGGCGACGCGCAACACAGTCTTCTACGTCTGCTCTTCGGCCATTGGCGGTCTCGCCGCGACGATTGCCTACGGCATCTCAAAGATGCACGGCACGGCCGGCAAGTCGGGCTGGCGCTGGATCTTCATCATCGAGGGTGTCGTCACCATCGCCATCGGTATCCTTGGCATCCTGTTCATCGTCGACTTCCCCGACAGTGAGTAGCAGCAGCCATCACAAAGTCCTGACAGCCAGAGGCCACTTTCCTCAACCCGACCGACCGCGAGACCATCAAGTCGGTCATCCACCGCGACCGTAAGGACGCCGTCGCCGACCCCATGAGCTGGTCCAAGCTTGGCACGTACGCATGCGACTGGCGTCCGTGGGTGTTTGCCTTCTTCTTCTGCACCACCACCCTCGGCACCTATTCGCTTGCCTACTTCCTCCCCCAGATCCTCTACACGATGGGCTTTGTAAGCATATAAGACAAGAGTCAGTGCTAACAACAGACCAACGTCCAGGCCCAGCTCCTCGTCGCGCCGCCCTACGGGTGGGTCATGATCCCTGGCGGAATCTGTGCCGTTCTCTCCGACAAGGTCCCCAACATGCGTGGCAACGCGTTCATCTTCAACGTCGCCTGTGTCATCATCGGTACGTGCATGTACTCGCAGCTCGACTTGGCCCACAAGGCCGCGCGCTACGCCGGCATCTTCATCGCCCTCGGCGGATGCAACTCGAACGTCCCGCTCGTCCTCTCCTGGGCCCAGACCTCTATTCGCCAGCAGAGCAAGCGCGGCTTCACGTCCGCTCTGATTGTCGGCTCCGGCGGCCTTGGCGGTATTCTCGCCGGCGTCACTTTCATCGAGAAGGAGGCCAAGAAGGGATACCCCACTGGTGAGTTTTTCCCACAATAGCCGAGCCGAATGGCTCCCTGCAAATTTCAGGCAAGTGCAGCGACTCACACTGTAGGTATCTGGTTCACCATCGCGATGAACGCGGTCGCCTTCATCCTCGCGATCGGTCTCACCATCCACATGCGCATCCAGAACCGCCTCGCCGACGAGGGCCGGATCCTGATCGAGGGCGACGAGGACTTCCGCTACCAGCCTTAAGCCCGTGGCGCTTGTCCATTCGGAACCTGGCGGACTACTGTAGTCTTATAACGCTCCAAGCTCCTGTGAAACGCGCGGCCTCAGCGGCCACTTGTGCACCTACCAACCGTTACCCGTTGCTCGTTGCACCCCTTCTTCTCCTTGATAACACTGGTTATAATCCAGGTATGCGATTTAATACCTCAATACTGTTCAGAAAGCTACCCGCTTCTCGCGCATCGCCCCCCATCCCCGCCGCTCGCGGCGGGCATCCTTTGTACCGCCGGTACCTACACTCCTTTGTCTCTAAACAAGTTCAATCCTCGCTCGTCCCCCTTTATGCACCGCACTTTTCACCGCCGTTGGACAGGGACGATATGCTGCCAAGACAGTGTGGGGTCCTAGTTGAATATCCAGCTCAGACGCGCTGAATAGGTCACCAGAGTAAGTGTCAGTACATCACCGAAGTATCAGTGACGGGAAAACCCGCCCCGTTTGTGAAGCGGAAAGCAAAGTCTGAGGCTGATCTAGCTGTGAGAACCAGCTGGAAGCGAGACATGTCAGCTCCTTTATACTCTCCAGCAATATGGGGACAAAGTCGTTTGCTGCGCACGGCGTCGAAGAGCGGCACCCGCTTACGCTTGCCCTGGCGGGCCGACACGAGCGCACGATCTGTGCAGCGGTTTCAAATGAACGGACGAGGTGTAGTACTGCTGTACTACGTTGGTAGATCGCCACTGCAGACCCTCATGACGGCCCCGGATACCTGCTGCTGTAGGTCGTCACGTACACGACCCCGATGATCTTTGCGGTGCACTCCAACAGTGTCTGATGTGGATGTGTCAACGGGCTTTTACTGGCATCGTGATGGCCGATAGCTCGAAACGAGTTGGTCATGGTGGTGGGCGCGACACAAAGACACATCTCTGTTGACACCAAAGGTCCGGGAAGTCACGCGATGGCCGAGACATGTTCCACAAGAAGGAATCCACGTGACGGATATGAGGTGACGGAACCGAAGGATATACCATATCCGGACAGGGGCTTTGAGGAGGGTCTTCAGGTCCGAAGTCCACTCTCTGTGCCTCTGCAGCCATATACTGTAGCCATCAAGAGATTACAGGAACGGCAGCTCCACCGTTGCGATGACGCATTCGGCAGTCCCGCGGCAGGATAATTACAATGGGAGAGCGTCCCGCTCTTCAGCGTCCCGCACTTCTACTAGCTCTCCATCAGGAGGGTGCTTAGGGCGCTTGATTCCTGTTTGTTGCTGCTGTATGAGACAATGACAGCATGAACAGAAATCAGCTGCAAACAAGCTCAGTCAGACCTGGACTGCAAACGACTGCAGTCACCTGATGCCATTGTCATCGTTAAGCGCGGGGCGTCTATGCTCGCCATTCCATGCTTTGCGGCCGAATTCTTGGCGGATCTGGGCCGTGCTGTCAGAGAACCCAGAGGCATCAAAAGGGAGGGAGGGTGCCGCGCCGTAGTGGCAGCTACTGGGAATGGCGATGCCGTAAAGGACCCATGCCGTAAGTAAACGACCCTCTCGAAAAAAGTCCCTCCGGGTCGTAGTGGGCATCGTCACTGTAGCAAGTAGTATGTCAGCTTGTCAGTCAGGCCCGCAGTCAGGCCCGTCCAGACCATTACGGACGGATGGCGGTTAGTGCCTCGGTGGACAGTGGAGGAAAGTTGATTCAGTAAACGAACTTGCAGTGGCGGTACCGGGTCAAGGTCGAGTGAATGTGAGATGGCCGTGACATTGATCAAATCGTCTCTCACACACACCTGTTCCGGAGTATCATCATCTTGGTTTCATGATTTTTTGATTTTTTGATTTTTTCTGTGTTTCTACCTTGTCTACTCTTGGCTTTCAACTAAACAACACATCCAGCATCGCCTCGTTCAACGTGCCTACCTCACCCACCGCCCGCCGCGCGGCGCAACACCCATGTCGCTGTCTCACTCCCTCGAGGGGCTGGGATTCGAGGACGGCCAGAACGGCCCCTCTGGTCCAGACAAGGATTCATCGCACGCGCAGTCGTTCAGCACCGACTCCATTCCGCGAGACTTCATCGAGGTGTGTAACATGTGCAGCCCCTGTCTCACCCCTTCTTGCCGTACATCTGTATCTTATCAGGATAAGACTGGTGGCGCACACGTGTGGAAGGTCCTAATAGGGCGCACTAACACTCTTTAGGCGTATCCATACCCGGCCTTCGTCCTCGCGTACACGCCGCGACTGCCGCTCCACGATGGAGCCAGCGATACAAGCAATGCGCGCGGCTCGCACTCGTCGTCGGTGGGAGAGGGACCAGCGGGAGGCGACCCGGCCGACATCCACACCTTGTTTGCCAACTCGCAGTGGGACCACATCAGCGACGGAAAGACAGTGGCGGAGGTATTGACCCGCGAAGACTTGCGCCTGCTGGGCGACTGGATGTTTGCCGCCGAACTGGCCAAGGACACTCTGCGCTGGTGCCAGCGGTTCCGTAGCGTGGACAGCTTGCCGTCGTTGAAAGGACGATCACCAGAGGACCGGCAGTCGTTGCCACATCCTCTCCCGCGAAATGGCTCGACGTCGGAACGGTCACAGTCGCACATGCCTCTCACCCTGTCCTTTATGCTGCCTGACATTGTCATGCGCTTCGAGCTGATATGCACACCCATGGGACCTGCCTGGGGCGACGGCCAGACATTGCCATCGCAACGAATAGCAGTAATCACTACAACACCGCGCGGTCGGATCCTCCCAGGCAAAGCACCGTCCCCAATACGATGTGGCTCGACTGACCCGTCCGGGCGGTCGATCTCCCGGTTGGAGATTCTGCAACCGAAAGCGTCTCACCCGGCCTCAGGCGCAGCACAGCAGCTTACCGACCTGGAGCTCAGTGCGGAGGAGGAGGAGGGCTTAGGGTCACCGCCGAAGCCACCAGAATTGTGGACAGAGGTCTCGCAGGTCCTGGAGAACATGCGCGGCTGGCAGCCGGGGCACGCACTCTACTTCCATCGCGACGGCACAGTGAACAATGTCATGCGTCCGATCGTAAACAAGGGCTCGACCGAGGTTCCAGTCTCCAAGCTCCTGCAAGAGTACGACTTTGGACAGACGCCCCTCGGTCCGCGGGCCAACTGGGATGTGTTGTCCTCTGGCATGGGTGGGTCGTATAGGACGAGGACAGGGGGCTGATGAACACAGTGGACATACTCATGCTTAACCCCATGGCGGGGACCATCTGGCTCGGAAAGGACTTGACCATGGTATACAACCAGAGTGCTGCTGATGTGAATACAGAATACCGGTCACGGCTAACATGTAGATGATGTCCGACCATCCCGCAGCGTGGGGACGACATGGCCCGGCGTCGTGGGACCACATCCGGTCGTTGCTCGGCCCTCTCTTCGAGGTCGTCCTCGCGGGCATCCCGGTTCTGCAGGAGGATGGTAAGTGTGAAGCACTCCCAGGGACTGGCGTATCAGATACTTGGTTGTAATCAAGTGCTTACCCTCGCAGAGCAGCTCATGGCCAGCTACCCGCAAGCAGAAAACCGAGAAGTATACGGGTCGCAGATGTGGCTGCCGCTGCGCGGTGTAGATGGCGAGTTTGGGTGTATCTTCAACGGCATCATCGATACAACGGATCAGGTGATCGCCAACAGACGCACGAATGTGCTCAAATCTGTAGGCGAGCGGACTGGTGAGTGTGGGACTGGATGTTCCAAGGTACGGAGGTCATGACTGACTCTAGCTAACATGCACTGCGCGAGCGAGTTCTACCAGAATGCCACTACTGCACTTGCTGAGCACCCGCAGGACATACCATTCGCGCTCATGTTCACTGTGGAGACCGCCAGTGCGTGCAGAATGGAGGAGAGGTACTAACTGCAGCCACGCCTGTTCACAATCATGAACGTTCGGGAGGCAGGGAGTGCCAGCACGTGGTCATTCGCTACGTCGGGGGCGTGGGTGTCCCGGACGGACACCCGGCCGCTCCCGAGGAGGAACGCATCGTCTTTCTCGATTCTACGGGCGTGATGATCGCCGAGGCGTTTCCTGGTGCGGCTGGGGAAATCGATGCGGCCGACATGGCGGTATCTTCACCATCGGCAGAAGCGCACGGGGGACGGCAATCCCGCGCGTCGACTATGACAGCATCCACGACGCCAGAGGGCGTGTGGCCGTTTGTCAAGGTTCTTCGGAGCCGCCAGCCCGTCATCGTTGAGGACTGTTCCAAGATCATTGATGGCTTCCCGGTCCGTGTGTGGCAAGAGCTGCCCTCCTCCGCCATTGCTGTCCCCATCATGCAGAGTCTCGAGACTAGCCAGCGTCCAAAGGCTATTCTGGTCCTCGGCCTCAACCCGCGGCTGCGCTTTGACGAGGATTACGAGTCATTCATAGTGAGTAACAGTATGGTCGTAAAGCTGACTTTGCAGCAATCGTAAGATCACGTTCATCTAACACCCCACTGACAGATAGCCTTCGACTTATCCTGGCATCAAGTCTCATCGCCGCAGAAGGATACGAATCGGAGTGGCATCGGATAGAAAGCCTTGCGGCCTTGGATCGTGCGCGCAGCCTGCTGTTCTCCAACGTGTTCCGCGAGCTCTGTTCGCCATTATCGCTGATTGCTGGGCCGCTGGAGGACCTCGTAGCCGAACTCCCTACCGACGCGCCCGCCATGAAATCGCTTCACATTATACAGCGCAACGTGAGCCGCCTCACACGCCTGATCTCGATGCTGGCCGATCTGAGCAGACTCGAGGCCGACCGGTCTGGAGAACTGTTCAGCCCTGTCAACCTCGGTGTTGTCACTCGCGACCTGGCTGCCCTCTTCCGCAAGACTGTGACCTCCCACGGCCTCTCGTACATTGTCGAGTGCGACACGACGCTGCACGACGTCTATGTCGATCGGGGAAAGTGGGAGAAGATCCTCTTCAACCTTATCGACAACGCCATCAAACATACTCGCACAGGCATCATACAAGTCACACTTAGCTACACCTCTGATCACGCGGTTCTTTCTGTCGAGGACACGGGTATCGGCGTGAGCATGATCAACAGCGACCTGGGCGGGGACTCCGCGACATCAAACTATGGCGATGGGGCGGACATCGCATTGAGTTATGTGAAAAAGCTCACACAGCTGCACCACGGCACCTTTGAACTGGAAAGCAAGGGGTCACCCGGAAGCACAGATGGGCCCCACGGTACGTTTTACCGCGTCAAGATCCCGTTAGGTGGGCAACACCTGCCGCCGGGCTCGATTAACGAGGGCCCGATGAGTGACCTCGAACTGGCCACCCTTTCCCCTAGAAGTCACACCAGTGCCACAATGCCATGGGAAGATGAGTTTGAGGCCTGGAATATACGAGATTCTAAACGTCTTGATAAAGACGAAGCCAAGAATTCACCCGATGTTGATACCGGCATGTTCCTTTTCACCAAGGACGATGTGATCATGATTGTGGACGGTGAGTGGGCCGAGGGTAAGGCAATTATTGCTAACTCTCAGACATGACCGATTCGCGGAGATACATGCGTTCGATATTTGAACCGTTCTGCAAAGTGATTGAGGCGCGGGATGGGCAGGAGGCGTTGGAAAAATGGGATGACGATGCGCCTCCCAACCTCGTGATCGCGGATCAACATATGGGGAGAGTGAGTAGTGTGCAAGCCCCACGCTGACTCCTAGATGGACGGTGTAAACCTTCTCAGAGCACTGCGCAATGGCCCGCAGGAACGCACACTCGTGCCGTTTATGATGCTCTTACCCACTGGCGTCCCCCGACCCGTGGACGACGAGTTCATTGCAGACGATTACCTGATTAAGCCATTCGGGGCGCGTGAGCTTGCATCGCGGGCCCATGTGCAGCTCCAAATGGGCAAGCGGCGCATTGGACTCGAAAAGGCATTCAAAGAACGTACTGCCGAACTGCGCGTTCTCACCGACTGTGCGTAGCCTCCCTTTTCCATTCAGCTAATCGCAGTATCTCCCATCGGCATCTACCGGAGCGACGGGGACGGTTACGTGACGTACGCAAACCCTGCGTGGCACAGGATTTCAGGTTATCCTCCCGGCAAGGTTACTGACTGGGGCGAGTACGTGCACGAGGACGACCGTGCCCGGGTCCGGGACAAGTGGGAAAACTTTGTTCGCGATACTCTGCAGTCGGAGATTGAGGCCGAGTACCGATGGACGAATGGGAAATGGGTGGAAACTAGGACGATCCGGCTCGAGGCGGTAACGGGCGGAACGAGGACCGGGTACATTGGCTGCGCGATCGACATTACGGAGCGCAAGCTCATGGATCAGCTGCAACGCCAGCGTGTCACTGAGGCCGAGCAGCGACGCGCCGAGGCGGAGGAAGCCAAGCACCAGCAGGACCTGCTGATTGACATTGCAAGGTGAGTGAACAGAGTCCGTTGTTGAGGACGTGACACGCTAACGCGTGTAGCCACGAGATCCGGAACCCTACGAGCAGCTTGATGCAGTGCGCGCTTCTTGTCAAGTCCAACCTCACCACACTGTATGAGCAGCTCGGGAACTGCGCAGCCTCAAATAGCCCGTTCAGGCCAACAAAGCAACTGTTGAACACGCTTTCAGAAGACCTGGATGCCTTGGACAGCATCTACCAGTGCAGCCTAACACAGGAGCGTATCAGTAATGATGTGCTGTCGTTTGGCAGGATCCAACTCAACATGCTCCGTGAGTTGCTCCAACTCACCTTTTGTTGACCTGTCAGAATTCTTCGATATTGAAGTCGACGTCGTACGGGAGGCGCAACGAGTCATTACGATTTTCCAGAGTGAAGCGCGGATCCATCAAATCAAACTGAGGTTGAATATCGGAGCAGGAATGGAGGCGATGGGCAGGCCCAAGCTGATGCTCGACCCGGTCCGGCTCGGCCAAGTGTACGTAGCATATGCGCCACAGAGAACTCACCCGCAGTCTCACTAATCTCCTCTCGAACGCATTTCGATTCACGGCTGACAGTTCCGTGCGGACGATCACCCTGAGCATTGACGTTCGTCTCGAAGCCCCGCCAGCCACGACCTGCGCCCCGCAGCCGTGGGACGACTCCACCGCGGTGCCAGAGGTGCAGCCCGACCAGAAGGTGTACCTCTTCGCTGCGGTGCGCGACACGGGTGCCGGTTTAACCGAGGCCGAGCAGGCCAAACTCTTCCGGCGGTTCTCACAGGCATCAGCCAAAACGCACACGCGCTTTGGAGGCTCCGGCCTCGGACTGTTTGTCTGCCGCAAAATTTGCGACTTTATGAACGGCCGCATCGAGGTCGTCAGCGAATATGGCCGGGGTTCGGAATTCAGATTCTTTGTCGAGACCCGTGTGCCGCCGAGCCATGAGGCCCCGCACGAAAAACCCACCGCGATCCAATCGCCGGTAGTGTCCCCGGCCTCCTCGAAGGGGATGGCATTGCGGGCCCATGTGCTTGTCGTCGAGGACAATCATATCAACCGCACAGTTCTGAAGCGGCAACTAAAACAGGAGGGGTTCGAAGTTGACTGTGCGTGGGACACCGCAATGGCTATGATCTCCGCTGACCCCCAGTGGCCAATAATGGCCTTGAAGCGTTGGAGAAGATCCGCTCAGCCATGGCGCTGAACCCTGACGGGACGCCTACCCACGACGTGGACGGGGTGACCAGAGCCCCGCGGCCCTTTGACTGCGTGCTCATGGACCTCGAGATGCCGATCATGGACGGCTACACGGCCGCCAAGCTGGTCCGCGAGGACGAGGCGCAGGGCAAGCTTGCCACGTCGCCGATCATAGCGTTGAGTAAGTCGAGATTCGAGATTAGTAGTAGTAGTCTACCGCAAGAAGCGGCTGCTGACTCGGGTAGCGGGCAATGCACGGCACGCGATGATCGAATCGGCCATGACGGACTTTACGGACGTGATGATCAAGCCGTATCGCCTCGACGCACTGGTATCGATGATCCACAAGTATCAGCCGGAATACTGAGTGAGAGTGGATGCCAACGGGGACGTAGGAAAGGAAGGTAGCTTGGGTAGAGGAACGCGGCCGCGCAGAGGAGCGGCACATTATACGCACTGTAGGAACCCCATGTTAGACTGGCTATCTGTAGATGAATGTACATGAATTGGACCATACCGTATCATCTGCATCAACGAGTGGGGTGGTCACGGATATCGCAGATCGCAGATACGCTGATTCTCGTGGTGGCTGGCCCAGCTGATCGCACGAGCATGCCACGGAGGAATGACGTCTGGACGTTGCTCGGCGGTTATCATTCATATCTCTTGACCCATTGACCAGACTGACGTACCACGCCTTCACTGCTAATGAGGCTGCTCAACGATGACTAACACCTCACAGCATTCCACCCCAACAGGCTGTGAAAACGCACTAGCAAGCGACCGACCGAGGGACGCGGGACTGAACCGGCTCATGCAGCGAGATCTCGGCGGCTCGGCAAGCCCCGAGCCAATCGAGCCGCGGGGAATGCAATTCATGATGCTTGGAAGTAGCGTTTACGGAAATAGAGAAGATAGGGGGCTGGCGCAAGAGAGCTTGGAGCTTGGAGAAAGGGTGCAAGCCCGGAGCATGTGCTCACAGAGACCCGGCCACCCCCACAGGCAACAAGAGGGAACAGAGCTGCCCCGCGCCATAACTGCCCTGGCGTCGGCAGTTGTCGGGTAAAGCAAGTGCCTGCACAGTGAGGCCTCGGTCGCTGCCCCCCCGCAGAGCCCCAGACCTGCCGACGCAGAGGTGCCCCGGGCCACACCCGCTTGCGACCGCGCATATGCGGCATTCGCAACACCCTGGGGACTCTGCGCGACTAAATGCATGCCGCAACGCAAGATGCAGCGTCGCAACCGCCAGACGGGCCCGGATATTGCCACAGATTCACAGAGTGCGCCGTCATGTGAGTCAAATCGAGGGGGGGGGGGGGCGGGAGAGAAAGGTGTGTGGTGCAGACCCAGAGTCAGTCACCTGCTTAGCACTTGGCTCGAACCCATTGCTCAACTCACTCACCACTTGCTCTCCTGACCTCTGACACATTCGTCACCTCTCACCCTCTTCATTCACCCACAATCTACAATCTCCAACACGGTTTCTCCACTATCTTTTTGTCTTTTTTTATTCTTGTCTTATCATTCTTCCGTCGCCATTGTTCGTCGCTGATCGCTGCTCAAGCACGTCCGAGGCTCCGAGGTTCCGAGGCTCTAGTACTAGTCCCTAGTCCACCCACCCCGCTCCGCACGCATACAATGCCGGCAGCTGAGCGCGTGCGGACGACAAAAGCGTGCGTCGCATGCTCGATCCGTAAAATCAAGTGCGACGGAAATGACCCGTGTGCGCACTGCATCCGCTTCTTTGACGGCGAGTGCTTCTACACGACGGCCAAGAAACGCGGCCCCCCGAAGGGATGTCCCGCGCGCGGAGGGCACCGTAAACGACAGCAGAACGAGGCGGCGGCCAAAGCGGCGGCGAGTCTCGACAGCAACCAGGATCCGAACCAGAACCACCAGAACCACTCGCAGGCAACAGAGTCAAAACCGCCAGTCGCGGAACAGCTCCCACCACCCCAACCACTCCTCCCCCAGATCAACGTCCCCGTCAACAATGGCAGGAACAGTCTGCCCAGCCCCCTCGTCATGCAGCAGCCGCTGCCGGGTGGTCCGCCATCGACGAAACCTACGCCACCGGACACGATCGACAACTCGATTCTCTCGTTTGGGTTTAGCCCAGCGGCCACTCAGCTGACCTCGGTTGACGAACTGTTCGGCTCGGTTCCCTCCGCGCACCGCATGTCCATTGACGGACATGCCTCGAACGCGTCAAGCCCGTCCATGTCGTACGACACGTCGTTTGCAGGGCGCGCCGGCCTGACATCCAGCGGCATCGACGACCTCCTGATAGTGTATGAAACGTTCATCCACCCGCACTGGCCGGTCATCTACGTCCCCGCGCTGCGCTCGCTCCGCTCCCTCGAGACACAGCAGCCGTTGGTGTTTGACGCTGTACTGGCCATTTCCGCAGCAAACGCCGACAGCGCATGCTCGCTCGACCCAAGCAACGGGCGATTCTCCACAGGCACGGGCCGCTCCCTCTACGAGGTGTGCGAGGCGCTTACCGAAAGCGTGCGCCACCGCGTCCTTGGCTCGATGAACTGCCGCGACCACATGTCAAATCTGCAGGCCGTGCAGGCGCTGATCATGATCTCGCTCGTGGACCAGGGCTGTGGCCGCACTTCACTCGCATACCAGATGTGCGGGTTCGCATGTCGCATGGCGGTGGACATTGGGCTGCATACCCATTTCCCAGACGCGTCGCGACCAAAGGACACACGACACCACCAGGAGCGCTCGCGCACGCTGTGGGCATGTTTTATCCTCGACAAGTCGCTGGCCGCCGTGTCGCAGCGCCCGCCGTGTCTTCGGCTGGCGGACATTGATGCCCCCCGCCCGTCCATCATGGAGCGCGACGAGCTCGACCTATGGATGTCCGGCGGCTCGCAGCACTTTCTCCGTGGCCATGCGCGCGAGATTATGGAGAATGTCAAAGCACACAGTTTATCGTCATTCAACTCTTGGGTCGACGTCATGGCCATCCTCGAACTCATCCTCTCCCAGGTGTACCGTCCCAGCACGCGGCGCGCGCGCATGGAGGGCCGTTATGTGGAGGGGTACGAGGAGACGGTGATACAGCTCGATGCCGACTTGCAGAAATGGAGAGAGTCGCTGCCGCCAGAACTGCAGTGGTCCGACGACGACGAAAACGCGCACATGAACGTCGGGCAGCATCTCCTCACCTGCCGAGGATGGTACAACATTTGTCTGCTCCTTCTCCATCGCCCGCAGGTCCCGTATCTCGACACACCGCATTCACCAGGCATGTCCACCACTCCCTACCATCACCACCCGTCACATACGGACCACATGTACCGCCTTGGCCGCCTCCCGAACGGCGCGGACGCATCTCGCAAGGCCGCCACTGCCATCTGCAAGCTTCAGGAGGCGTACGAGCGCACCTTTCGCATGCGCAAGTTCTCCTCGTCTTGGGTTTATCTCGTCTTCCAGGCAGCCACGGTGCATGCCGGCCTGGCATCCCACACTCCGACCCTCAACGCGGCCCCGATCGAAATGTCACAGACACGCGCAGAGTCGGTCCGCCGCCTCGAGCAGTGCATCCACTGGCTGGACGAGATGGCAAAGCAGTGGGTCGGTGCCGGCCGCCACGTCGAGATTCTCCGCAAGGTCGCGGCCGTCGGGGCGCGCACGCGCCCGCCGTCCCCCAGCCCCGTATCCATGGATTTGTCAGAGTACAGCAGCAATCTTCCCGACCCGCAGCACCAGTCGCACTTTGACCAGGACCCGGCTCTCTCGGTAGCGATGAACGAGCTACCCCTCGACGCTAACGCGTGGATGCTGCTGTGGGCGTCGATGCCCACCGCCGGCGACGACTTTTCCCTCTGGCAGCAGTGCATCCCAGACCTGTGAAGCGTGGGTTGCGTCGGATGACATATCCGCTGGACGCAAGGAGAAATTGTACTAGAGATAGCGAGCTGTATGTAACCTCTAGTGTACAACCGACAAGCGGTGGTGGGCGCACCTACTGCGCGCCCATCATCACGCGTAGCTGATCAGCCCACACACTCGCTACCACCTTGCCATCGGCTACAGAGTGGGGCAGAGAGGGAGAGTGAGAGTGGCGAAGTGGGGCTCGGAGCGCGTTAGTACCTTGGCCGCGGTTACGACCTCGTAGTGGACTGCATCACTTTTCCGCTGATTTGCTCGGTGACCTCGGAACCTCCGAAAACTACGAGCACTAACACCAACTAGAAGGCAGGGTGTCGGTAATGTAGCGCGATTTGATTGCCCACCTGCACCCCCTGGCCAATGGTGACGTCCAATGGTGACGTCCAATGGTGACTGCCATCTTATGCATTGAGAACTGCTAACTGCTGCGACTAGATCTCCTCACACCTGTACTACACCACACACAAACTATGCAACTACTGTAGATGCTTTTTACGCCGGGGCGGGCTTGGCGCCGAGGCTGTCAGCGACCTTGAGGTCGTTACGGTTCTTCTCGTCCTGGATCCACGCCTCGAGAGCGGCCGGGTCGCGGGCAACAAAGCGCATCTTGTACGCGTACGGCTTGGAGGACAGACCCGTCGGGTTGGCCGTGGCGGTGGCGGGCTCCATGTCGTAGGGGGCGTCTCCGGGCACGAGCTTGAAAAAATAGACCATCTTGGCGACGGCAGAGTACATTTCGCGGTTGGCGAGGTGGGTTCCGGCGCACATGCGGCGTCCGGCACCGAACGAGTAGTGGGTCTGCGTGTTCATGTCCTCCTTTGCCTTGAGGAAGCGCTCGGGGCGGAAGTTTTCGACGTCGCCGTAGCGCCTGCGGTCGTGGTGCACGCCCCAGGCGTTCAGGAAGACGGTCGTGCCGCTCGGGATGGTGACGCCGCGGTATTCCGAGTCGGTGAGGGTTGCGCGCGGGAGGGAGAGCTTGAGGACCGAGAAGTAGCGGAGGGCCTCGCGGTACGTGGCGGTAACGTACTCGACGGCCTCTGAGTCAATGTCGGGAACCTCGTCGCCGTAAATCTCGACGACCTCCTGGTAGCACTTTTCCCAGATCTCGGGGTGCTGCGCGAGGAAGCCGACAGTCCAGATGAGGGTGTTGCCGAGTGTGTCGAGACCAGCGGAGACCATTGAGAGACAGATGGACGAGAGCTCGAGCGGCGAGACGTTGGCCTCGGGGTCCTTGAGAATCGAGCCAGTAATGCAGGGGACGTCAGTGCGCTTGGCGATGCGGTCCTTGAGGTCGTCAAGCAGCAGACCCATGTACCTGTCGCGGCGCTTGCGGATGTCCTCGGCCTTGGAGGCGCTCTTGGGAAGGTAGCGGAGGATGGGGACGTAGTCAGACCAGGCAGAGGTGACGGAGCGGATGTCGGAGACGCCCGACTCGGTGCTGATGATCTCACTGAGGAGCTCGTCGCCGAGACCGTCCAAGCGGCAGCCGTAGTTGACCGAAAGCGAAGTGTTGAGGGCAAAGCGGGACATGTAGGTGGCCGGGTCCACCTCGACCTTTCCGCCCTTGCCGTTGACGTAGAGGTCCTCGACGAGGGCAAGGGTCTCGCGCTCAATGATGGGGACGTAGGCCTGGACGTTGGTCTTGTTCAGTGCGGTAGCGGCGGCCTTGCGCTTGCGCTTGCACGACTCGTCCCACGGCGAGGTTCCAATAGTCATACCGGCCGAAGATGAGAGGACCGAGTGGTAGTTGTGGAAGAGGGGGCGGGACATGTATGCGCCGCCCTGGTCGGAGAGCAGCTCCTTGGTTGCCTGGGCCGAGTTGATGATGACGACCTCGCGCTCGCCGAGCGTCACCTTGAAGACATCGCCGTAGGTCTTGGACCACTCGTGGAAGGTGAGGGCCGCGTCCTGGGGTTGTTAGCACAAGTGTTTCCGACTCCGTGGTCACTCCTGTATCAAAACTCACGCGACCGAGGTAGGGGAGGTTGCCGACGATGGGGAGCGGCAACGGTCCAGGGAGGTGGACCTTGCCCTTGACGTAGAGATAGTACTTTACCGCGAGGACCGCCACGACCGCGGCGGCCACGAGGTACGGCATGGGAATGGCGTTGATGTCGACTGAAGACGAGCCCATGGTGGAGATCTATGGTGTTTACTTGGAGAGATCAAAGACCGTTGAGGGATATGTTCGATAAAGGAACAACTGTCCGTGTGGTTTATATACTGATCGAGAGGTGGACCTGCTTTTGCCGTTGTCAACACTCGCGCGTTAACGGCCGCGCATCGGCTCGCTTCGACGGCTTTGCAACGCGGCCAGCGGGATAGGTCGCCAGCTATGATAGTGACCTAGTCGATCACGCCTCCGGAACATGGACGACCGACCGCCAAGCCCTAAGCCTCAAGGCAAGGTGTGGTGGCTGGGGGACTTGTCACTGCTCTGCAGCTCTCTAGCCTCTGCCGCTCTGCGGCGCTCGTGCTGCTCAGCTCTCTCCCCAGCTCTCCAGGAATGGGAACTCTTGTTTCGCACGCAACCGGCACGCACGGCACGTACGGCACGAGGCGGCACTGCGCACGGCACGACGGCATGACCCGCTGTAAGAGCAGAGCAGAGTGGAGTAGGGTTATTCCCCTCGGTTCAGCGAATGCCAGGTGACCAGCATGGTCAGCATGGCCAGGAACCCCGAAAGGCCAGGATGAAGGAGGAACACAAGGCCAGGACCAGGACCGCATGCCTCAGGTGACCCCGGGAAGAAGCAGGATGAGATGGTGGAAAGCGACAACCCTTGCCCCCAGACCGACGTCTGGGCCCCAGCTGTGCGCGACGGCAGGGCGGACGTGGGCGCCTGTGGGGCCATCGGACGCGGTCTGGGGGTGGATGCAGGGACAGGCGAGCGACGGTTACAACCACACTTTACCTCTGTCAAGCTGCAAGCCATGTGCGATTGGGTACTTGCAGCAGTACGTGTGTGTGAAGTGTCAATGTTGAATGAGCCGTGGTCAGTACCATGACAACAACGGATAAGGGGAGAGAGAGTGCTGGAGAGTGAGAGAGAGAGAGACTTGGTTGTAACTTTGCCGAGGTGGCGGTTAAACCATTTTATTATCTCATCGCCCGGCACAACCATCACATTCACATCGATCTCTCTCGTTGTCGCAAACGATGGGCAACCCACGATATCCCTTTGACCGTCGCCTTCTGACTGACGCCTTGGCTGAGTACCTTGCCCCTGCGCGCTTTGTTTGTGCAGCGTAGACCCGTCTCGTCTCCCAACGCAGTGGGAAAAGGACAACAAAAGAAAGTCTGTGACGCATCGCTTGTTGCGGCCGACGACACGGCTCGGTCTTATCACGTTGGTTGCATACTGCACACTTTCATCTGGTCACCGCAACAACCATCATCCTGCAGTCGACAACTTGCCGCACTTTCCACAGAGTAACACATCATATAAGAGACCGTCGGCAACGTGATTCCAGCTCCTCGCCACTAACGCATCCTCCCATCCTCCTCTTCCATCATGCCCAGCAACGGAGCTACCAAGTTCGACCCCGAGTCGCTCAAGTACAACTCGGGCTTTGGCAACCACGTCGAGTCCGAGGCCGTCCCCAACGGCCTCCCTAAGGTCGGCTTCAACCCGCAGAAGCACGCCCTCAACCTCTACACCGAGTGCATCTCGGGCACCGCCTTCACCGCCCCCCGCCACAGGAACCAGCGCGCCTGGGTCTACCGCGTGAGGACTGACTCTATGGGTGGGTGCAGTCGCTGACCCGCCAGCTCCGCCCCTCGGTTCAGCACCAGCCCTTCTCCCCGTACGAGGGTGCCAAGCGCGTCGCGTCGTCGTTCCACGCCTTCTCCCCCGATATCGAGGTTACCCCCCAGCAGCTCCGCTGGGACCCGCTCCTGATTTCTGGGTGTGAGAATGCCGACTTTGTCGATGGCCTCACCACGATGGGCGGCGCGGGCGACACGCAGTGCAAGAACGGCCTCGCCATCCACGTCTACAACTTCTCCAAGGACATGGTCAAAAAGTCGTTCTACAACTCGGACGGCGACTTCCTCTTCGTCCCCGTCAAGGGCGACCTGCTGATCACCACCGAGTTTGGCAAGCTTTACGTTCCACCCCTGCACATTGCGATCGTGCAGCGCGGCCTCAAGTTCTCGGTCGCCGAGGTGAACAAGACGGACAGCGAGCCGGCGCGCGGCTACGTCCTCGAGCTCTACAAGGGACACTTTGAGCTTCCCGAGCTCGGCCCGATCGGCTCGAACGGTCTCGCCAACGCCCGCGACTTCCAGACCCCCACCGCGGCGTTTGAGGACGAGGACGCCGAGTGGACCATTGTCAACAAGTTTATCGGCAAGTTCTTCTCCTACAAGCAGAACCACTCGCCGTACGACGTCGTTGCCTTTACGGGCTCGTACATTCCCTACCGCTACGACCTATCCAAGTTCAACACGATCGGCACCATCTCGTACGACCACCCCGACCCCTCCATCTACACTGTCCTCACCGCGCCGTCCGACACCCCCGGCACGGCCGTTGCCGACTTTGTCATCTTCCCGCCGCGCTGGCTCGTCGGCGAGAACACCTTCCGCCCGCCCTGGTTCCACCGCAACGTCATGTCCGAGTTTATGGGAAACATCTGCGGCACGTACGATGCCAAGGCCGAAGGCTTCCTCCCCGGCGGCGCGTCTCTGCACAACATGAACACCGCCCACGGCCCCGACGCCGAGACCTTTACCAAGGCGACCAACGCCAAGCTTGCCCCGCACAAGGTCGGCGAGGGATCGATGGCGTTCATGTTCGAGTCGGCGTACCAGATCGCCACGACAAAGTGGGCAATCCAAGAGTCGGGCAAGCTGCAGCAGGACTACTGGAAGGCGTGGCAGGGCCTCGAGAAGATTGCAAAGGACCTCAAGTAGACGTGTGCGGCCGACAAAACAGAAAACAATGGACGACCAGCGAGCTTGAGTTGTATCACGTAGCAGGAGTAGAAGCCTTGCAGTGCAGGCGAGTGTGCATAAATCTCGATGAATTATTTGGGTACCCGAATGAACGGTCAGGGTCTAGCAGGCTGGAGACTCAAGGACACATCTGGCAGAGGACTGATTGCAGCAGCAATAGCATGATTGCATGCTTGTTCACCTTTGGATGTGATGACGGACTTTCATACCTGCCAGTGAGAGATGTGACGTTTCCCGAGTCACAGGAGGGAGGCTGCAGTTCACAGGTGAACACAACTCTGACACCACGGCACACGTTGCAATCGCGTAGCCCACATACCGTACCACCTCGCGGACTGTGCTACTGTGAACGCTCGGCAGTCTAACCCGACTGTAGGGGACGCAACATCGGCCGTGGCAGTTCCGGGGAACAGGAGCCATCCTCTGCCGCCGTTTCAGTACCGCAGCCGAGACCTCGTCGGGCTTCTGAATTAGATATGCAGTGTCGGACCCCAGATCGACCATGGAGAACTCGTGCAT
Organism: Apiotrichum domesticum; assembly: GCA_001599015.1. Lineage (NCBI taxonomy): Eukaryota > Fungi > Basidiomycota > Tremellomycetes > Trichosporonales > Trichosporonaceae > Apiotrichum > Apiotrichum domesticum. Next base: position 684,139 of record BCFW01000004.1, on the reverse strand, counting down.
CTGAGTACTACAACACTGGAAGCTGCATGCCCCCCAACCGCGTCATCTGACTCTAATAGACCGACCGCTGCGGCTGTGGAACGAGACAACCACGCCAACGGCGGAATGTGCTCGGTGATGATAACACTTGGTTCAACCGGCGGTTCAGCCGCGGCTACGAGCTTGCTACCAGGCCCACTACTACCCACCTGGCAGGTCGGATCATGGCGACCGCCACTGCCAATACTACTACTGGGTACTGGGTATTGCGCCATTGCGTGGCTTTATAATCTCCAAGCTCGTGGGCCGCGTTCCCCGACTGCCCTCTCGATCCCCCAACACACCATGACGACCCCCGAGTTCATCCTGTACGGCTACTTCCGCTCGTCGGCGTCGGCGCGCGTGCGCACGGTCATGGAGCTGCACAACATCCCGCGCAAGGACATTTCGATCCACCTGCTCAAGGCGGAGCAGAAGACGGCGGAATACACCGCGCTGAACCCGGCCCAGACGCTGCCGACGCTCGTGGTCAAGGAGGCGGACGGGAGCCAGTGGGCGCTCTCGCAGTGCATCGCGATTATGGAGTACCTCGACGAGCGCTTCGGAGAGGCCTCGCCCGTCGGATACCTCCTCCCCCGCGATCTGCGCGCGAGGGGGATTGTCCGCAGCTTTGTCGACCTCATCATTGGTGACCTCTTCCCCATGCTCACTATGGGAACACTCAACAAGGTCAAGGCGCGCGGCGTGGATGCCGGAGAGTGGGCGCTGGAGTCGTCGACGCAGTATCTGACTGGTGGGTGAAGCTCGGAGGAACACAGCTGACGCCAGCGCTCGAGGCAATGATCAAGACCAACTCGACCTCGGGCAAGTTCTGCTACGGCGACTCCGTGACCATGGCCGACGTCGCGCTCGCCACACAGATGGGCACTGTGCTCCGGTAAGATTGAGATAGTGACATGGCCCGTATACGGATGCTAATGCCCAGCTTCTGTCCCGACATTCTCGCACAGTTCCCTGCCGTCGCGGGCGTGTTCAAGCACATCTCGGCGCTGCCCCAGTTTGTCGCTGCCGACTGGAAGCACCAGCACGACACGCCCGCCGAGTTCCGCGAGTAGATTGTAATATTTTAGACCGGGGTGTTGTGCGATGCCATTACTGCTGCGTGTGTGCTTGCGGAGCTGCTGGTTATTGGGTACGGGACATGCATGCATTGATTAGTGATTGTTGAGGTTTGCAGAAACAGACACTCGAGAACGAGATGCCATACTGCAGAGCGACTTGTGGTTGTACAGATTCGTGTCGGCCAAATCCGGCTATCCATCGGCTTGTCCTCGGCTATCAACGCCTCACCGCATCATCATCAGATAATACTCATTGGAGAGCGGCGGTCGTGCATGTTCATGTTGTTCCAGCCTGTTCTCCGATCTCCGACTTGCTCTCATCTGTCAATACCCACTCGCAACTCTGTCGCGTCCGTGAGCACGCACGGCCGTGAGCACCCCGCGCCTCAACCAACATTCCAGGTCCCCAACGTGTCAACCGAGCCAGAGCGCCCCCGATTAGAGTTGGTTTTCCCGCGGCTTGTTTCTCCCGGTTACTACCTTTGCTACCTTTGCGTCACTGCGTCGGATCGCTTGGCCGTGCGAACTGCTCGTCGAGGAGGCGAGGACGTGGTGGGCGAGATATCCGTCGGCCGGTGCTTGTGCCCAGGATCAATGCCCCCGAACGCTGCATCCATCTCCTCCATCTCCATCTCATCCATCTTATCCGGTCTTTAAAACCCCCTGCTACCAGTTACTCTCACTGTTCCTCCCTCCCTCACCCCCACACACTCCCCACGCACAATGTCGTTCATCCAGTACCCCGCCGACCACCCGTTCCCGATCGAGAACCTCCCGACGGGCGTGTTCTCGACCCCGGACCGCAAGCCGCGCCCTGGTGTCGCTATCGGCGACTCGATCCTCGACCTCGATGCCCTCTCCCGCTCCGAGCACTACAAGGGCTCCCCTGTCCCCGCCGAGGTCTTCCAGACTGTGAGTAGCTGCGGCGAGGAGTGCATTTCCAGCTACTGGCCGTGTGAACGGCGATAATGAAGGCAGAATAATACTCACACCGCAGTCCAACCTCGACGCCTATGTCGCCCGTGATCCGAAGGAGTGGTCCGGCTTCCGCGCCTTCCTGACCAAGCTGCTGTCCGCCGACTCGCCGCTGGCCAAGGCCTCCGACCGCGACTCGCTCTTCGTCTCGCGCACGGCCGACACCACCAAGATGCACATGCCCGTCCGCGTCGGCGACTACACCGACTTTTACGCGTCGTACGAGCACGCGTTCAATGCCGGCGTGCTTATCCGCGGACCCGAAAATGCACTGCAGCCCAACTGGAAGCACCTCCCTGTCGGGTACCACGGGCGCGCGTCGTCGATTGTCGTCTCGGGGACGCCGTTCCGCCGCCCCGTGGGCCAGATCCTCGAGAAGCCCGGAGACAAGCAGCCGATCTGGGCGCCGTGCCGCCGCCTCGACTACGAGCTCGAGATTGGCTGTATCTTTGGCGGAAAGGAGACCGAGCTGGGCGAGCGCCTTACCGCTTCCGAGGCGCGCAAGCAGATCTTTGGATTCGTGCTCATGAACGACTGGTCGGCCCGCGATATCCAGACCTGGGAGTATGTCCCCCTCGGCCCGTTCCTCTCCAAGAACTTCTGCACCACCATCGCGCCATGGGTCGTCAGCCCCGATGCCCTCAAGCCCTTCCACTCGAAGCAGTACGACCACGACCCCGCCCTCCTCCCTTACCTCGACGACCCCGAGGGCTTTGGCTACGCCGTCCCCCTCGAGCTTGACATCAAGACCCAGGAGAGCAACAAGTACGCGCACGTCGCCACGTCCTCCATGCAGCACATGTACTACACGTTTGCGCAGATGTTCGCGCATCACTCGTCGACCGGGTGCCCGATCCGCCCGTCCGACATGATCGGCTCGGGCACGCTCTCGGCGCCCAACCCCGAGGGCCTGGGTTCGCTCCTCGAGCGCTCCCGTCTCGGCCGCGAGCCCTTCGAGCTCGACGACACCCGCAAGGACATGCTCTGGCTCCGCGACGGCGACTCGGTCCGCATCTCCGCAAAGGTCATGGCCCCGGACGGAAAGTACGCAATCGGCTTTGGCGAGTGCGAGGGCACCGTCCTCCCCGCCAAGGTTTAGAGCGCGCCGTCGTCGGGAATGTACATAGATAATTCGGGATCGTGATTCAGTAGCAAAATGTACACTTTGGTTTGTGATGGTTTGAGATCTGTGGGACACGGTGTGGAGCAAAGCAGGCCATCACAAGACATGCGTCCTACTACGTCACAGCTATCATCAAGATCGCAGCTGCAAGGCGCCGGAAGACAGATTTTGATGGTCTGTGAGGCTTCCATTTGGCACTCGCGACTCCGGCCCATGGAGTTACAGCACATGAGAGTCCCCAATCATTACGTGCACGTCCGTTCCCGCAGCTCGACGCGTTAGCTAAGCCCCACGCTGATCGCCTAGTTCGTCTGCAGCGCGTCTAGCACAATCGGCCATCTGCTCGGCAATATTGGCCGACATATTCTATCTTTCCAGTCGGGAATAACAGGTACGTCTGTTTGCCGCAACGCCGGCGAACGCGAATATTGGGGAAAGGAAAAGTCAGCAAACCATTCATCAAGATTACGGGAACCGGGAACCGGGAATCCCCCATGTCCTCTTGTCCCGATGGCGTGGTCCACGTGCTCCGCCGTCGGCATGTTCGGGGACCTTGCCGCCGGCGTCGGCAGTTAGTCAGCGATGGCGGCGTCTCCGCGCGCTGCAGTCGCCGGCGGTAACCTTCAGTGCCATCGATCGGTCTTTGGCCAATGATAACGCTGCCAGGCGGGCGGACGCGCGGCCGAAACGCTTGTTGCGGGCTTGTGGTGAAACTGTGGTTAAACCAAGATACGGCTGGTGGCAGTTTTCCGATTTTCCGCCACGGACCTGCGGCCTTGCGGACCTGCGGCCTTGCGGGGTCCACGATCCACATGGATTCAGATAACTCCACGGGGCACTGATACGACCAGCCGGTGGATATCCCTGCGCGGGGATCCGTGGAGGCACACGGGGATAGCTCGGATGGCTGGGGCCGTGCCGGCTCGAGGCGGCAAAGTGAGGATAACTGCAGAAATCGCCGTGGCCGCGCAGTGGTCGCCGTGAGGGCGAGCAGGCCCCATTAGCTTAGCATGAGATGGAGCTCGGAGTGTTGGGCGTACATAAAAACATTGAGGAGATCCCTTTGGAGTCCTGTGAGATTCCAGCGATAACATATCAGTAGCGACTCGTTATACCTAACCTTTGGTGTTAGTGTTCCTTGACAAGTCGGCCCCACAGTAACCTCGTGACACCCACCACCACCATGAGACACTTGCTCATGAACGTCCTTGTGGGGTTCCCCACCTTCCTCGCATTCGGCTACTCGCTCACCTTCTTCGGCGGCGTGATGGGCTATTCCGCCTTTTTCCAAATGTTCCCGGAACTCAACACGGCAACCACGACGGGAGCATTAAAAGACCATAACTCGCTCATACAGGGCACGTGTAACGGCGCGTCCAACCTCGGCGGCATCGTCGGCTGCCTGTCGGTCATGTACCTCGGCAACAAGCTCGGCCGGCGGCGCAACACGATGATTGGTGCGGTTCTGTGTATTGTCGGCACCGTCCTTTTCTCCGCGGCGTACAGCATGGCGCAGATGGTCCTTGGTCGAGGTGAGTGCTGCCGCCAGGGAATGAACAGGTCGGGAAACCAGAACACTGGAACCTGACTGACAACACCATGAGCCTTGATGACGCCCAAGACTAACACCGCAGTGATCCAGGGCTGGGGTGTCGGCATGATGATCTCGACCGTGCCGGTCTGGCAGTCCGAGCTGTCGTCGACCAAGCAGCGCGGCGGGCACGTGATTCTCGACGGCATCATGGTCTCTGGGGGCTTTGCCCTAGCGGCGTGGATCACATACGGTTTCGGAAAGGCGGACACGGTCGCATCGTGGAAGTGGCGCATCCCGGGGATTATCATGGGCGTGTTCGGTCTCATGGTCGCGGGCGGAGTGTATCTTTTCCCAGAGTCGCCTCGGTGGCTCGTCATGGTCGGCCGTGTGGACGAGGCACGCGCGGTGTTTGCCGATATCCGCGGCCAGGCTCCAGACTCGGACGAGGTCGAGAACGAGCTCGCGGCGGTGATGCGGGCCAACGACCTCGTGGCCCACACAAAGTGGACGGGCCTCTTTTCGCAGAAAAACGACCAGATGCTCTGGCGCCTCTTCATCGCCGTCTCGGTCCAGTTCTACACCCAGATGAACGGCGCGGGAATCATCACCGCGTACTCGAACAACCTCTTTGGTACCATCGGCCTCGAGCCCGCCACCGCCAAGATCGTCGCCGCCGTCTCCCTCACATTCAAGTTTGCAATGTGCTTCATCGCGTACTTTACCATCGAGCGCTTTGGCCGCCGCAACCTCTTCATGGTATCTGGTGCGGGCATGGCGGTGTGCATGTTCTGCCTCGCAATCTGCGGCTCCCAGACAACACCCACCAAGCTTGGCCCAGCGTACGCGGCCATCGTCTTCGTCTTTCTCTTCCTCATCTTCCTCCCCCTCGCGTACCTCGGCGTCAACTTTCTCTACTGCCAGGAAGTCATTTCGACCCGCTACCGCGCTCCCGCCGGGGGCATCTCCACCGCAGTCCTCTGGCTCACCCAGTTCGTCCTTGCGCGTAAGTGACTCCACCCTATCCTCGTCAGTCAGACAGATATTGACAGTCAGTCACCACGCCCCTCGGCCTTCAGGTCCTCAGCTGGCGGTACTACCTTATCTGGGGTGCCGTGTCCGCGACGATCGTCCCCTTTGTGTGGATGTACTACCCCGAGACGACGGGGGTGTCGATGGAGGAGCTGGAGGATATCTGGAAAGTCGGCGGCCCGCGTGCTGCCGTCCGCGAAGCCCGGCGTCTCCGGGACATGAAGGCGCAGGGCGGGATGGAAAGCACGACCGCCGATGGCGACACTGACTCGCTGGAGACGCGGCAGAACGAGAAGATAGTCGATGAGAAGCTGGTTGAACGGGCATAGAACGGCGGACATGGAGCGGGTTGAGACTTCCATGCCATTAGTCCTGGCGTGTTGTAGAGATAGAGATAGTAGTGATAATGTATGGGAAGGTTAATCTGAGTGACTGTCAGATGCAGGGAGCGAAACGTGTCTTGGGTGCTGCGGATTGTTTCCATTGTGTCGGCTACTGTTTACATCCGAAGTCGCGGAATCATGCTGAACACCGGTTAGGCTGGATCCGGCAGGGGTGTTTCTTGGCATTAAGCTTAACTTGATCACCGATCATCATCAAGGCAGAGGTAATGATGACATTGTCGACATAGATATCTTGGTGCTTTGTTTCAGTGCAAAAGAACGATTGAGCCAGTAGAGTATCAGTATTATCAGCGCCAAATGCGCGCGCGGTTCGCATGTTGTGACTGCACTCCATTCATTCCCTTCTGACAACTACTACTGACAACTATTGATGGAGTTTTGGGGATTTTCGTTTACCGCTCGCTCTCGCCTCGAGCTGTGGGGATTAGCAGCAGCACCAGTCTATTCTTCTCGTCTGAGAACTCACTGCAGTCCTGCGGTCCTAGTATCTCGCCACCAGGGCGAATACCCTTCGAATGCTTAGTGCTCAGCAGTCGGTGGTGCAGCAGCGTCCCCTGTGGCCGCGGCGCCAGCACATGCCGCAAGAGAAGCACCAGCGGCGCTCCGAACCCGAGCGCTTCTGGTTCTCACCCTCCTTCGGGGCCATGACAAGGTCCTTGCCGCCGGCATTCTCGACCGTGGTGCCGTCGTCGCCGTAGAACGTGATCCCGCGCTTCTCCTCCTGGAGCGTACCGGGGAGAGCCGAGGCGGCAGCGGCGAGGGTGACGAGGATAAAGGCGGCCTTCATTGTGGATTTTGTTGGTTGGGCTGGTTGGTTTGGTTGGTTGTAGTAGTGGTCGGTCGCGGGGACTCGAGTAGTGCTGTTGTTGTGGAGTGGAGGGGAGCTGTTGTTGATGGTCTTCAAAAGTCATCCAGACCCCCTCTTTATATATCTTTCAGAGTGACTGTTCGTCGAAATGTTCAAGTGCGACTTTCCATGAGGATGGCCATAGAGTCGCTCATGAGGACCCCCATGGGAGAGCTGGCATAAAGCGCTCGTAGTCATCCAACCTCGTTTCGAACGATAATGGTGTGTAGCGACTTCCGTCGTTCCGCTAGTTTGCTCTCCATTGTTGACAACGTTGACTACTGTGAAGGTTATGGCGCTTCCGTCGCTGCTCGACGATTCCAACGTCCTGCGAGGTGTTCTGAGCTTCATGTGGTGTGCGAAACAATAAGTGCTCTCCTCGAGTGAGCAGGAGGGCTCTGGACAGAATACCGGAGAGCCATCGACCGCCATGGAGGACAAGACAGCCAGAATCGGATCGACGGAAAGCACGTCGTCTGCCTTCAATTGGCGTTCCCATACTGCGGCCTCTCTGATGATCAACGTAGAACGCGTGTGTCTTGGGCACGTCGGGATCGCAGCAAAGTCCAGCGAAGCTCCTAGCCTGATAGATACGCAAAAGATAGTTGATACTGTGGATCAGATAGTCCCGACCGTCGTGAACCGCTTTCCGGGCTCCACGATCCGCAGGCAATAGTTTGCAAGATGTTGCTTGCATTGTCTTGGCAGCGAGTTCCGCTCCATTGCACCATGCTGACTGTCAACATTGATGTCGTCCCGGCGTCCAGCGGAACATGCTCCCTGTCATTTTCCTCGAGCCTGACCGCTATGAAGTTTACGCCCCGCCGCGGACGACGTGATTGTATGTGGACCCAACGGAGATATCATCACTGCCACTGCCACTGCCACTGCCACTGCCACTGCCACTGCCACGGCCACACCACAACGCGGATCCGCGAGATAAGATTAGCGCATTGGGCTGATAGCGGTGCCGGCGGTTTCTGTATCAACGACATTGTGGACTGTGACTGGGCCCATTACATTGCCATAGGCTTTGCTGTGGGGTCGGAGATGCCCGACCAGTCCGGACGCATTACCTTTCGACGGCTGACTTGAGTGATGCGCCATGAATCATCGTCACACCGACGAGTGACTGATGCGCTGCTATCGCAGGCTGTGCAGACTGAACGCTTTGTAGTTCCGTTCGGTGCTGACTGTGCCTTCGCCCTCCCGATATGTGTCGGCCGCCAACTGGTGGATGAGAGAAGATGCCTTGGCAAGTCTTGATTCCGCTTGCAAATCACTGTAGCAGTAAAAACATCAAAAGGTTTGATGGCAATGCGCGAACGTAGAGCTCACTAAGCACTGGAATCCTCCAAGTGTGCACGGAACTGCTGGAGTTGAGGCCCAAGTCAAAACTCACGCGTGATCCATCAAGTGCACTGGTGGTTCCTGCTTGGCGACACCGCTTGGGTACGACAAAATGAACCATAACGTAAATCCCGCTGCCGCCCTGCAAAACTTCTTACAGGCGCGGAATTCTGGAATCCGGCCGTGAGGTGAGGATCTCCAGGCGTGGAACAAGGTTTCGCGCTGTGCGGGTCTCCGCGCGTGAGTTGCCGAGCTGCGAGGTTGGCGATGATACAAACTGTCGGGTACTTACAGTCGACTCGTTCCAGATGTGGACCAGAGTGACGATCTCCGGCGGATTGAGTATGTTCGCTTGACGTCGTGAAGACGATGTAGTTGTCAGGCCGGGAAGAGCAGAGCGTACAGTGTCAAGGACGCATTATATGGTTTCCGCTGGACATGCAAAGCAGAGTTGTTGTCGATCTTGTCTTGACATTGTGGGTTTGACTTCGTGTCCTCACTATCGGACGCGTGACCAGATCAGTGCGCTGTTCCCAGTTACTCTTCGCGGTCACGCGTTTGAAGTCCAGCGGAACTGTAAACCGCGTCCTTGGCATTGTTCTGATAGGGATGACGAGGCTTGTATGCTCCTTGATGTGAAGCTAGCTCTCGACCTGGGGATAATAGCTGTTTGGTGCAGAGGACGTATAACACAATGAGCCCACCGTACCGCACTCCACACCCATCAGGACCATCTCCAACTCGCTCACGACCACCAACCAGACCCAACTAAACCCAACCAGGCCCCATCCCTCCGACCATGAAGACTACCCTCACTCTCCTCCTCATGGCCGTCCTAGCACTTACCGCCACCGCCAACATCATCTTCTACGACGACGACGGCAAGACCACCCTCGAAGTCGACGAGAATTCCATTAAATGGGACAACAAGGGCGGAGCCCAGCGACGCGACGCGTATCCCGAGCCCGAACCCGAGCCCGAGCCCAACAACGACAGGCGCACAGTTATTTTCTACGGCGACGACGGCGAGACTACCGCCCATGTCGACGAGCGCGAGGTCAAGTGGGCGTAAATAGCGAATGATGTACCGCCCGTTTCAACACCGGCTGTACTTGATGTCGTAGCTGAAGGCGTTTGCAAGCACTCTCATTTGGTCGACTGTGTGTTCACGGCTGTGCGAGTGTGAAGCCCCGAGATGCAGCAGCAGCTTCCTTGGGCTGGCTTTTGCCGACGAGCTGAGACTTGGAACCAGCATTGTCGTAGGATCTTGGTCTCTCAATAGTCTCTCTCGAATGCCCAAGATGATGATTTGCTTGGTAATTCTGTCGCCAAAAGAGCGCTGGAGCATACGAAACACGAAACGTTCATGTCTGTTGTGGAATCACGTGACTTTTGGCCATGAGAAGAACACGAGAACGACGAGTGTCGCGTGAGCGCCCGAGTCGCGCAAGTCCATGTTGTTCATCAGCTGATGACGCACTTCTACTGCTCCAACAGTTAATGTTGCCCACACTCCACACTCCCCACTCTCTCTGCACCGTCTCCACTCCTCCATCAATAACACCCATTTCAATGCAAACTCCGGGGAAGCGAGTCTTCTCCGCCTCAGGCGCAGGCAGGGCCGCAGCCGCCCGCACGCGGAAACACACGCACGACTGCACAAGAACGTACCTGGACCACATGAGCTTCCCGCACATTGTCCGCGCCATCTTCAGCTACCTCCCGCTCTCCGAGCTGCTCAGCATGCGCTCCACATCGCGAGAATACCTCGAGTTTGCAGACGCGCGGCTTTTCCACCATGTCGTAGCTACCATGCCCCCTGCACGGTGTCGGGACATTGAGCTGCGTGCCCCCACTTCCCCATTCCCCCGCCTCCCGTTCTTACCCTGGCAATCGGCCGAGCATCCCGGAGCGCGCCGCGCCGTCCGCCAAGCTGCGCGGGCGCGCCAGCTTGCCATTGTCCGCGTGGTGGATTTCGGTGACTCGCTAGAGAAGAAGTACCGCGGATCAACAGCACGCACCGTGACGGACGACGTGCAGAATGTGATGCACGAGTTTTACGACGACGGCTTCGATGACGCGACGACGGGGGAGGACACGCTGCGTTCGGCATCACGCCTCATCGCGCCATTACTCCGCGCTCCGCTGATTGCCCGTCGGCGGAACGCGCTCGAGGGCGCGGCAAGCCCGTGGATCAGCGCAGACACTTATGTCGACTACCTCTGTATCATGGAGTCCCAGTACGACCCGCACTGGTTCTGGCCCGGCGCGTCGATCGAGGTGCCCCCGTGCCGCGCGTACATCCTCCACCTCGCGTACGACCCGTACGTCCCCGTCTCCATGGCCGATATCAATATCAAGGTGCCAGAGGAGATACAGTCCATCGTGATCGTCCTCGCGCCGTGCCGCTTTGACGGCCCGACAGAATCGGTGGGCCATCTAACGCGCCCGGTGGGCATCTTTACGGACCTCCTGACTGGGTTTCTGTGTAATATCGCCACGGCGCGGCTCCAGATCGTCGGCCTCGAGAACGTGCATCGCTCGACGCTTGGGTTGGAGCTCGTGGACCCCCGGCCTGAGGACGTACTCAAAGCGGCGAGGGAAAGTATTCCGGCGTTCATCCACTCGGCGCGGGACTTTGCGCCCGGCCACGCATCTTGGCACAACGGCATCCATACCGGCGCCCAGCGCACGCTGCCTTATGACTCGTATGAGCATCAGCTCGATACCATCTCACGCATCTCGACGCCGACGTTTGATGAATGGGAAGCGTCGCTTTCAGATCGTGAGCGCCTCCTCCTCGCCCATCCCCCAGAATATGAGGGCGTGGGCCGCTGATCTCTGTTCTGTATATTCCGCAGCCGTTCTGTACGATCCTGGTGTATATACATAGCACATGAACTGTATTCTACTGGCTCCACACTGGATGGTGGTCATTATCTTCCCCTTTCCGATTTTATATCCAGACCGGACAGCACAGCACATCTAGCCCTCCCGAGCCACAAAGTCCAGCACCTCCTTCACAATCTCCCAGTCCGCATCGGTCGTGCGCCAATTACTCACCGCGAGGCGCACGCCCCCGACGCCACCCCACCGCGTGCCGGTAACGTACATCTTGCGCGACGCGTTAATCGCGGCCGTGAGGCGCGCCGACGACCCTTCCCTGTGGGGCGGGAAGCGCGAGCCTGGCGCACCGGAGAAGAGCACAATATTGAGGGGGACGACTGTGGGGTCCGGGTCACCGGTGACGTTTAGGAGCTCGTAGGCCGGATGCGTGTGGATGTAGGAAGCGACGCGCCGTGCAAACGCACAGTTGCCCCGAATAATGTCTAGCGTTCAGCTGTTGACGCTGACTGAATACTCACCTGCATACCCCTCGCGGCCGAGAGACATCAAGCTCGCAAAGAGGGGAAGCGCGCGGAACCTCCGCGAGTTCTCGATGTTGACATACAGCGGGCTCGGGACGAGGGCGTGGTCCACGCCTCCAGCGGCGGGCGCGGCCGACGTCGAGGGTGAGGCCGAGAGGTATGCCGGCGCGTTGGATGCTGCGGGTCCAAGAAGGCTAGGAAGAGCTGTCTTGGAGCGCGTAAAGAAGATGCCACAGTCGTACGGGACGTTCAGCCACTTGTGGCCTGTCATGAGCTCACATCTCTGAGCGGAGTTAGCTCACCATCCAATGTCAACGAGTCGGCCAGGTCCATGCCGTCGACGAGGTGCTTCATCTCCGGAACGACGCCGGCAAAGCCGCCAAACGCTGTGATTAGAACAAATCAGTTCGAGAACTCCCACAACCTACCGGCATCGACATGGAGCCATGCGCCGTACTGCTTACACAACCCCGCAATTTCCGGTAACCCCGACCCGAACGCGCCGGTATTCACCTCGCCCAGGCCATACGACACAATCACGCCGCGACCCACACTCTTCTCCTGCTGGAGGCGCGCCTCAAGGTTCTCGAGATCTACGGTAAGCTCGTCCTCATCGGGATTGAGGGGCTGGACGACGCGCGGGCCGGCCCCGAGGCCGACGAGCGCGGCCGCCTTGAGTACCGAGAAGTGCGGGTGCAGCGAGAGAATCACGATCGGCGGCGAGGGCAGGCCCGGAAAGTCGGCTGCGCTGGGCGGGCCCTCCTGGGCGTAGTTGTATGATGGGGGTAGATGCGGGTTGTGAGCGTACAGAAAGTCGCGCGCGCACGCTGTTCTGTGAGCCTTGATAAAGCATGCACCCACCCATGCCAAGCACGTTTGAGCCCGTCGCGCCGGTCGTGAGCGTGCGCCCCGCAAACGTCTCGCGAGGTATCTCGAGGAGGTCAAGAACGAGGTCGAGGGTGCGGCTCTCGACAGCAGTCGCGGCCGACGTGTCGGGAAGCGTGACCTGGACATTCTCGTCGTACCCCGACCCAAGGATGTCCGCGAGCTGCGCCGCCGGCGTAACTCCGCCAGTCACGAAGCCAAAGTACCGCGGCCCATTCTGCGCGGTCAGGCAGCCTGGAAGAAGGGTTTCCCGGAGATATGTAAGTGTGGCTGCTGTTCCCAGGCCTGTATCCGGCAGAGTCGTAGGAAGGGCGGCGACAGCGGCGCGTACCGCGTCCGGTGTGGGCGTTACTGGCAGCGTGTTGAGGGCCGCATCGCGCTCTGCGAGGTGTGAGGCGACGGATTCGAGGAGCGCGCCAAAGTCTGTCGCGTCGGACATGCTCAGATGATGAGAGGAGTGAAGAGTATACTGATACACATCTCCAGAGTCGATGGATCTGTGGGGACCCAAGGCGCTTAGCAGACCGATCAGAAGGCGATCTGGGGTGCCCCACACTCTGTGGATGATTGTGGGGCCCCACTAGAAGCCACGGGGAAACTTCGAATGGAAGAGACCAGACATACCAAGCGCAGTAGAACAGCAACCCTACTGTGAGTTATGCATGAGCTCAGGAGGTCAGAACAATAGTCAGAACAGGGGCCTCGGGCTTGAAAGAACCAAATAAAGCACGGTTGCTGTTGGAAGCTGGAAGCTCGGCAGCGAAAGTGGCCGCCCTGTCGCGAGGCCCAAAATGGCTCCCGTGTCCGCAGGAATAGCAATGGCTTGATCCGCGGTATGCTCGCTTGATGTCCACAGCGAGCTCACCATTCAGAGACACTCGAATGTCGCTTGCGGTCTGTGTTAATGTCGCCGCCCAACAAGGCCCAGATGATGAAACATGGATAGTGGTTCGTTAAGCTCAGGACGCGCTTGCAATCGAGACCGAGATCGAGCAAGTTCGAAGACGGCAGCGCGACGACATTCCGCTTCCTGTCCTGACGAGGTTCGCGTACTGTTGCTTTCCTGACAAGTTCGCGTAGTTACCCATCGCCCGAGAAAGAAATAAGTTCGCCGGAGCCCATGGTGAGCACATGTACGATGCTCAAGTGTCCTGGTAGTTCGGGCCCAGGCCGACGCACCGATGTTGGGATGCACAGGGACTCGGCCGAGCGTGCTTCGCGTCGAATGGCCACTGTTCATCGTCATCAGGCTCGTCTGCGTCCTCATCGACTTGGTATCCTGCATATCCTGGTGACTGAGCCATGCGTTTCTCAGCCACAGTGACTACTCCTAGCGCCTCGGCCCGCGCCGCATGGCTGTCTCGGAGGCTCGCCGACCTGCACCGACCGCTTGGGGACCGAGGCGGGAGTGAACAGACCAGGCACCATTGTTTGCGAGTAGTGGGCCTGAGGCCCGCACCGGCGCGACAGCGAACTCGGCGCGGTGGCGGCCCAAGCCGCCCCCGTGGACAGCCGAGATGGGGGGCATGATGGCTTGGCTTCAGTGGATTACAGTCTCTTGGCTCTCGAATCTGGACGCTGGGGTTTCGTTCTGGGAGCTCATTACGCTCGCCAAGGTTTACATTTCTTGAGGTCGAGGTTTAATTTGCCATGATCCCATTGTGCCAAGCACTTTTCCAGCTCGCGTGCTCGGCCAATTACTCTGCAGAACTGGGAGATTCCTGGGGAACTGCTGATGGCCAAGAGTGGATGTGCCTGGGGCCTGAGGCCAAAGTGCTAAGGTTTATTTCTGCCGCTTTTAGCCGCGTCCACCTGTCTCGCGAGCAGATCGAGCAGACAAACACGGCACGGGTACGGCTCTGACAGCCGACAGTTGCCCGCTCCACACCTCCTCGGCCAATTCTGCCATTCCATTGTCCTCGCCGCCGGCCGCGTGCGTCCGTCGTATGCCATAGGAGAATGGACTTTTTGCCGGAAAGGCGAGAATAGTGCTGGAGTGAACAGAGCTATCTCTGGGATGATTAGATTCGTCACCCGCTTTGTTTCACCGCAGAGGAATTGAGCTATTGCGAGACGACAGGAGGGTAGCACATGCGACACCAGTCGTGTTGAGCGCCATTGAGATCATATGATCGTCACCGTGCGCTACACGGCCGTAGATGCGAACCAACGCCTCACTACCCGCCGCAACAGACGCGATATTTTAGCGAGTCCCGATTTAACGTAACGACCGTTTATTCTGCGTTGTGTCCAAACATCCCACAGGCCACAGGCCACAGATCGAGCAGCGCAGTCCGATCTGGTAGGATCGACGAGGTATTTGGCACGAGAGCATACAGAGTTTTGTCGAGGTGCCTGAACTGTAGGCTTACAGCCGCGGGCGTGACTTTGGGCAGACGAGAAACGTGACTGGTGGGAGAGGCAGGATCACCAGGAAATCAGCCGGGCCGCAAGAAGAAACATGGGGCCAGGATACGGTATGTGAATGGCATCATTGCCGTCGCACTCCCCGCGTGCTCCCCCCCATCTGGCACTGGATGTCCAAGCTTCCCCAGTCTCGGGCCTGTTCCGGGCTCGGTGCGTCAGGTGGTGCGGCATCATGGTGCGCGGGAGACGCCGCAAGGACCGGAGGTGGAGCGAGGTCAGAGCGCCAATTACTCCGTCAAACTTGTTGTAGCGAGCGACAAAGACTAATTATGCGGCATCAGGTCAGACACAACCTCTACTGTTCCTGAACTTGAATGGGTCAGTTACCTGCCCAACCACGGCCGGCGTCCACCGACGCACTCGGCCCCAACCCGGGCTCTCCCCGACGTTTAGCGATTAGCGAACAGTGCCGCCACCGATGCCGTTCCTCTGCGGCCTGCATGCATCAGGGCACAGGTCCAGAAGCCTTGGATCGGCGCGCCTCGTGCTTGTAGCTGCAGGGAGTACGCCATCCCGAGCAGCCTTTGCCGCATGCTCGCGGCAATCTCGCTCGCGAGGACGGGCAAGGATCCAGCGCGGTCATTTACTGATTTCGGCCTACCACCGCGGGCAGCGCCTATGATGTCGATCTTGGACGTGTTGGCCCCATGGAGAAGCCCCAAAGCGATACGGGCCTCCAAGGTAACATTGGCGACCGTCTCTGGGGAAATGTCGAGACGGAGAATATAAAGGCTGCGTGACCTCGTGTTTCTGATACAGCTGCTCCACCAGCTTTTTATCTCGTTCTTCACCACCACTACCCAGCTGTCACCTGTCAACATGGACGAGAAGTTCGACGACAAGGCGGTCTCCGCCCACGTAGAGAACGCCAAAGACTCTACCTGGAACGACCTCCGCAACGATGCGATGCGCGCCGAGGAGACCGAGATGAGCATGGGCCTGATGCAGGCGCTCAAGACCTACCCCACCGCCGCATTCTGGTCTTTTGCCATCTCCCTCGTGATCATCATGGAGGGTGAGTGTCTGACGCGTTCTGGGGAGTTTTTCAGAAAAAGTTGACTGACACTGGCAGGCTACGACACACAGGTCCTGGGTAACATTATGGGTCTCGACCAGTTCCGTGAACACTACGGAGCGCGCGTCTTTGTCAACGGCCAGTGGCAGTACCAGCTCTCGGCTTCGTGGCAGACTGCCGTCCAGCAGGCGCCCAACATTGGTTGTTTCATGTGAGTCGCCGCCTCCGGACGCGTCACTGCCTCGACACGATGCTAACCCGTCCAGCGGTATCTTTGTCGCTTCTTGGGCTCAGGATCGCTGGGGCTACAAGCGCACTCTGCAAGCCGGTCTCGTCGCCCTGACAGGCTTCATCTTTATCGTATTCTTCGCCAAGGACGTCAAGATGCTCTTTGTTGGTGAACTCCTCTGTGGTCTCCCGTGGGGCGCCTTCTCGTCATCCGCCGTGTCGTACGCCTCGGACGTCGCGCCCATTCCCCTCCGCGGCTACCTCACCACCTACGTCAACCTGTGCTGGATCATCGGACAGATGATCGGTGCCGGTATCCTTCGCCGCGTGACCAAGCTCGACGGTCACTGGGGTTACCGCGTTCCCTTCGCTGTGCAGTGGGCCTGGCCTCTCCCCCTCATCCTCATCGTCACCTTCGCCCCCGAGTCGCCCTGGTTCCTCGTCCGCAAGGGTCGTCTCGAGGAGGCCAAGAAGGTCGTCATGCGCCTCTCGAGCAAGACCGCTCACGTCGACCACGACGCCACCATTGCCATGATGGTCCGCACCAACGAGATTGAGCTTGCCAACGAGGTCGGATCTACCTACATTGACTGCTACAAGGGCACCGACCGCCGCCGTACCGAGATCTCGTGCATGGCTTGGGTCTCCCAGGTTCTCTGTGGTATGGTTGTGAGTAGAATCGAGATATCAGGCACTGGGCGGCTACTGACATTCCCAGCTCTGTGGTCAGCCCGTCTACTTCTTCACTCAGGCCGGTCTCAGCCAGGACGACGCCTTCTCGATGAACCTCGGTGTCACCGGCATGGGCTTTGTCGGCACGTGTCTCTCGTGGGTCACCCTGACCTACGCCGGTCGCCGCCCGCTCTTCATCGGCGGACTGGCGTTCATGACCGCTTGCTTGATCGTCATTGGTGCCGTTGCGTTCAAGGCCGTCGACCACCCGGGCGCCAAGTGGGCCCAGGCCGCTCTCATCCTCATCCACGTCTTCGCCTACGACTTCACCGTCGGTCCCCTCACCTACTGTATTGTCGGTGAGACGTCCGCCACTCGTCTCCGCTCCAAGACTGTCGGTCTCGCGCGTAACGCCTACAACGTCACCGGTATCGTGGCGGGTATTGTCAACGGCTACATGCTCAACCCGACTGCGTGGAACTGGGGCGCCAAGGCCGGTCTTTTCTGGGCCCTCTTCTCGCTCCTCTGCACCGTCTGGGCATATCTCCGCCTCCCCGAGATGAAGGGCCGCTCCTACCGTGAACTGGACGTCCTCTTCGAGCGCCGCATCAGCGCCCGCAAGTTCAAGGAGACAATCGTCGGCGAGGACGAGGGCGACCTCCCGAACAGTCACGTTGTCGGGACGGAAGAGCGCGAGCGCCGCGCGTCCCAGGCCGCTGCGCTCTCCCACATGCGCCGCGAGTCGATGGACGCTGGACATGCTTAGGATAGAACGCGAATCTAAGGAGAGTCAGCAGTAGTGATTAGTAGTGTGGGTATTAATAGTAATGATGAACAAGGTTATGTTCTACTCTAAAAACTGCTCTTTGCGCAGGTGGCCTCGTCGCAATCCCGCTCTCTGCATTCCGTCGGCTCCGAGTCTGGAAAGCCGGAAGCTGACCTCGAAGGACTCATTTCGACGATCAAATCCCATCGGAAACACTTCATTTCTCAGAGACTCACAAGACTCACAAGACCACAAGACCACAGCCGTCACTGCTCCATGAGCGTTCTCCAGCCTACACCGCCCTCATCGCCACCGCCGTCCTTCCACCCGCGCTGTAGGATTAGAGTTTTGTCGGAAATCCGCGCGCACGGGTAAACTGTATGGCGGTCACTGGATGACTCTGGGTTTGGTCAGGGGGAGCGAGCCGAGAGGTTGGGTTGTTTGTTCCTGCTTTATACTGACCATTGTTGTTGTGTTGTTAACGTTTGCGAGTCGTCGTTGCCGCCGGACCTGGCGAGTGGAGACCCGACTCCGCGGCACGCGCTCATCCGTCCCCGTCTCCGTTTTTATTTTTTGGACGATACCGTCTGCGTGGATGCGGATAGCCATGGGTCGGATTATATTAACGTAGCTGGGCGTCGG
The DNA here is from genome assembly GCA_001599015.1 of Apiotrichum domesticum. Lineage (NCBI taxonomy): Eukaryota > Fungi > Basidiomycota > Tremellomycetes > Trichosporonales > Trichosporonaceae > Apiotrichum > Apiotrichum domesticum. The sequence continues at coordinate 665,774 of BCFW01000004.1, read as the reverse complement.
GCCCCGAGCTTTCTCTCCCCCGGAATCACTCCCTCACTGCTCTCACTATGCTCGTACTCACCCCACTTCTCGCACTCTGCGCCCTCTGCGCCCTCCTCTCTGGAGTCGACGCCACAGCTTCACCGTCCACGACGTGGGGCAGCAAGACACCTACCGGTAGCCCCACCACGAGTCCCGGGGTCTCGCCCACCGGTAACCCCGGTACTACCAGCAGCTACGTCTCGCCCACAGGTAATACCAGCACGACCAGCAGCAGCCCGCGGCCAACGTACACTGTCGGCGCGGGCGGCACGCGCATCCACCCTATCAGTATGGCTAGGACCATTGGCGACTACAGGTGGTCCGTCGCGTTCGGGAACGCGTTCGTTCCCGGCCAAGAAATCATTCTGTGCGTACTCGGCAAAATACAGATTCTAGAGACTTACTTGCAGATCCACGCCTTCGGCCACGGGCTTCCCGCGCAAGTGGGATAAATGGACGCTCGAGGAGGGACGCACGACCATCTCGATGCGCAACGAGCACTTTGAGCTGTGTATCGACCCGGGAGACGCGCCATCGAGCGGCAGCGGGCTTACCGTACAGGAATGCGACGGCTCGGCGCGGCAGGTGTGGCATGTCGAGGGGCGCCGGATCCGGTGGAGCTGCGGCGGTGAGTTGTTACTGTTCGTAGGTGCTGACGGCAGACCTCTGCCTCGACCTCCCGGGCGGGCGGTTGATCACCCAGCCGCTCCAGCTCTGGGCGTGCACCCGGGGAAGCCGGAACCAGCAATGGTCGCGGTCCAAGGCGAAGAAATGAACCTGGAAGAGCTAAGTTGTGGACCGCGCAAGACATATTCTTGTCTTTGCTCAGGCGCAACCTGTGGCGAAGGCACTGGGTATTCGGACGGTCAAGCGCCTCTTGGCCGGCCTGTGATGTACACCGAACATTGCGTAGTATCCGAACACTCTTTATCAGAGGCAACAGTATCCGAGTAGCAAAAGCAGAACAACATGATCAGAAGACAAACAACAAACAAATCCTTAAAAAAAGACATGCATTATAACCCATGTGGCCCGTTGTGGCATTACAAGTCGTTATAAGTCGTAAATTCGTCGTTAAAAGCCATTAAAAAGTCGTCAAGTCGTTAAGTCAACACCCCCCGAGCCAGCCTACCGCTTAGGCGCGCTTGAGGGAGCCGACGGGGAGGGCGAAGGGGAGGTCGACCGAGGCCCACAAGGCGGCCGAGCCGGCGTAGATCGCCGCAGCGGCGGTGACGAAGCCAAAGTAGCCGGCGGCCTTGAGGACCTTTGCCGAGTCGGTGGAGAAGCCGGCCGCGTTGAGGATGAAGACGACGAGCACGCTCGCGAAGAGAACGAGAAGCGGGAAGTTTGTGCGCGTCGCGCCGACCGTCATCGAGGCCGTGATCACCGCCCAGCAGACCATGTACATTCCCAGCGCGTGGGAGAATTCGGCGGCGTCGGTGTGTCCCGCAATGACGCCCGAGACCGGCCAGAAGATGATGGCCAGCGAGGCGAAGAAGGTCGAGTACAGGCCCCAGAGCGTCGCGAGGAAGGTGCTGCCGCGCGCCCACTCGAGAATGCAGGCGAGGAACTGGCCGGCGCCGCCCACCATGAGGCCGCAGGGCACGATCATGTTGAGGTGGGTGACCTGGCGGGCCTGCTGTCAGCTGGGGACCGTGATCCGGACCTACGCGGACGGAGAGGAGGGAGAGCATGAACATCGAAAGACCAAAGGTGAAGAGACCGAGAGGAGTGGCGCTGGCCTTGGGAGCGGGAGTGGGGGCGGGGGCACCATCTGCTGTGTAAGTGGCTTCCTTTCCGTCCGCGGGGACTCACTGGTCTTGACCTCCTCGACGTCGTTGTGGTGGGACATTGTGAATAGGTTAGCTGGGTGGGATGCAGAAGCGGGGAAGCGGGGTAGCGGGTGCTGGAGGTGGAAAAGGGGGGTTCTGCGAGCAGAGTGAAGAACGGCTCTTTCAGAAAATGCGGCTTTATATACGCAGAAAACTTGATCCGTCTTACAGGATGGTTAACCTCGTTCTGTGGCTCGCCCTCAACGTTGAGCCTCTCAGTCTCTTCCTCAGCATCTAATGTCGGCCTTTGCCACTGGTCGCCGGTTTGCCACTCACATCGTCAGACCACTGTGGCGCCGTCACATGTCTGGGCGCCACTGCCGCCACAACCCCCGACGCCATCAGTGGCGCCCCGCACACGACCAGTCAGCTGCCCCGGGGCGGTCATGCGGCTTTACAGCCCGGCTGACCTGGTATTGTTTGACGTTTCACCACCGACAAAGCAAGCTGGTCGAGTACAGATTCTGTACGCTCGGACGAGGCCGGGTCTCGTTGGAGGTGGAACACTGGGGACGCGTCACGAGCTGCTGCGCGTTACGCTATTGCCATCAGTTCCACAATCGAAAAGTCTGTCGACGCCGACAGGAGGCCGTCGTAGCATTCCAGCGACCGGCTTTGTGCGATCGGGTGGGGCCGCGTTACATGTACGCTCGGACAAGTGTTCCGTACCGAGACAATGGGGAGGCATCGAAAGTTGGAAGCAATAGAATGTCCGCTGACCCGAGGGTGGAATCACCTCTGGCCAGCGAGCGGCAAGATGCAGTGAGTGGGACGAGAAATGGAGACCTGCCAAGATGATGGTGAGATCTGTCAGAGCGTCTTTTGAGAGTCATTCACAAGACCAGCTGATGATTTTTCGCGCCAGCGTGACAAACGCCGACGAACGATCCCCGACTCGGCCGGATTCTGTTGCGGTCTCATGGTGAAGCAGAGTAATCCACAATGGCTTCTGCTGTCGACGCTGGTTCTGCTATTGTGTCGACAAAATGAATCTCGATTCGACCTTCTCTTAAGCCCGGAAAACATGTTTGACTGCGGGGCAATCCCATTCTGTCTGTGCCCGGGACGGAAGTTCAGCACGCTTTCGAGTGATGCCTTTGCTACAAGAGCAGATCGGTATGTTCTCGATATTAGACCTTTGAAATGTACCATGAACGAACGGACGTTGATCATAATCAGGTCAACCTCGATGTCCTCGAGTACCACTGGAGTTTGGGGTTTGACCGTCGCCTTGTTGATTCTCAGCTTGGAGTGATTTCAGTCCCCTTCAGCGTAAGTCATAGCCCGACGCCCGTGTACTCGTGCATCGGAGATGTCAGTAGCGAGCCACCCATATGAGTGATCCAGCGAGGAGGACGTATGACGCACTCATGTCCCAGTGGCGCGTTCATGAATTGATTTAGTGACGCGGCCGGTGGGCTACTCACCATTCCTCACTTCAACTTCCAAACAACCACCGCCGGGCAGAAAATATCGTGCATACGTGTACGTGTCGTGACAAGCGATGAATGGGGAGTAGTCACCGAGACTCCTCTAGGTACTGGATTATGTGGTATGGGAATGTGTTGGAACGGCACGAGGATCATATGTTTACCGGTTACCACAGACTGGTGTCAGCGTTGTTTTGGCAGTCAGACGTACTGGCATTCATAAACGAGCGCGCGAGCGACGTTCCGATACCCCATCCAAAGCCGCGCACCATCGAGTCCATCATCTGCTGTCAGCGGTGTTTACGCCAAAACACCCACCTTGCTGCCCATGTTTTTCATCGTCTTGCCCATCTTGCCCGGCTTCTTCTTCTTCCCCTCGTTATTGTCGTGCTGCTGGGGTTGCGGTTGGGGCTGCGGCGCAGGCTGCTGTTGTTGTTGCTGTTGCGGGGGCTGTGGGGACGGCTGGGGCGGCGGCTTGTACTCCTGCTGCGGCTTCTCCTGTCCGTACTGCTGCGGCGGGGGATACTGCCCCTGCGGCTGTTGATACGGCTGCTGATACTGCTGCTGGGGATACGGCTGCTGCTGGGGATAGTATGGCTGCTGCGGGGGATAGTATGGCTGCTGTCCCTGCGGGGGATACTGCTGTCCGGGGTATTCCTGCTGCCCGTACTGCTGGCCGTACTGCCCCGGATAGCCCTGCTGGGGGTATGATGGCGGCGCGTCGAATTGGCTCATGTCGTTGAAGAGTGGAGATGGGGTATGAAGTGCTGTGAGTAATGAAGAGAACACAGCGCGACAAGAGTACAACTGCTGCATATACTGTACCCACTCCCGCTGGCCACCCATGACAAGCAACTGTCTCCCACGCCAAAAAAAAAAATCAGTCAGAAAGCAGCCCTTGTTGACGTACTGAATGGGCGATTCAGGGTACAGCCGGCATCCCGGCATCCCGCGCCTGCGCCGGCGGCCGCAGACCGTGCCGGCCGTGCACGTGGGCCCGCCCTGCGACGCCGACGCCGAAGTCTCAAAATATCTCGGAGGGCGGCGAAGTGTGAGGAAACCCAGGTGCGTTGGGGGCCATGCCATGCCTTGGGATATCGTTGCCATCGCTGCAAAGCCGTTGATAAGGCTAGAGTTACGGAGAGTCGCTTGTAAGGGAGGTGGCGCTGGTGGGAATCAAAATATTATCTGCCGTAGCCGGGGAGAGCTAGGCACATCTCCCCAGTTGTATGGCAGCGCTGGGAGAAGGGCCGGCAAGAACGGCGACGGGATCCCATCGCCCTCGTCGTAGTTATTTGGCGAGCAGCGATAAGCATAAATGCGCCATCTAAGATCTTCTGATCGTCACGGATCGACGAGTATACACAAGATCAGATCGATGAGCTGTTGTGGTAATCATGTCCGTATTTGTAGTGTGGCGACGATCAGCGACGATCGTGATTTCCCGTGCCTGAATATCCTGAGAGGCAGTGTGTGTGGCTCGGATCACCGTGATCTGCAGAACAAAAACACACACAAAAGCTCGTTGCATTTCCCACCACACTCTGAGATTACAACTGACGCCAAAGGGAATACTTTACACGGTACCCGCCCTGTCGGGCCCCAATTCTCCCTGCTGCAGTCTACGACTCGTCCTGCTCAGTGACGACGGTCTCCTTGAACTTGCGCGCCGAGATGCGGCGCTCAAACAGGATATCGAGGTCGCGGTACGTGCGGCCCTTGCACTCCGGAAGACGGAAGTATGCCCATACGAGCATGCAAAAGCACGTGCCGGCCCAGAAGAAGGCGGCCCTGCCCTTCCAGTTCCACGCGGTCGGGTTGATCATGTACGTGTTCAGGATGCCGCAGCACACATTGACCACGTTGTACCAGTTGCGTGCGAGGCCGACGGACTTTGCACGCAGGCGGGTCGAGGACGTCTCGCCGACAACGGCGTACGCTACAGGACCGATTGTCACGTCGAAGAAGAAGACCCAGATCATCATCATTGCTGCCTGGCCCCACTGCGCGCCGTTGCTGTGCATCGCAGGGAAGGTCAGGCCGCCAATGATGAGAAGACCGCAGAGAAGCCCGGTGAGGCCCCCGAGGTAGAGCGTGCGGCGTCCGCACCACTATGGCGTTAACTTGAAGAGAAATGAATGCTCGCAACTACTTACTGCCATTGAGAACCAAGCGACAAGAGTACCGGCAAAGCCCATGCAGTAGACGGCCAGACCGACGTTGAAGGCCATGCGGCTCTCCATACCAGCTGGAAGTCAGCACAAACCATCCCTAAAAGCCCACCTCACGTACCCTGCTGCATGAAGTAAGTCGGGGAGCCGCAGAACACCAAACCACAGAGTGGCTGGCACGCCCACGCCCAGCACCCAATCTCGGTGCGGCGGCGGTCGACGCCCTTGAAGCAGTCGAGGAGGGAACCGCCGGTCTCGTTCTCGATCTCAAACTCGTTTGTGCGGATCATGTACGCGACGGTGTTATCGGCGTCGACCGCTGAGTGCCGACTAGCGAGGCGCTGTACGACGCGCTTCGCCTCATCGAGCCGGCCCTTACGGACCAGGAACCACGGGCTCTCGGGCGCGAGCGAGATCAAGATGAAGAGGGGTACAGGCCACACCCACTGAATCGCGAATGGGATCTTGTACGCATACATGTCACGGCGGTCGAGGAAGGCGAGGAGAATACCGTTACCAATGATGCCGCCGACAAGCCAGCAGATATTGACGTAGGTCATTAGGTAGCCGCGCAGCGGGGTCGGCGTCACGTCTGAGGCGTAGGCGACCGCAGACTGAGTGTGAGTGGAGTTCGATTAATTTGGTGTGCACTGTAACACTTACCGAAGCAAAGCAGCCCCAAGGGAAACCACAGAGAAACTGGCCGACGAAGAGGGTCTCGACGTTGGGCGCGAAGAAGACGATAAAAATAAAACCGCAGAGCGCGATGAGCGCAGCCTGGAGAGTACGCTTGTAGCCAAAGCGGTCCTGGGCCCAGGACGCGAGGAAAATACCGCTGCACATTAGTACGGCACATGCGCAGGTCTTCTCACAGGAAACAACCAATGTTGGAGGCCTGGCCGACCGCAGACTGCCACGCAGGGGTGAGCTGGTAGTCGTTGTCGGGATTGCCGGTGGGGCCGACATACACGCCATACTTCTCGCGGTACTGCGGCATACCGAGAATGTTGCCGATGGCGGCGTAGTCGTAGCCTTCCATGACGATGCAGAGGGAGATGGCAAACGACCAGAACGCGGCCTTGGGATACGCCTTGAGGGCCTGGAGGATGCTCATGTTGCGCTCGAGCTCCTCGGCCTGCATCGCGGCCGCGCGCTGCGCCATGGCCTCCTCCTTTCCATTGACATTCTCGACGCGAGACTCCTCCTCCTTATTGGAAATGTCGCGGTGGAGGTCCATTGCGGTTGTGGGTGCAGACAGCAGCTGTAGTTGTAGCTGTGGCTGTGGGTTTGCTGTATCTGTAGCTGGCTGTTGTGATAAGATTAGTGCTTGGTTGAGGAAAAAAGTCAGTGGCCCCGCGGGGCCGTGTTAGTTATACCTTTGCGACCACTGGACAGAGATCTCCGCTCGACGGTCGCGACGCGTAGGGAAACCCCTAACATCTCCCAACTGTTTGGAAACGGTCGTTGCACATCCCTTTCGGGGCACGCGCCGCATCTCGCGCCAGAGATGTGCGATAAACACAGATAGGGTGGAAAGCATCTTAACGTAAAGTGCTGAAGCTGTCGTGTTGAGATGAGGTTTACCTGAGGATCCGACCTGTTGTTAGACGTTAATGATCTGGTGATCTAGTGACCATGACGACTGACATGTCCACGGCCAGGGGCAAGTCCAATTTAGCCTCCTGCCAGCCCGCGGTCTCCTCAGATTCTTGGTTAATGCGGGGCCATGTGGGGCGCGACGCGTGACGCGAGGCGGGGCGTTCGATGCGCTATGTGAGCTGTGACATGATGTCGTTTAATAGAAGGTTGTCGCCTAGCCGAAACAAGCAAAGACCCACAATCCAAGAGCGAGGCGCACCATGAGCAGCTTGTCCAGATGTCCAGAAAATTCCCGTTCGCAGCTAAAAAATTCCCGTTCGCAGCTCCCAAAATTCCCGTTCGTGCTCCACCCATCGGCAACATGAAGCATGTCACAGGCGCAGTGTCGCTTGGCGTCTATAGTTACTTCTGTTTGCGCTGGGTGGTTGCGAATATGCCCCGGAAAGGGCGCCTGCGATCCCCGCTGCGGCCGGCGCCTTGACCATGGTGGGCCGCTCTCGGTCCCGGTGAGGGATAAGCCAGCAGGTCGGGTGGCAGAGAGGTCAGAGGTCGCGTGCAGACTGTGCAGGTTGTGCAAAGCAGAGATGTAGATCGGTCCGGATCGGTCCGGTGTGTTGATGGGCAGTACCCCGATGTGGGGGTGGCGCTTTTGGCAATTTGACCGAGATTACACTCCAACTCCTGTAACACGCCGAGTAACAGTCTGGCTCAGTGACCGCATGTATGGCACGTTTCGGACATTGCCGCCAGACCACGCGCGGCCAAGACGGCGAAGCCGGAAGCCAAACAATCACGGTCGCGCGCTGGGTATATAGTCAGGTGCCCCATTCCGAGCTCATGACCAAAGCTCCCACGACCCCACGACCCCACGACCACCATGCGCACGGGAATTTCAGTAACTGACAGCGATTCAAGCGGGAGCGGCCCGCGCTTCGTCCTCCGCGCCCCGGCACTCACGTACGCGCTGCACGTCGAGGACGGCGAGGTGGTGCTCGACCATTTCGGCGGCCCAGCCCCGCGCGCGCAGGAGGTACATTTCGCAGGCCACTACGAAGGCTGGGGGTCGCCGCTGTACCATGCCCGCCGCGAGTTTCCGGACATGGGGCGCGGCGACTTTCGGATTCCAGCGGTCGTGATTCGGCATGAGGGACATACGGTCACAGCGCTCAAGTACGCGGGCTACGAGATTGTCAAGGGCAAGCCTGGGCTCGAGGGGCTGCCCGCGACTTTTGGGGGCGATGACGAGGTCAAGACCCTGGTCATTACCCTCCAAGACGAGATTGGCGGGGKGAAAGCCGAACTGTCGTACTCTGTCTTCCTCAAGCTCAATGCGATTGCCCGCAGCGTGCGGATCACGAATGGCGGCGGCGGGCGCATCACGCTTGAGAAAGTCGCGAGTCTCAGCGTCGACCTCCCGAGCCAGGACATGGAGCTCATCCACACGCACGGAAACTGGGGTGAGGAGTGCACCCCCATCCGACGAAAGGTGGACTTTGGGACACAGGGGTGAGCCACAGGCATAATACAATCCCCGCTGACCCCAGATTCAAGTCTGTGTGCGGCTTCTCCTCCCCGTTCCATAACCCGTTCTTTGCGCTCGTGCACCCCGCGACGGACGAGGTGAACGGGTCCGCATGGGGCTTCAGCTTCGTGTACAGCGGCTCGTTCGCGGCTGAGGTCGAGCGCTCGACGTACGGCGGCGTGCGCGCCCAGCTCGGCCTGAACCCGCTCCAGGTATCGTGGCCCCTCGACCCGGGCGAGTCCTTCCAGGCGCCCGAGGTCGTCGCCGTCTATTCTCGCACGGGGCTGGGCGGCATGTCGCGCACGTTCCACCGCTTGTTCCGGTACCACCTCCTCCGCAGCCGGTATGCGCTGCAGCCCCGCCCGCCGCTCATCAATCACTGGGAGGCGACGTATTTCATGTACGACGAGGATTTGCTTGTGCGCATCGCGCGCACGGCGGCAGATATCGGCGTCAAGCGCTTCGTCATGGACGACGGGTGGTTTGGGCGGAAACACCCCCGCGTAGCGGACAATGCGGGGCTCGGGGACTGGGTGGTCAACACGGACCGGTTCCCAGAGGGGCTCGGACCGTTCGTCAAGCGCATCACCGCGCTTCCTGTCCGCGGAAGCGGCGAGACCATGTCGTTCGGAATTTGGGTCGAGCCCGAAATGGTCAACCCCGTATCTGAGCTGTACGAGGCGCACCCCGACTGGGTGTTGCATGCCGGAGTGTATCCGCGCACCGAGATCCGCAACCAGTTGATACTCAATCTGGGATTGCCAGAGGTGCAGGAGTACATTATCGACTCGATCTCGGCCGTCCTGACCTCGGCGCACATATCGTACGTGAAATGGGACAGTAATCGGGGAATGCTCGAGACGCCCTCGCCGTCCGCGGCGCACAAATACCTGCTGGGACTGTATCGCGTCGTTTCGACTCTGACGTCCAAATTCCCCCATATTCTCTTTGAAGGCTGCGCCTCTGGCGGGGGGCGGTACGATCCGGGGCTCCTGCAGTTCTTCCCCCAGACGTGGGCGAGCGACAACACGGACGCCCTCGACCGCCTCACCATCCAAGCGGGCACGACGCTCGTGTACCCCGCCTCGACTATGGGATGCCACATCTCAAATGTACCGAGCCACCAGTCGATGCGGAGCACGCCGTTCGAGTTCCGCGCCCACGTCGCGCTCATGGGCGGCGGGTTTGGGTTCGAGGTGGATCTCGCTGCGATTCCCGAGATGGACAGGGAGATGATTCCGGGCATTCTCGAGCTCGCGGAGAGAGTCAGCCCCCTCGTGGTCAAGGGGGCCATGTACCGCCTCGCGCCGGTTAGCACCAACTGGCCCGCAGTGCTGTATCTCGCCGAAGACGGGAGCGAGGGTGTGGTGTTTGCGTTTCAGAAGTACGACGGGCTGGCTGGTGGCGCGAAGCCCCCGGTGCTCTTCTTCCAAGGCCTCGACCCTGAGGGGAGGTACGACCTCGACGGCGAAGACTTTGACGGCGCCGAGTTGCTCATTGCGGGCATCAACATGTCGTGGAAGGGCGGAGACTATCATAGCCGCGTCATGTGGCTCAAACGTGTAGCATAGTTATATATTGTAGTTGTTAGACAAGGGGAATCTCGATAGGGTCTTCGATGTTGCCTGGAGCTTCGAGCAGTGAGTCAGTGAACAACCGCAGCGCGACAGATCGGGGACTGTACAATCTGCGCCATGTTCGCGGACGGCTGCAGACGCCCACGGCACATTCTAATCTCAAGCGTACATATGATGAGCTACAGGACATAATGGCACTAGATGCCCGACACCTTGGCATATGCTGCGGGGTTGAAGCGCTGGTGCAGCGCCTTGATAACGTACAGGGGGAAACTCGATATCGCGACGATTATCGCCACCTTGTATGCAAACGTCCGTGTGAGGACAAAGTGGAGATCTGCGTGTCAGCTTCGACTGGAGTAGGACAGCTCACCAAAGTAGGCAGGGAGCACCGCCATGGAGCCGAAGTAGACCACTGCGGTGCCGAGTTCCGAGAGGACCATGTACAGATGCCAGGTGGTGATCTCCAGCGCCACCATAATCAGCTCGTTGATCACCAGCGCAGTGAAGGAGATGGCGACAATGTGCAGGAACTCGGTCTCAAAGAGGAGCAGTGATAGGAGCATGATGATACCTCCTGCCGGGTTAGCATTTTCTCCTTCAACAGTACCCACCTTGGTACACGCTGATCGTCAACCATGTAAAGAAAGTCTTGTAGCTTAGAGCCCGTCCCTAAACTGTCAGCACCACCCGAGGCGAGTGCCCACCTTGGTCAATTCCTTGTAGAGTTCCGGGTACAGCATCGCGAGCTCCTCGCTGACGTCGCGGTCGAGGACGAGGGAGAAGACCGGTGCCATGGTGTACACCGTGGCATACCCGACCTGGAGCCAGCCCTGGTACAGAGCGATTGCTGTTGTCAGCTCATTCGCTCATCCAGCTGTACTCACGAGCAAAGAAGAAGATGGAGCTGAATACGGCCTGTATGACGGAAATAATGAGACCACGGTGGATGACAAACTGGGACAGCTTGGCAGAGCGCTTGTACGAGTTTCGGCCGTGCCAGAGTAAAAGCTTGGCAAGGTAGGAGAATTGGTTGATGGAGAAGTCGGCAGCGAGGGACGCCTGCTTGCCTTCCTTGCCGACGATTCCAATACCTGCGTGTGAGCTGCGGTAGGTGACTTTCAGACCTGGACACCTACCAACATCAGCAGCCTGGATCATGCTAACGTCGTTACCGCCGTCACCGATACAGCACACAGTCTTCTTGCTGTACTCGCGGATGAGGCGTGCGACGTCCGCCTTCTGCGTAGGAGAGCATCGACAGGCAACCACGGCGGGGAGCTGGGTGGCGAGAGCAACAAACTCGTTCCGGAAGAGGTCGAGGCAGAGCTATCAGTGTCAGCATCACCCCTATTCCCATTGAATGGTTTGCCTCACCTGCAATGACTCTCCGTCAATGACCAAACAGCAGTCGAGCTTGTGCCGCAAGAAGTCCAGCATATCGCGTACCTGGTCCGCAGATTTCACTGGACGGGTTAGCGGTCGAAGACTTCCACCCGCTTACACTTCGCTACCTGGTGAATGTACTGGTTCCGCGAAACGAGTTTACTCGACATAGCAATGTTTGTCGCCGTCTCAATCTTGTCACCAGTCAACATCCAGATCTTGAGGCCGGCGTTGCGCATCAGTTCCAGCGTCGACTTGACGTCGTCCTGCAGCTTGTCCTCGACACCAGTCAAGGCGAGCAGCTCGAGGTCGGTCTCAAGATACTTCGAGACGACGGCCTGGGTGGCCTCCACACGCTCGTCTGCGCTCAGCAGCTGAGCGGCGCGGTGCTCTTTCTCGAATTCGGCGTACACCTCGTCCGTGAGTCGTTTCCGGCCAACAACAAGTGTGCGCAGTCCTTCACGCGCCATGTTGCCGCACTCCTCGTCCAGCCAGTCGTTCGCCTGCACGATGCCTGACATGACGACATCGGCACCCTTCTGCACGAATGTCGTCGTTCCCGTTTTGCGATCCCTGACGATGATACCCATCCGCTTCGACTCGGACGTGAAGGGAAACACTGAGAGAATGTCAAAGGAGAGAGTCTCGCCAGACTTGGACTCCAATGTCATGCTGTTGCGATCGCGGGCGGTCAGAGTGAGACCGACGGATTCTGTCCACTCGACAATGGCCACCTCGTCAGGAGAGGACGCTTGGTAAGTGACTGTGCCATCGTCGTTTGTCACTGGTGTAACCTGTGTTGTTAGCTCAGAGAGGGGTCGAAGTCGAGGAGCTCACGTTGTGACAGGTAGCTAGCGCCATGACAGCATCCTTAACCCTGATGGAAATGTCTCGTCGGCCACGGGGTCCTGTCCCCGGGCCAAGCGAGTTCTGGCGGCGGTCTGATCGGTCAGCTGGGCAACACCCCCACCGACTCACGGCTCTCCTCGCCGAACCCTTGAGAGAGCAGGTGTGAAACCTCGTCCATAGAGTCCCAGGTGAAGACAACAGTCCCCATGTGCAGTTTTTTGAGTTCCATTTCTGAATGTCAGCATGTGATCTCAGCGCGACTTGCTGTACGAGCGTTACAACAGCAGCAAGGTCTCGCGCAACATCACTCACCATTGCGGGTCAAAGTCCCAGTCTTATCAGTAAGGAGGTACTCCACACGCCCAAGCTCCTCCGGCAGCGTGCTCGTGCGCACAATCGTATCTGGGATATCCGGGTCGTGTTGGATTTGTCTCGCGTAGTATGTCTTGCCCATGTCGAGGTTGACACGCAAACTGGTGTAAGCTTTGTCGCCAGCTACACCCACCTGATAGGGATAATGGACGAGAAGAGAATCAGGAAACGGAACACGTAAATGTACCATTGCCCGCGGAAGCCGTTTAGCGCGACGAGGAAGAGGGACAGCGCAAAGGTGACAGTGCACAGAATCTGCGGGTTAACTCCGGAGTACCACCATGACCCCACCTTTGCCATCTGGTTCACTTCCATCTCCAGCGTGCCCATCTTGGTCTCCGGCTCGCTCGTGTTGAGCACCGCACGCGTCTCCTTGCCGGTGTACACCACCAAACCGACCGCGGATCCAGCCGCAAGAACCGTATTGGCCCAGAGAACGTTCTCCACCGAGAGAGGGACGGAGGCCTCGTCCACTGGACCAGGCTCAGTCGAACGCAGGTTGAGAACGCCATAAAACGTGTGGATGTCCTTGATTGGGGGATCGGCTGGATAGAGTTAATCAGAGAAAATCGTCTAACTCACCGTAGAGACTTCCTTCAATGCCACCGACTCCCTTCTCGCCCAGCTTCTGTGTCTCGCTGACCGCGACCTTGAGCTTCCAGTCCGTCTCGCCGTCGAGTTGATCTGTGCGGACAAAACACGTTCCCTCCTCCTCAGAAGTCGTGAGAAGCACCATGTCTGCCGGGACGCGCTGGTTCTTCTCGAGAAGCACCATGTCGCCTACCTTGATGGCGGAGGAAGGGATGGACTGCGTCTGTGGGTGTGGCATGTCTTCCGAGTCGTGGGCTTTGGAGTGCGTGAGGAGAAGGAGATACCGCGTCGAGTTGGCCTCGCGGTCGCGCTGATACCTGCTGTAATCGTCATATGCCTCTTTGCCCATCGTCACCGCCAGGACAAACGCCAACGGCGCAACATATGTGACAATGTAGCCTTACCGTCAGCTCCATCTACCCACTCCAACTCACCGATCTTCAAAGCCGGGATAAACTGGCTTAGCGCGACGACAAGAAAGTAGAAGTTGAAGAAAAACTTGAACTGCTCGTAGAAGACAATCGGAAGGAACGAGAACACGCTGTACTTTTGGTTTCGTACAATGTTCATTGGGAACGAGTTGCGTGACCCTGCCTGTAAGCATACAACCGCGGGACACGGCACTCACGACCAGAGGACGGGATCGGTATTGTCCGTGATCCCGATTTCGAAAAGCTCGAAGTCGACATGAGCGATGACGGCCCGCGCTGCGAATAGTCAATATCGCGTGCGGACTCGGCGATGCGGTATTCACCTCGCTGACACTGTCGTCAAGCTCGCCTTCCTCCTCGCCGAGCAGGGCCTCAGCCTCTTCGTTTGTCGGCGACCCATTGTTCTTATTCCTCCGCCCCGCGCCAAAAGACAGGGCTGATCCCCGGGAAGTGGCCGGCATGGACGACGAGAAGGTTGTCAACGGGTATTCGCCTGGAGAGTGTTGCGCGGGCATGGAGGTTGGATGGGTGCCGTGAGAGCTGGCGCTTCACGGACCCCGATGAAGGAGAGAGTGGGCGGGAAGAAAAGGAAGAGTGGGGCGTCGTCCACCGTCGAGGTATCGTGTGTGCGGAACTGGAGAGCGAGTGTGTGAGTGGGTGTTGGTGTCGAGAGAAGGGCTAGCTTGAACAACAAGAATGTTGTCGGTCTTGGCAGAGTGGTGGCGGACGCCGAGCGCCGAGCAATGAGCCTTGGCCGGTGATCGTTGACGCGGTCTGGATCGACACGCCGAGCTCACGCGGAGGTGGAGGGAAAACACGTAACACGTCATTTCTGCGTGGTCGAATGTGGCTGCAGGTTCATTATCACGTGACCTATGACGCCAGGCCGAGCCCGAAGCGTCCCCTGTTGTCTCGGGGGGTGCTGAGAGATCGACGGAGTGGGGGGACGAGACCAATCTGGGGCCATGACGCCGCCATAAGGGTCTCGAGAATGGCATCGAGGACAATGTCGATGGGGAGCAGATAGCATGCAATAGCGACAAGCAGTGCCGCACGCACCCATTTATACATGCACCCTTCATTCCTCTTAAATTCATAATCCACCTCGGTCGCCACCCTCCACCAGTTTCGAGTTCTTTTATTATCGCATGCGGCATTGTTCGGACGGGATATCGATCGATTTGTTGTTGCTGCGACATTGATCTCTCTCACCACTCCACTACCACTACCACGCACTCTTAACTCTTCATCCTTCATCCTTCTCTCCCACATTTGCATTTCTCTCATCCTCTCATTCTCACATTCTCATCGCTCGGTCTCTGCATTCACACGAAAAGCTGCCCACACAAGCATAAATCCTCCACACACGTATTCATCTTGGGGGACGCACTCTTGTCGACTGCCTCGCATTCTCCAGCTTTCCGACTTCCACTCTCCTTCCTTTCTCGATTCCCCATTGTCCTGTCTCATCCTCTCTGTCATTCATTGCGATACCACTGGATCACTCCCCCCGCGCTACCCACTCAGGTCTTGCAGTGCCCGGCCGCCGCCATTCAATACGATCCCCACTGGTGCGTGCGAAGCTTACCCAAACCGTCAGAACACCCATTCTAATGTTCAGAGCCGCAGGGACTGTCACTCGGTGCTAAGGTTCAAGCCCACTGATACCGCCGTGAACGAACACTACGAACGCAAAGCAGCATGAAGTCGAACACGCAGTCGCCGCAGGAAGCGGAGGCGAGCGACTCGCCAAGCCAGGCCTGGACACGGACGTGGGTGAACCGCCTGGACGAAGTGTCGTTGTACAACTGTCCGAGCTCGCAGGCGTCGACGCCGCTCGCGCGCAACAACTCGGACCCCCAACCCTCGGGGCCAGTCAGCCCCTCCCAGTCGTCCGTCAGCTTCAGCGATGCCGAGCTCGCATATAAGGAGAACTGGGACGGGCGGGAAAACGTCAAGTGGAAGACGGACGCGACGGACACCTCGGACGATGTCACACGGTCTCTCCCAACCGAGCTCCTCCTACAGGTCCGTTATGCACATCTGGACCCTGGTACAGCCACAGACTAACCCCAGATTCTCCAACTCATCCCCAGCCGAGATCTCGTCAAGGCCATGCTTGTGTCGAAGACATGGTGTCTGGCCGCATTCCCACTCATCTGGCAGAAGCCGCCGTTGACGTCGATCGGCCAGTTCGAATCATTTGTGCGGGTACTCGCGCTGGAGAATCCCCTTCTCCCGTACTCAACGACGGTGCGCCGCCTCGTATTCAACGGGTTCGCGAGGTATCTCACCGATGATCTTCTCAGCGGCATTACGGTGTGCATGAATCTTGAGCGTCTGACCCTGCCAGGGGCCGTTGGGATTACCTCCAAGTCGCTCATCTATGTCTTTGGGAAGCTGCGGCGCCTTATTGCTATCGATCTCGGAGGCGTCGATGCCGTGGACGACTATGTGGTGCACCAGATCTCCTTCAACTGCGCCCAGGTCCAAGGGCTGAACCTTGCAAAGTGCCGGCAGATTACCGACGAGGGCGTGTCGGCTATCGCGGCACGATCGAAGATGTTGAGAAGGGTATGTGTCGGTGGTATCTTGACGGTTTAGGCATACCACGGCTGACATTCAGATCAAGCTGAGCGGGTGTCACTTCGTCACCGACCGGTCAATCATTAAGTTGACGCGCTCATGCCCGCTTCTTCTTGAACTCGACCTCGCCTCCATCCTGCAGCTGTCGGACGACGCGACGCTTTCAATCTTCTTCAATTGCGTTGGCCTGCGCGAGCTGCGCATGAATGACAACCCGATCATAACAGAGGACGCCATTCCCGATCTGCACGAAATGGCCGATATGCCCGACGCGCAACTGATGAAGGCCGTCGGCGCATACCCGTGGTACCTGGCGGGCGTACTCAAGCCCAAGGCAATGGCCCGCCAGTCGGTCAGACTCCCGGACATTGACGTCGCCCTCGTACGCCCTGTTACCCGCTCACTCGACCAGCTTCGCATAGTGGACTTTACGAACTGCCGCCAGCTCGGCGACGAGGCCATTGACAATCTCGTCACCAACGCGCCCCAGCTCCGCAGTCTCACGCTGGCAAAGTGCTCCAACCTCACGGACGCGGCAATCCACAGCATTTCGCGTCTGGGAAAGCACCTCCACTACTTGCACCTAGGACATGTCTCATTGTGAGAGCAGGTGTGAAATCGAAACTGACACTGCAGTATCACCGACGAGTCGGTCATCCACCTTGCGCGATCATGCACACGTCTGCGCTACGTCGATCTCGCTAGTGAGTCTACAGCTAAGAATGGTTTGAAAACAGCTGTACTGACCGCAGACTGTTCGAATCTCACCGACCGTAGCGTGGTCGCGCTCGCGACTAATCTTCCAAAGCTTCGCCGCATCGGCCTGGTCAAGGTTGTCAATCTGACCGACCGCGGCATAATAACTCTTGGAGAGCGCGAGCGCACCCTCGAGCGCCTGCATCTCTCGTACTGCGACAACATCTCGCTCAAGGCCATCTACTACCTCCTCAGCCGCCTGCCCCTCCTCACCCACCTGAGTCTCACGGGCGTGACGGCCTTCAAGACCCCCGAGCTGCAGCAGTTCTGCCGCCCCCCTCCAGAGGTAAGCTGCGAATTAGACACAAACGCTGATTCCCAGACATTCAACCCCCACCAGCGCGCAAGCTTCTGCGTCTACTCGGGCCAAGGCGTTGCCGCGCTCCGCAGGTACCTCGAGTCGGTGAGCTTCTACTCGGAGGCACCCCAGTCGCCGCCCTCACCGCCGTCGTCCCTGCCCTCATCGGCGTCGTCGCTCCTGGCCTTGAACAGCACTGAAAATACCACTGCGCCTTAAGAGATCAACCGCGTGGCTGAACGGCATGAAGTCGCCCCTGCACGTGCCATGTCGTCGCGTTTCACAATACCACACCTGCTCCACCGACCCCAACAACCACGGGTCTCGCCTCGCGTGCGCCCGGCCCGGGCACCGCACATGTTGTACTTGGTTGTACTGTATATTCTCGCTGAGCATCATTCACATGTCATGTGGCAGATCATTGGCATGAGCAACATGGTTGGGTTCACAGTTACATGGTATCGAAGGGAGGAAGCGAAAGGGAGGTAGGAGTGTGTGGAAGGAGAAAAATCCGGGACCCGGCCTGGAGCTGGTGCGTCCGGCTGGCGGGCGCACGTTCTAATTGTTTGGGCTAGAGCTGGACCTCGACCGATCAACTAACCCTTGACGCTGGGTATGAGTTTGGGTCTGGGGGGACGAGTAACTCACGACTTGACGATGGGGACCACGATAATAACAATAAGCACGCAGATGCCGATGACGATGATGATGCGCATCTTCATGTCCTTCCACCTGCGATGTCAGTCGTGTCTCACACTCTCGCCCTGTTATCCTACATACCACATCTGCTTCCTGACACGGTTAGCGCCACGACGGAAGCCCTGCGCCGAGACTGCGAGGTTGTCTGCCATCAGTTACATCGCTCCAGCGTTGTGGGTTCACACACCCGTCTTGTCCTGCAGCGCGTCGAGCCGCTCGCCACGCTCGGCCACCTTGGTGATGTTCTGGTGCATAATGTCGACTGTCGAGTCGATCTGCGCCTGGATGTCGGCGATCTGCAGTGTCAGTAAACACATACACAATGGTTCGCATGTTCGCAAACACCGTGCGACCGGCTGTATAGCGCGGGAACTCGCTTTGCCCGCAATCCCATTACACCATGAATCCGTGAGTCGTGATCCATGATTTATGAACTCCCAGACTGCTCGGATGGAGTGCACGCCATCCATTGCGCCTCGCTTCGCGCCGACTAACCTTCTTGTTCTGCGGCCCGCCCTGGCCCTGGGCGGCGTTGCCGGACGAAGGGCCCGCCGAGCCCGAGGGGATGTAGGGGTCGTACGGCTCCGAGGACCTGTGGTCAGTGGATGTCTGGGTGCGTGGGGACGGAGATGGGGTGAGATGGTGGATCTCCGAGGGCGTGGCGCGGCGCGGCGCCGAGCGCCTCGTCCCAGTCCGAGGTCGGGAAGGAGCGGGGGTACGAACATGGTGGGAGTGGGTCTAGTGGTCGGGGGTCGGGGTTCGGAGTGGGTACGAGTGGCGCGGCGTTGTTTACGTCGACGATGAAGACGGTGATGAGAGAGAGAGAGTGAAGTGAAATGCGGGTGGGATGGAATATGGAATGCTGTGGCTCTGTGTGTCGTGGTCGTCGTCCGCTTTCAGAGTGGCGTAAAGTCAATGACGAGGAAATAAAGGGGCGGCAGAAAGGGAGAGAGAAGGGGTCGGAGAGAGAGCGCAAACACACACCTTATACCCCATCTTTCCAACCGACATTCCATGCATGCTCTAGCTCTAGCTCGCTGCGGATTATCGTTCCATCGCCGTGTGCTGTGCACGCCGAGACGCGCGTCGCCGAAGGCGATGTGGACTTGGGGAGATGCATACGACGAATATGATTGATGCACAACGGCTGCTGGTTGCTACACCGCTCTTCCCCTGCTGCGGTGGGTCCCTTTCTCTTTCATTAAGACTACCGATTGCATGATTACAGTCCTTGGGTAATGACTACAGAACTGAGATTACTTAATTGCTTATCAGACAGAGATCTGCGCCCAGGCGATGCAGTGCGCCCCCCTGTGGCCCCTGGCGTTCCCCGTTTTCCCTGGACCTTGTTGCTTGTTGCTGGCCGACTTGCCTCGGCCGCCGCCCCGCAGCCAAGGCATCCAAGCACCGCATCTCCGCCAAGGTGCCACTTCTGAAGCGCCGCATTCGCCGGACTGATTGCCACGCGACAGAGCTGGAGCCCCGCGATCTTTAGAGATTTGTTTGTGCAGTCGTGCCTTCCCTCGCTTCCTCCACTTTTGCGGTCCAGTCAACGCGTCGAGGGACGAGAATCCAGGCGATCGTCGGGCGGCGATCATCCTTGTCGACTTGGTCAGCTACTTCTTCTTCTTCCTCATCATCACTCTTATTCAACTCTTCATCCCCCAGAGAAGAACACTTCTATTGCCCTTCTGCTCCTTCTCCTTTCCTCACATTCATTTCTCTCTCCCCGTCACTGACTCTCCAAACGGCTACGAGATGCGGTTCCGGACAAGAATCATCAACGTCTCGCTGCTCCACAGTCCGTGTCTTCCTCCTTATCTGTACGATCCGTCTGTAAGCTAATATTCTCAGAAATCGTTCGCTCGCTTGCTGCCCTTGCCAAGGTGTGCGTCGTGCGACTCAGCCCCGATAAAGTCCATTTTATCATCCCGGGCAACGAGGGCAAGGACGGTGTACAGGTGTGGTCGTGAGTTAAGCTGATCAGCTTTGCAGACCCTAGCTGACTGAGACTACAGACAAGTTAAAGTGGTGGGTTGCTGTAACTAGCTCTTGGCAGCAACTGACCCCAGCCCACGCTGTTTGATCACTTTCGCATCGAATCGAATGCCAACAACGAGATCTGGCTCGAGATCAACCTCGAGGCCCTGCTCAAGGTCCTTCGGAGCGCAGACAACTCGAGTGGGTCTTGCTAACTGCGCTCTGTTAACCCACCAGGCGGATCGAGCGGGGAAGGCGGACGACAGGGCGCCGTGGCCGAGTCGGACGTCATGCTCAGGCTCAACAAGCGCGACAGCCGTGCCATCTGGGCGTTTGATATCAAGGGCACTGTAGGTGTTGACAGTCTACCACGTCTAACACCCAGAGCGCAGCGGGACACCCAGTGCATATCATGCACGAGGTCGTCGTGCACATCATCACGTCACGGAGACAGAACGAGCTTAAGGAGCCGCTGTGTCCACCACCAGATGTGAGATTTTCGGCGATGAGCTTTACTAATCTCATCCAGATTCACTTGGTCCTTCCCAACCTCGGAGAGCTCAAGACGATTGTGTCGCGCATCAGCAATATGTCGGAAGATATGACAATCTCTGCGAACCATGTAAGCAGCTTCAATTACGCTCCCGAGCTGACTGCCAGGAGGGCAAGCTTGAGCTGCGGGTCAGGTCGCCCAAAGCGCAGATGTCGACGGCGTGGACGGGGCTGAGCATCCCAACATCTGCAAGTGGGTGCTTGGGCCTACTCGTTACCCACTAACCTGTAGCCGAGTCTGACAACGAGCCTCCACCGTCCGCAGACAAGATGCTCAGCAGCACGGTGTCCATCCGCGGCTTCCAAAAGTTCCTGACAAGCTACCACGTCGGCGGTGTGGCCATTGCCTGTGGGTCTGGAAGTTTGCAGCGCTGACAGAAGGTATCTGCGAAGGACACTGTGTCATTGCCTATGTGTACATTGGTGAGTGTCAGCTGGGAAATGTCACAACCGGTGAGCTGACCGCCAGGGGAGATTAATGAGGCTGGCGGCGTGTTGACATTCTTCATCCCCGCCAAGACTGTAGACTGATGTTGTACGCATCTAGACCTAGCACATGTACTATAATAAGCAACGCATCTATGCATGTTCCATGTCATCATACGCGCGATCATACGAGTCATTGCGATAGTACAGTAAAAGTTGGTGGGACGGGTCCTGGATGATGTCATGACACGCCAGCAACAAGCTCCACCCCACCCAACAGATAAATACCCAGAAAACCGACCAGATTTCCACAACCACCCCCCACATTTTATCACTCACAATGGGCATCCTCAAGCACAAACCCTCAGACTACCCCTCCCCGCTCCTCTGGTTTCTCGACGAGGTAAGCCTTTTTTTACTCAGCTTCCACTCACACCCAGACGCACGTAACGGTCACGGCGGGCACCGCCCTCGCGATAGCGTGGACGCGCGACGCGCACGCCGCGTGGTTCGGCGCCGGCGCGCTCGCGAGCACGCTTGTCGGTGAGTCGTGGCGGTTAGAGACGAGGGCCGGAAATGGCGAGGAGAGGACGGAGAAAGAGTGTGCGGTGTGCAGTGTGATGCGCTGCCCTCCCTGCCTCCCGTGTGGATGTCGCACGATCGCATGCCGCTCGCTCTCCTTTCCTCTGATATACCGCGAGGACCGGATCGGGCACCGGGGACCAAGTACGCCCGCGACTCCGCGAGGCTGCCCATCATACCGTGCGCTCATTGCCTATTACGCCGTACGCGAACCGAGTATCCGCCCCTCTATCCCACACCTCCTCCCTTGCCTCTTTCCCTCCTCCTCTCGCTAACACCAGCCCGCATCGCCAAGCGCGTAATCAAGCAGCCGCGCCCGCCGCCGCCCTCGGAATCCGAGCCGTCCCGCGTCCGGCCAAAGCGCACGTCTGGGATGCCGAGCACGCACTCGACCGCGCTCGCTTTCTACTTAGTGTACCTTTGGCCCCTCCTCCCCCTCGTATCTACCAGTATTCCGGGACTTTGGATCGAGAGAATCGCACTGCTGGGCATCACGGGGCTCGGGCTCTGGAGCCGCGTAAAGCTCGGATACCATACCGTACCCCAGGTCTTTGTGGGGATTGCTACCGGCGGCGCGAGTGCCCTCGCCTGGAAACTCATCTGGAAGACATATCCCGCCATCGAACCGTGGCTCCAGAACTTGATTGACCGCGCCGTCGGTCTCGTGTTCTAGGTCTAGGCTTTTTGCTCCGCTCCGCTCGCAGTATATAGTACATGCATGAATATTACACGGGCGCACCACCCTGCGCAGGCTTCTTTCTTGTTTCTACCTATATAAACGCCGCCTCGTACCGCTGCTGTACGTTGCCCGCTACGCAAACGAGCCCGTCGAGTTGGGGTTGACCTGCTGCTGGTGGCCGCCGCGGCCGCGACCGCGACCGCCTCCCCGCCCGCCGCGCCCGTGATGGCTGTACCCGCGCTGGCTGCCGCCAAAGCCGCCGCCGCCGCCGCCGAATCCTCCGCGCATGCCGCCGCCGCCGCCGCCGCTGCCGCCTCCGCCGAATCCTCCGCGCATACCACCGCCGCCGCCCGCACCGCCCGCCTCGCCAAACGTGTCAAAGTTGCGGTGGCGCTCGTCCGCGCGCGACACGCGTGTCGTGTCCGAGCTGATCGTGTCGAAGAAGCTCGTCTTGTTGTACGTGGCGGGCTTTGCGGGCGCAGGGGCGGGTGCAGCCGCCTTGGGGATCGCAGAGGGGTGCGGCGCGTTTTCAGGCTCGCCGATCTCCACCGTGCCCTCGTCCTTGGCCTCCTCATCCTCCTTGCCTCCAGACTCTTCGGCCTGCTTCAGTGCCTGACGCTCCTTCTGGAAGCGCTCGTTACCCTTGGTAAAGTCGAACTCGGCGTCAGGGACAGCAGGCGGCTGCGGCTTGGGACGGCGGCGGCCCTCCATCGAGAGGTCATTCAGCGACTTCTGCACGCGATCCAGCGCGGCGGTTGCAGAAGACGCTGGGCCGACAGGCTTGGGGGGAAGGGAAGCAAGGCCATTGCCAGCCGGGGGCGCACGGCGCTGCTCCGTCTGCGGCGACGGCCCGGTCTTGCTCTGTCTGTCAGCGCTGAACAGAAGCTCAATAGTAGCGGAGTGGACAGGATGGATCAGAAGGAAGGCAACGGAGGTGTCCACATGGGTTTATGCGCTCTCGGACGTGCCCGTAGGCATTTACATCCGAAAAATGCTTCATCATAAAAGGAGGGTAAGGGGAGAGGCAGCTGTGAGGGGACTCACGACGGAGGCAAGAATGGGGTCAACGGGCTCCTGCGATGGGGGAACGTAGTTTTCGACAAGCGCGAGAGACTCGATGGAGTTTGTGCTGCTGTCAGCTCTACAGACTAAGCGCAAAGCTCACTGGAAGCGGACCCATCCGAGCGACTGCGTCGAGCCGGGAAGCACGCGCTGCGACGGGCGGTCCTCGGTGCCGTGGTTGTACACTTCCGAGAGACAGAGCGTCTGCGTCTCCTGGTCAATGTCTGGTGTCAGCTCGGCGATGATTAATTAGCTCACCCTGGAAGACACCGGTGTAGCGGACGTTGAGACGCGAGATGACCTGGAACGGCTTTCTGGTCGGTGAGCAGGTGACAATGGAGGAGATAGTGCCTGATGCCGCGACTCACCCCTTGAACTGGTTGTAGTCCATGATGTATCGCGTAAAGGGTCGAAGAAAGGGAGAGATGGGATGAGAAGATGGGAGAAGTGGATGAAATGAGTGCGGTGTTGGTGATAGAGAGTATGGTGAGGACGGCGGGAGTGATAGCGAGGGAGAGGAGACGGGTGACGCGGAGAGTGATGTGAGCGGAGAGGGGGAAGGTGAGGGAAGACAATCCATGCACAGACCGCGAGTGTGAGAGACGACTGTGGATGGTGCATGGTGGTTGAGTCAAGTCGTGTGCGCACCGACAGCCAGGGAAGGGGGAGCAGAGGAGAGATTTGGGATAAATAGCAGAAAAATAGGAGCCAAAATAATAATCTCCTCGCTTGGGGGCACGACGCGACTGCCTTTTCCGCCTGAAAGGGTAAATGAGCGAAATCGCTCCACAACAACATCCACAACAAGAATATACCAACAACAGTCTTCTTGCCATCTCGCCAAAGCTCCATACCACTCTCCACATCTCACCAATGCTCCTTCACACGGCTAGCCCATAACGGCCATGACTCTCTTTCAGTTCGCCGCTTTCCTTCTGCTCCTCTCCGCGGCGGCGAACCACAATGTCACACGTACCCTGTGGTAGGTGCCTCCCGACTTCTCACCCACTGACTCCAGGGCTCTGTGTAACCTGATCGACACGCTCCGCTCGCTCAGGGAGGTACGCGCAAACGGACGCCGCGTTGGCGTCGCTACCCGCCGCAAGCTCATCAAGCAGTGTCTCGTTGGCTGGATCGTGTTTGTATGTCAGCTGGAACGTATCTGTGAGCTGACGGCAGGTGGCGGCGCAGCCTGTTGGACTAGCAGCGGACGCGACACTCTTCTGGTTTCCATTTTACAAGAGTCTCAAGACACTCGTAACCTTGGTTCTCGTCATTTGGCGCTTGGAGGTGGGTGCCTCTGTTTTGTGCGACCCACTAACACCAGACTTCGGGCATGCTCTTTGAGAACTTCATCGCGCCGATGCTCAAGCGGCATGAGACGCACATCGACCTCAGCATCCAGCTCGCGCACTCTGTGTGGGCGCTGGTGTCCTTCTTCATTATCGATCTCCCGTGGCATCTTGTACGCAGCGTCGTGCCCGGTATCGGCGCAGCTGCTGAGACCACCCCTCGTGAAAGCACTCCTCCCCGCGTCTCGTCGCTGCCAAGGATTCCCTCAGGCTCTAAAAAAGCTGGCCGCACCAGCCTCTACCCAGATCTCACGCCAAAGGCTGGGCCGTCCAAATCGGCTCCCAAGGAGGCATCTAAGCCAGCCCCGAAGGCCGCAGCACCTAAGCCCGCTCCGAGAGCTGAGGCATCCAGACCGCAACCAACCAGGCCGGCTGTATCCAAGGTCGCTGAGCGGAAGAAGGTCTTTGAGGCCGCTGCGCAGGCGCCTCAGCCGAAACCGGGCACGGGGCGGCGCACACTGGCCAAGTCGTCCATCCTCCCTCACCCGACGACCTCGAGTGCCACAGCCGCCCGCCGCATTGCCTCGGCCCCGCGCGCGCGCACTGCAGCCGAACTCCTCGCGTCGCTCCCGGCCCCGCCGGCATTCGACCCAAATTCCGACTCGGACTCACCACCGCCGCCTTCACCACCGCCGCGCCCTCCCACCCCGTCGCAGCCTGAGAGCCCGAAGAAGCGTCCCCGCCCGCTCGCTGACGACCCTCGGCCGGTGAAACGCTCCGCGTCGGGCAAGGGGCCCCCGCCGCCGCGCAAGCCCTCGGGTTCTGCCCGGCCGCGTGTCGCGTCAGGCAGCCGTGCTGCTTCTGGCACTGGTCGCGTCGTGTCTGGTACGCGAAAGGCCGGAGAGTCATCCAAGGTCAGAGAAGTGAAGACAAAAGACGCGTCTAGCACATCGAGGACAGAAACCACGGAGACCGCCACAAAGAAGGATAAGGAACCAGCACCCAAACCCACGGACACTGCACCCAAACCAAAACGCACTCGCGCCGCCGCCGCCGCCGAGGCCGTTACACCAAAAACCTCGCCGCCGAAGAAGCCGCGCCTCAAGGGCCGCCAGTAGCCTGCCCCAACCGCATCTGTACCATCTCCAATCTGTAACGTGTATACAATGTGACATGATAGATTACAACAGCGACATGCGCTCGTTTGCGTTGGCCCACGGGGCCAAGTCTGTGGAGCCGCGGCCGCTCGAGCCCGAGCCGATGCGGTTGTGGCCAGGGTTCATACGGGAGCGGGGGCGGGGCGGGGGATTGAGGCCGGCGGGGCGTGGAGGGGTGAGGCTCATTGAGGGGAGGTGGTGCGTGGAACCGAATGGGGACGACGGGAGGGACGGGGTCGCGGCCGGCGGCTGGAGGCGGTGACTGCTCGCCGCGCTGGAGAGGGACGAGTCCGAGTCGCGCCGTCTGGGGCCGATACGCGCGCGCTCGTCGGGCGAGATGATGTGGTTGACGACCGAGGTCGGGCGCGTCTGCGGCTCGGGGAAGAGCGCGGGGGGTCCCTCGAGGTCCGAGCTGCCGGTCATGGACACCTTGGTGCAGTGCCCCTGGGGCTTGGGGCTCGAGATACGCTCTTGTTCCTGCTCGCGCTCGGGACACTCTTCGGGGATGTAGATTGGCGACTGGGTAAACCTCCTTTCCTGTGAGTGGGAATTTGAGAGCGCCGACGAAGGACGCGAGGCCGGGACGGGCGGGAGCGGGCGCTGGTGGATGGGCACGGTTCTGGGATCAGCGATCAGCGATCAGCGACGAGCGACGAGCGACGAGGGCCGCACAGCGAAAACGACATACCTCAGACTTTCGCCGCTTGCCGCCGGCCCGTGTACCTGCGCTGGAGCCTGTGCTTGACCTGGTCCATGCGCGTAACTTGCGTTTGTGGGACCAGTCGCGACAGTCGCCTGCTGCGGCTGCGGCTGCGGCTGCGGCGGATCCCGCTTGTTGCGGAACATGTACCCGAACTGGGTTGCCTTAGAGTGCGCGCTGACGCTGATGCTGTCGGCGGAGGCTATGCTCGAGTTGCGGCGCAGGCGGAGGGGGAGGCGAGTGAGCGGGGAGCGGAGCGCGTGCGGCGAGCGCGGGTCGGGGGGTGCTGGCGCCGCATGGGCGGGGTGATGCGGCGGCTGGGAATGGGGATGGGAAAGGGGAGTTTTGGTGGTGGACGTGGTGGATTCGGTATACCGGGGACAGGGTTCGCGATCGCGTTCGCGTTCACGCTCACGCTCACGCCCCTCGCGCCGCTCGCGCACACTCCCATTCCCCGCGCCATCATCCAGCACGGCGGCCATCCACGGAGGCAGGGGCACCTCGGCGTAAAAGCTCTCGAGCACCTCCAGGGGGTCGAGCGGGCCCTCCGAGTCGTCGTCGAGGTCTTCTTCCTCGGCGATTCCCCATCCCCGCGTGTGAGACGAATGCAGCGACGCCTCGTGGCCGCTATAACTTGCACTTGGCGCACTTGGCGCACTTGCTGCGCTCGCCGATGCGCGGGAATACCCCGGCCGCACCGCATGCTGATGCTGGGGCTGGTTGTAGGTCAGTTCGCCGTCCCATCGATAGTGTTCATTCGTGACTCCGGGCGGCACGATGCCCCGGGACCGTGAGTCCTGGATATGCGATACGGGCCGCTGGTGGAGCTGCGGCCGGGGAGCAACGGGGGGAACGCAGACGCTGGCGGCCGACGACCGCCCGTCGTCATAGTCGTAGTAGTACTCTGGGCGCATTTCGCGGGGCATGCTCCCGAAGCGCGCGTCCTCTGCCCGGCGGTGCTGCAGGGCTTCTCGGCGGGGCCGCTGCGCCGTCGGCGGGGACGAGTTACGCGTTCGCGATTGGGAGTGGCCCTGAGGTCTTGTGGACTTTGCGGACTTTGCGGACTTTGCTGTTCCGGGGAGAGAGTGTGTGGATTGGAGAGGGAGCGGGGAGCGCTTTGGGTCGCGGTCGCGTTTGCGCGCGAAGAGCGTCGGGAAGGGGAGGAAGCTCGAGGACATGGTGGGGAGTGAAGAGGTGGTGTGCTTCTTGAAGGATCTGCGGAACCCCAACAATGGGAAGAGATGAGGGCGGCGTCGCGATGAGAAGCTGGATAGCGACGAGAAAGCGGACGCAGAGGCCAAGAGTACAGGCGCAGAGTATCGCTGATAAGTGAGGTAGTGCGAGACGAGGGATGGGAACACGAGCTGGAGTGTACGACGCTTCTCGCGGTTCTCGCCTGTTTGTGCTCGAGCTCGCTGGCAGCTGGCAGTGCAGTTGGCAGTTGTCAGTCGTCAAGATGGGAGGCCAAGACATGCGGAGCGCGCGAGGGCGGTGGATCGTGCACGGGGCAGGATCAGGGAGTCTGGCGTCCAGCGTCCAGCATTCAGCGTCAAGCGTCAAGCGTCAAGCCCCACCCCCGTGGTCCGGTGGCGAGCGGAGCTGAAACTGGGAACTGGGATCTGGGAGTGGTAATTCTTCGAGAGGAGCAAGTGGGAGGTGGCCAGGTGGAAGGGGAAGCACACGACGGCTCCATGGCATGGATATCCATGGGATGGCGATCAGATATCAGATGCGGCAATGGCATTCCATATTCCCACTCCGGTACTTGTCCCATGTCCCAGAGAAGTACAGCGCCCGGGGGTACCGCACTGCTCACTCTGCTCGCAGCTGCTAGTTGCTCGACATCGCCCCGCGCCCCGGCCTCGTCGGATCCTCATCCTTGGTTCTCGCATGGGCGTGTGGATCTCCAGATTTCCAGCCTCTGGTGTAGACGATCCTGATCCTGATATCCTGAGCGCTCGAGGACGGACACTGGCGCGAGTGCGACAACGGCCCGTCGGATGGCCTGCGACTGGCAATTGGCAGCATGCGCCACAACGCGCCACAGCCACAGTGCAGAGTGCCACATTCACATACAGCCCCCATGCTCGACGCGGGCGGGGCACATTCCGTCTCCGGCCGTATCTTCAGGTACTGTTTTCTGATCCCCGCCGCATCAGGATATCAGTGTCAGGCCTGATTGCCAAGACCAGCAGGCCAGTAAGCCAGCAGCTTTGCAGATGGCAGAATGCGGATATCGCGGTCCATTGCGCAGCGAAGCGCGCAGCGTGCAGCACAGCGCGCAGCTCGTACATTCGGCGTGCATGCAGTAGTGATAATGTGTTTCTGTTTCTAGGTTTTACAACGTCTGTACAACTCGGATATACCAGCCTTTCCTCTTTGACATCTGACCTCATCCCACGGCCTGGAGCCGCTCCTCGTCGGCATAGAACTCGTGGTGTGGGGGCTTGTGCCGCGGTCCGTCCTCGGCCTCGAGGGCGGCCTGGAACGCGTGCCGGTTCCCCCGCGAGAAGTAGAGTGGCGGCGAGCGGCCCTTGACCGATGCCTCGGTCACGAGACAGTGCATCACGCCCTGTGGTCAGCATATGCCTGGAGTGAACGGCTCATCAAGAGAATGCGTAAGCCGATACTCACACTTCCGGGGACCTCGAACATTGCGTCCATGAGCACCTCCTCGAGAATGCTGCGGAGTCCGCGCGCGCCGCCGCCGCGGTCCAGTCCCTCCTGCGCGATGGCCTCGAGCGACTTGCGCGTAAAGCCGAGCTCGGAGCCGTAGCGCCGGAACAGAGTCTTGTACTGCTTGATGAGCGCGTTGCGGGGCTCGGTGAGGATGCGGATGAGGTCGTCCACCGCGAGGGGGTGCAGGGAAGACAGGATCGGGAGACGGCCGAGGAACTCGGGGATGAGGCCAAAGTCCTTTAAATCGTTGGTGGTGGGCTTGATCGTGCTAGTCTCGAGGGGGGTCGACAAGGGTGCACCGAAGCCAATGGACTAGTTGTCAGTTCAAGTGTGGTTTTAGCAACTCACTCCCTTTCCAAGACGACGCTGTATGATGGCGTCAAGGCCGACAAAGGCACCGCTAAGGATGAAAAGGATGTTGCTCGTGTCGACAACGAATGTGTCCGCCTTGGAGGCTGAGAGTCAGGCTTGCCGCGACACTAATACCCACCACCGCTGCCACCTCCGAAACCAGGGAGACCCTCACGGACACCCTTCTTGCCCGGCGTGGCACCAAAGGTGCGGTTCATGGGGTTATTCGGGTCCCAGGCGGGTGGGTCGCCACCGAACGGGCTCGATTCCGCCTTGGGTCCGCTCGGTCCACCGGTTGGATTATTCCCAGAGGTATGGGAGGACCCGCTCGACGGAGGTGTGGATGAGATGGGGGCCGACTTGGCGGAGAGAGTTACATTCGTTCCCTCGAGAATACGCAGGAGGGCCTGCTGGACTCCCTCGCCGCCCACGTCGCGGCCACCACCCCACGTGCCAAACTCATTTCCGCCGCGACGAGCAAGCTTATCTACCTCGTCAATGTGGACAATGCCAACCCTGCTGTCAGTTGACAATGACGATCAAGCAACTCACTCGGCACGCCCCACATCGTAGTCTGCCGCCTGGAGGAGACGGAGGATACAGCTCTCGACGTCCTCGCCAACATCTGGTTGTCAGGTGAGGCAGGGTCAGACCACCTACATCCGGCCTGGGTGTATGTCGTGGCATCGCACGACACGAACGGCACGTCGAGCGCACGCGCCAGTGTCTTGGCCATCAAGGTCTTGCCAGTACCAGTCGGGCCGCTGATGTCAGTCGGTCACTCAGTCCGTCGTACAACCCACACTATGAGAACATTGCTCTTCTCGACGTTCACATCCGGCTCTTCGGGCATGCTCCCCTCTAGGAGCTCGAGGCCGGCCTTGAGCTCCGCGACGCGCTGGGCACGCGCCTCCTCGTCCGTGCGGCGGTCCTCGCTCTTCTTCTTGCGCGACGGCCGGTCAGACGCCCGTCCGTCATCGCTCACTGCAGCCGCCGACGCCGTGTCCGACTCACGCCGGCGCCCAGCCTTGCCCAGCAGCGTTGGCCGCCGGGAGCTGAAATACCCCTCTCCACGGCCTTGTGTCAGCGCTGTCTCGCGCGCGAGACTCACTCCACCGCTCCTCGCGCGACAACACACCATTTGGGAGAGTTGGGTCCGCGCCGTCCTCGGCGCCAGTCGCGCGTGTCGAGTCGCGCACGTCCCGGTCGTTCGTCTCGGCTTCGGGAGTATAGGTCGGCTGGTCCCACAGGAGGTTCTCGTTCGCCGGCTCCTGTGAGAAGATGGGCCCGCGGGGCGGCTCGTTTGGGTTCGGGAGGTGCGGCTCGATGCGGCGGTAGTGGTTGAACACGCTGCTGTTAGGGGGGAAGACCGCGGTGACTTACGCTACTGAGAGGGTCTTCTTCGCCACCTCCTGGCCGATGACATACTGCGAGAGATGGTTGTAGAGCTGCGTGTGAGTGGGGATGTAGCGGAGCTGCAGATGGAGCAGTGGGGTGAATGCCTTGATAGGTGCTTCTGACATCCGTGATGGCTGGAATGGGAGTCCACGCAGCCATCAAGATGCGGAGCCGCTTCCCCGGCTGGCCACACTACTATTGTAGCCTGCTACTGCCGTTGTCATAAACGGCATCGAGCAGCAAGCTCGTGACAGAGAACCACATCAACCCCCATCCTCAGCCTGACTCACATCCTTGGGGGAGCTCGGAGCCTGGCTGAAGGTCGCGTTCCCGCGCCGCCCGAGCACGGGGAGCCAGGTGAGCGTGATGCGCCCTCTGGCGAACATGGGTGGCGAGATCTGGCGGTGGGGTGTGTGTAAAGGCTCGACAGGTGTATTCGGTGAGAGTGTGAATGCAACAGAGTAAGAGCAATTCAAGCAGTGTAGATGGTGATGATGGAGAGGGTGGGTTGTTATCGAATCGACTGGTGTACTGAATCGGTCGACGACGACTCGGTCGCGTAGGCGAGAGGAGAGGAGCGTGTCGGGCCCAGTGGCGGGTATTGCGCTTGCCTATTGCTGGGCGTTGTGGGGCGGGTGCGGGGCACTCTGGTAACTGTACGATTGCCACACGTCACTGACAGCCTCGGAGCCACCGTGGGAACCTCCGGAGGCGGCCGAACCCACTCCGTTTGGGGCCCCGATATCGACCTCCCTGGACTTACAGACCCATTCGACCTTCTCGCGCTTCTCCACAAGCTCTACATTCGCTGCCTCTCCAGCTCGCTACCTTGGTCTCCGACATCTTCTCTTGCAAAGTTTGATGGTATCCTGCGGAAGACATTCCCATCTAGGTTAGAATCCCGGGGTGGAGCATAGCTTTCCTCTGGAGAAGATGATTCTGTGAGGAAGTGTGAGTGTGCGAAGAGGCAATGGCACCTGGATATCTAGTAGAGAGTCTCTTTCAGTACCATAAAACAATCACAAGGTCTTGTGCCGTCGCTCTTATTCTTCTTGGCGTGATCATCATCAGCTCGGAGCTCGGCGTCGGAGATCAATCGGCTACCATGATTGTGGTGGACGTCATGACCAGTTCGGAGGAAATTATCATTAGATCAACCGTGGGAAACCCCGGAGCGGAATCAGATTTTGGACGGCCCACTGTGTGTGGAGTGAACAGAGAGAGAGTGCGTGGTGGTGGTGGTGCTAATGTGCTCCCCATGTCCGTCTCGTTGCGGGCCATTGTAATCCGCGTTCGGCGTTCCAATCAATCCATTCCAACCCTCGTCGCATCCAATCCATTCCATCATATCTATCACAACCGAAATCACCATCCACATCCATTCCTGCACAAACCAATCCCCGCGTCGTTGTCCGTCTTCCCAGCTAAGAGATTGTGCAGATCTCGAAAAGCGACAGCTCGGCCTGCAACGGTCCTCTGTCTTGCCCAGCGCCACTGAGATTACCTTCTCCACACCCATCTACAACCGCTCGCGCGCGCGTCGCCATCTCTCATCCACCACCTTCCTCTCCCTCTCCACATCGTTAAGATGGCTGCCGTGGCGGATCCCAACAAGGTGCAGCCGATGGACGTGACGGATCTGAATGATCCCAACCGCTCAAGTCGCCGTGTTGCCTAGTGAGCATCCAGTGTATGATCATTGAACGCATGCTGACCACCTCAGTTTCTACGACCGTATGTTTGCCAACGCTTTATCACCTTGAGCTAACCATCAGATGATGTCGGAAACTACCACTTCTTCCTCGGCCACCCGATGAAGCCGCACCGCATCCGCATGACGCACAACCTTATCAGCAATTACGGGCTCTGCGACGAGTACGAGTACGATGCGCCGGACCCGACAGGCGACGGTGCGCGTCAAGTCAACGACATTACGTACGGTATGGGTCCCGACGTGCAGGATGCCGCCAGGTGGGAGCGCCGCATCATGGCCGGTCCGCGTGGCAAGGCCATGCAGGTCTTTGTGAGTAGTACACAAACGCTGGACTGACGGAGCAGAGACCACGCCGGGCAACCAAGACGGAGATGACTCGCTTCCACACCGACGAATACATTGATCTTCTCGAGGCGGTCACTCCCGAGACCGCGGAGGCCATGACCGGAGGGGGTGTTAGATGTGGGTGCAACTTGGTTTCGCTGCTGACCCACCAGGTCTAACCGGCGAGGACTGTCCCGCGTTCGAGGGTGTGTTTGAGTTTTGCACAATCTCTGCCGGTGGCTCGTTGGGCGCGTGCGAAAAGCTGAACTCGGGCCACACGGACATTGCCGTCAACTGGGCGGGTGGTCTGCACCACGCAAAAAAGTCCGAGGCCAGTGGTTTCTGCTATGTCAACGACATGTGAGTGTGGAGTGTGTGCAGCGCGCTAATTCCAGTGTCCTCGGCATTCTCGAGCTGCTCCGCATTCATCCGCGCGTGCTCTACATTGATGTTGACGTTCATCACGGTGACGGCGTTGAGGAGGCGTTTTACACCACCGACCGCGTTATGACCTGCTCGTTCCACCGCTTTGGAGAGTTCTTCCCTGGCACCGGTGATGTCCGCGTAGGTTACGATGGAGTCCAATCTGCTAACATCAGGACACGGGTATCAAGCGCGGTAAGGGCTACGCAGTCAACGTGCCGCTCCGTGACGGCATCACCGACGCGACCTACCACACGGTTTTCAAGCCTGTCATCAGCAAAATTATCGAGACATTCCGCCCAGGAGCGATCGTCCTCCAGATGGGCGCCGACTCGCTGTCGGGTGACAAGCTTGGTGGATTCAACCTGACTCTTGAGGGTGAGTACTGTGTGGCAGCGCTTTGCTGACATTCAGGACACGCCGAATGCGCACGCTTCGTCCGCAGCTTTAACATTCCCGTCATGATGGTCGGCGGTGGCGGCTACACGATCAAGAACGTCTCCAAGGCATGGACCAAGGAGACGGCCATTATGTGCGGCATAGAGCTGCCCGACGACCTCCCGTATAACCGCTACATGGAGTACTTTGGGCCGCGCTACAAGCTCGAAGTGCTGCCGACCAACGTTGACGACCACAACCCGCCAGAGTACATCGAGGCACTCAAACGGACAATTTTTGAGAACCTCCGTGACCTTCCCCACGCCCCAGGTGCTCAGATGCGCCAAGTTTCCGGCAAGCCACTGTCTCGGGCGATGGGGATCAACAAGGAGGACGATGAGGAGGACCCCGACGGAGATCTCGATCAGCGTATCAAGAGTGAGTACATTGAGGCCCGTGTTTCCGCTGACAGTTAGAAATCTTCCGCCAACGGCAACTGCACGGTGACGCCGAGAGCGAATCCGACTCGGACGACGATGCGGCGGCATATGCGCGCCCGAACCGCGCGCGTCGCCAGGGAGGATTGTCACTACGGCCAAACCCGCGTCCGCGCGTCAACGGCTTTCCGTCAACGAAGCGGCAACCGTCGTGCTCGTCGCCGGAAGCAGACGAGGGCGAGGGCCGGCGGAAGCGCCAGTTCTTCAAAGCCCGCGTCGGCGACGGGACCTGGGACCCGACGCTGCTGTTGACGGGCGGGGTCAAGCCCGACGACGGGCTGGTGAACGGCGTCAAGCCAAAGCTGTTTGGAGGCATCCCCGAGACATGGAATGTGGGACGCACGAGCCGCGCGGGCTCGCCCATGAGCGTCTCTTAGAGTGTAGATTATGATTGTATGCAATGTTTAGTTTATGCGTGCGAGTGGATGGGGGACAGGGATTGAAGGGAGTGCTCGAGGAGGCTGCGATGCTACAAAGCTGGGTTTGTTGAATCTAGGCGTGCGTTCCTGGCTTGGGTGGTGGAGGTCTACGAGTTGACAACCGAATGCATTCCAAAAGTCAACAACCCACCCATTATCACCATCATCATTCCCTTCATCAACATCCACCAGTCTCCAGTCTCCAATGTCCCAAACAGTCTGCCGCGACTGGGCCGCGGGGTGAGTCCACCACAAAGACACTCTGCAAAAGATAAAACTGACCGACTCCGCAGCCACTGCCGATTCGGCAACTCGTGCCGCTTTGCGCACCCGCCGAACAGTGAGTCCCTTGCAGGTGGTGGGATGGCATGTACGGCGTGTGTGACATGTGTGAGACGGTGGAGAACAGTGATCGGGTGTGCATGTTGAGAATTTTACATCTACGCCTGGAACTCACAGCTCGAGCTCGCAGCAGTCTTGCAGAATATCACTCGCTCCCCCATCACCCGCGATGTCTTCCCGTCTCCGCCCGCTAACACGACAGGAAACCCGACGAGCTCGCTCGCCGGGCGCATGTCGAGCGCAAACTCTGTGCCGCTCGGCGCGCGCGCCTCTGGCCGCACATATCCCTTCAAGTACGCTTCCCCCCGTCTCTCACTAACACCAGTGCCGACAGCGTCGCCCTCGAGCTTGGGCCCGAGCGCCCACAGTGGGAAATATCGTCGTTTGGGGCGGCAAAGTACGAGCCGAATGTCATTCCCGGGCCGGATCTGAGTTTTGAGGAGCTGCGGTGGAAGAGCGTACAGGCGCTCAAGAACGGGACGGCGGACGCCTATGTCCGTGAAGAAGCTGCGGCCGTTTCGAATGCCAAGAACACACTCGACCGCGCGCGCGACAATATCATACAGACCATCAAGAACGCCGAGAAGATGCACGACGCGCGCTTTGCGGGGGGTAAACAGCCAGGCGGGGACCGGCCCCAGGGATGGACCGAGGCGAGCGTCAACCTCAACGGCGGTGGGGGCGGCGGCGGGGCGTTTGGCCAACCCGCAAGTGGAGGATTTGGACAGTCGGCATTTGGAGGCGGGACGAGTGGTGGTGCTGGTGCGTTTGGCAAGTCCGCGTTTGGCCAGCCAGCCGCTACGAGTGCGTTTGGCGGTGGGGGCGGGGCTGGCGCTGGCGCGGGCGCGGGCGCGGGTGCCTTTGGCGCAAAGCCTGCCGGCAGCGCATTCGGGCAGTCGTCCTTCGGCTCTGGGTCCGGTGGTGGGGCCTTTGGGAGCGGGAGCGCTCCTGCCGCCGGGAGTGCGTTTGGGCAGTCGAGCTTTGGCACGAGCGCCAGCACGGGAGGCAGCGCGTTCGGCCAATCGTCATTTGGGCAGAAGCCAGCCGGCGGGGCGTTTGGGCAGAGCGCGTTCGGAAGTACGCCCGCGGCTTCGGGGGCTGCGCCGGCGACATCGGCGTTTGGATCCACTACCAACACCACCACGGCCGCTTCGCCATTTGGAAGCAGCGCGTTTGGTGCAAAGAGCGGGACTGGGACAGCGTTTGGGGGGACATCGGCATTCGGGCAGCCATCCACATCGACAACTACCCCATCTCCATCGGCGTTCGGGCAGCCTGCGACATCAGCATTCAGCACATCCCCTGCTACTCCAACAAGCGCGTTTGGCGCCCCGTCCACCGCCAGCGCATTCGGTACGACCTCGACTACGGCGCCGCCCGCCGGCGCCGGGTTTGGCCAGAGCGCGTTTGGCGTCAAGCCCGCCGGTGGTTCCGCGTTCGGCGCTCCCGCGGCGACCTCGGCGTTTGGCTCGAGCGCGTTCGGGGGCTCGCCGGCCAAGCCGTCGGCATTTGGATCACAGCCCGCGTCGGGGTCGGCATTTGGCGCGTCGGCGTTTGGCCAGCCTGCAGCGTCTGGCGCGTTTGGGCAGTCTACTACGACTTCTGCGGGCGCGTTCGGACAACCAGCGTCTACATCGACGAGCGCGTTCGGCCAGCCGGCCGCCGGACAACCGGCCTCCACGACGGGCGCGTTTGGCCAGCCCGCCACCGGCGCAAGCAGCGCATTTGGCCAGTCGGGCACTACCACCACCGGGGGCACGAGCGCATTTGGCCAGTCGGCATTCAGCAAGCCCGCCGGCACGGGAGGCGGGTTCGGCCAACCTGCCACCGGGTCCGCGTTCGGCACGCCCAAGCCGGCCTCGGGGTCGGCGTTTGGGCAGCCTGCGGGGGTCAGTGGGAGCGGGAGTGCATTCGGGCAGCCGGCCGCGAGCACGATCACGAGCGCGTTCGGCACACCCGCGAAACCCAGCGCGTTTGGTACCCCCCCTGGAACCGGTGCATTCGGGCAGCCAGCAGCAGGATCCGCGTTTGGCAAGCCTGCATTTGGCGGCGCCGGCGCAAGTCATGGCGCAAGTCCCGGCGACGGGACGTGGTCGTTTTCCGACCCGTGGTCGGCGGGACTCGAGGCGCCGAGCGACGCGGCGGTCGCGGCGTTCAAGGCCGACGCGTTTGATATCGACAATGTGCCACTCGTCCCGCCGCCGATTGCGCTGCGGGCATAGAGGGCGATCGAGATTTCGAGATGTACAGTACATTCATTCCATAGACGCAGCACCAGCAGCACCAGCCAGCACCGT
This sequence comes from Apiotrichum domesticum, assembly GCA_001599015.1. Taxonomy (NCBI): domain Eukaryota; kingdom Fungi; phylum Basidiomycota; class Tremellomycetes; order Trichosporonales; family Trichosporonaceae; genus Apiotrichum; species Apiotrichum domesticum. Next base: position 628,402 of record BCFW01000004.1, on the reverse strand, counting down.
CCAGCCAAAAGTCATACATGCAGCGTCATTTATGTATCGTATCCAGTCCACGCCGGGTGGAACGGGCAGCGCCGCGGGGCAGCGCCCAGTCAAACAAGTGCTTAGCGGAAACCGCCGGTCGAGCCGAATCCGCCTGCGCCGCGCGATGTCGCGGTGAGCGAGGGCACGCCGCGCACCGGCGCGGCATGCACCTTTTCGAGGACGAGCTGCGCAATGCGGTCGCCGGCCGAGACTGGTGTGAGCTAACGGAAATGGCAGTCTGGCTGAACGTGGCCTCCCCCAACCAGGACTCACTCTTGAACTCGGTGTCGTTGTGGTTGAAGAGCACGACTTTGACTTCTCCCCTGTAGTCGGCATCGACGACGCCGGCGCCGACATCAATGCCGTGCTTGGCCGCGAGGCCCGAGCGCGCCGCTATCCTGCCGTAGGTGCCGGCGGGAACGGCAACGGCGATCTGCGTGCTGACCATGTCGCGCCCGCGGGCAGGCAGGACAGTGTCCACGGCAGCGTACAGATCGTAGCCTGCCGCGAGGGGCGAGCCGCGCGTCGGGAGCGTCGCCTTGGAGCTGAGGAGCTGGACGAGGAGCTCGTCCGTGGGCTGGGATTAGTGAGATTTTGGGGGAGAAGCTCACGGGAGTGACGGGTGCGCTTGCACTGGCGCTGGCGCCGTTGGACGACTTTGCAAAGCTCGACGCGGTCGCCGAGACCGGGGTGCGCTTGGGCGCCTCGTCCTCGCTGCTGTCGGGCTGGGCGATCTCGAGGTTCTTGGCCTTGACATCTGGCTCGCGCGCGGCGGGCGCCTTGGTGGGCGCGGGTGCAAGCTTGGGCTCCTCCTTGGGCTTGGGCTCGGACTTGGGCTCCTCCTTTGGCAGCGGGTTTGCGGCCTTTGGCGGCGTGCGCGAGAGCGGAGTCGCAGCCTTGACGGGCGAAGAGGGGGGCTTGGCGGATGCGGGGGCCGAGGCGGGGGCCGAGGCGGGGGCCGAGGCGGGCGCAGAGGGGGCCGATGAGGCCGAGGTCTTGATCGGCGCGGCGGAGATGGGCGCCTTGTTCGCCGACGAGGCGTTGGTCTCGAGGTCGACGAGGTTTGGGCGCGCAGTCTTGCCGCCGAGCCACTCGGCGGCGGTGAGCGCCGGCTCGATCGAGTTAGCGGGCGGGTAGATGCTGTACGGTCAGCTTGGAAAAGTCTAAACAGCTCACTCGCTCTGGAAGCCCTCGGCCTTGCGGGGGACGAGGAAGGAGAGGGGCTCGATCGAGTTTGTCGAAAGCTTGAATGCGCGGGCAATCTCATTTTGCGAGACATCGAGCGCGCGGCGCGGAACAAAGCCCAGGCCGCGCTGCGGGTCAGACGTCTTGTACTCGCTCAACGGGTAGAACTGGTCGTCCGCAAACTCGTAGTATCGGATGTTACCGTCGCTGAGAAGTCAGGAATGTCGCAGTTCAAAACTCACCCCTTGCCGGCCAGGAAGAGAAGGTCGTTGCCCTCGACAAAGTACGGGATGATGATGCCACTGAGAGTTAGCACCAACCGAATGACATAACTCACGCGCTCGAGTCGAGGCTCTCGGTGTCGAGGTTCTTGAGGCCTCCCGTCTCCCAGAGGCTGAGCTGGCGGTCGGACATGCGGCTGAACTGCGTGTCAGTCATCGCTGCGCCCCTGAACTCACGCCAGTGGTAGCAATACGGTCGCGGTCGCCGAGCCAGACGACACGGGATCCCTTGATGCCGCCGTGTCCGTCAGTGACACGGACGGGTTCCGAGCCAGAGCGCGGGTCAAAGAGGCGGAGCTTGCGGTCGCGGCACGTCGTCGCGATGGTCGTGCCGACCGCATTCCACGCAATGCTCTGGATCCCGTCCTTGTGGCCAGTCAGCTGGAGGGCAGGGCTCTCCTGCCCGCCGACAATGTCCCAGATACGGATAATGTGGTCGCCGCTTGCGCTGGCGAGCAGACCGGCCGCAGCGGGGTTGAAGACCACATGGCCGGCCTTGCGCCCGCCGGCGTTCAGCTTGGCCGAGGGCGTGAGGTCCTCGGGCTCCCAGCCCTCCTCGCCCCATCCCTCAAAGAGGCCGTCGTCGACGTTCCAGATAAAGACTGTCGTCAGCTTTTTACTGTTACTGTTTTGCGGAGCGCACTCTTCCCGTCCTCGCCGGCCGAGACGACGAGGTTGTCGTCGAACGGCGACCACGCAGTGTCGAGCACGGGGCCGGTGTGGCCGCGCGCGAGGGGCATCAGGTCGGGGAGCTTGGTCGGGAAGCCAGAGGGCGAGGGGAGGTGGACGGGCGAGAAGCTCGGGAGCACCGCAAAGGCCTGGGGTTAGAGTTGGTGTTGGAGGTGCACTCACGCCTCCGCCCGAGACCTGCCAGTTGACGGCGATGTATTTCTGCAGTTAGTAGGGAATAACTGGCTTTGGGGCCGTTTGGTGGTGTGTGTCAAGGCCGAAAGGGCCAAACAAGGCTCGTTCCGGCGCGACAACACGCGACACGCCGCACACGACACGGCGTACAGCACCGTGCACCCCGCTCGGCCCGCTCGTTCCCGCGTTCCCGACTCACTCCGCCAGCAGTGACAAGGTCCGTGTCCCACGCCGAGCCGGACACCTTTGCATTCTCGTACTGGACCTTGGACTTGGATCCGTACACGTGGCGGTACTTTGACTGTGGTGTTAGGAATTAGGAAAGCGATGACAGACATCTAGCGGTCGCGAGACCGCGAGACCGCGAGACCGCGAGACGGGTGCTCACCGGGCGGACGAAGAAGGACATTCTGACAGATGGTTGGGGAGTATGCGGTTTATGAGTAGAGGTGGGAGTGCGGGAGAATAGTGGGGAGTCGGAGGGGAGAGGCGGCGAAGAGAGAGAGAGGGAGAGTAGAGACTGTTGTTTAACGAGTGTTCCTCGGGATGGGATGGGGGAATGACGAGAATCAGAAGGATGGCTGCCACCTCGAAAGGACATTGCATCCAGCTCGTCCCAGGCACCACCTCTCATCCAGCGACCAGAGCCCTCCGCGCCACGACCATTGAGCGCCAGCGCGTCATGTACCCAGCCTACAACCGTGGGAAAGCGTGTCTCACAATCTGCAAAACACACACCCCATCTCAAGTCGCAGTCTCAGTCTCACACTGTATCCTCCTTCATGCACCTATCCCTCTCCCGTATCGATACAACCATCTGCATGTATGTAAAACAGACTATTACTAGACATATTATGACTATGGCTCAAGACGGAGAGTACGTGCAACCTCTAGGTGATGGTGATAATCTCGCCCTTGGCATCGCGGAGCACGACGAGGTCGCAGGGGATGACCTCGCCCGAGTCCATGTACGTGAGCAGCGTCTGGTCCATCGGGTCCACCCTGTCTTGTCAGCACCTCTTATTGTGTTTGTCCACCCACTTGATGTTCATCTTCTCGATCCACGCGCGGCCGAGAATAACGTCAAAGTGCGGCTCCTCGGACAGCATAACCGTGTGCACGCCCGTCCGCGAGCCGACGGTGATCGGCACATTGCCGAGAATCTGCAGCCCGCTGTAACCCCCGCGGCCAGGTGTTTGCTGCATGTTAGCACGGAGAATACAAGCCGGACTCACCTTGCTCGAAATAAGCCCGTGGCGCGTGGCAAACGAGCGCGATACGTAGATATGACGATGGCCCGACTTGAGGAGCATGCGCACTGGAGTCAGCACCACTCGGCCACTCGACCCCGCACCATTGTTGACGTTTCCAACCTTGCCGAGCACGGTGCGGACGCCGTTGTTGGCGTGGAACTGGTGTAAGCTGGAGCCGCTCCAAGCACGCGTGTGCTGCCGAGTGTGCTGCCTACCTCTTCCCACTGGCGGCGCTTGACGTCACCGAGCGGCTCGGCGTCATCGTCGCCCCATTTGCTGCGGTGCGAGCGTGTGCTGCGTGCGGAGCGAACGCTGCGTGCGCGCTGCTTTTCTGCATTCGGGATGCCAAGCGAGGTCGACGCCGTGAGTATGTCGGTCGTCGGCGCGCGGATAGTGTACTCTGACGGAGTGTGGCTGGCACGGCGGGGCGAGCGCGGGGACGACACGGCCGAGTCGGCCAAAGAACCCGCCCCCGACGGCCCCTTCTTCTTCCGCTCGGTCCGCGCCTGCAGCTGCGCACTGGCAGACACATATGTCGGCGGCGACGCGCCCATCGCGTGCCCGTTCCCGTTCTGTGCGTTCGGCGCCGTCGGCTGTACAATGTGGAGCGTGATGCTCGGCGTGGGGTTGCTCTCCGCCTCCGACTTGAACCGCGCATTCACAATCGAGAGGTCGTCGTCTGCAGCAGTTAACATCCAAGCCACCTAACTGCTCACCATCTTCGAGGGACCAGCGGTCGCCGTCAAACTCGTACACGATGCCGGCGCCGCCCTTGTTGTTGCGCACGGCGGCGTCGTCGTCGGCCGACAGCCGCGCCTTGGTGAGAATCCGCTCAATGAGTCCCGCGCAATCCTCCTTCTCTGCCAGTCAGCATGGGCCGTCACTTTTGCTATGGGGGAAAGAAGTGGAGGTGCGATGGGGGCGCGTGACATGCCCGAATGTGCAGCGCCCGCTGCGCGTTGCAGTCGGCTCACCTTTTGCGGAGAGGGCGAATGTCTTGGTCGGGGCGTGGACGTTGTATATGAACATGGTGTATGGGATACAGTGTGGGAATCAGAAGAAAGAAAAAAAAGAGAAGTAGGGAAAGAGAAGAAAGATAAGAAGAAGAGCAAGAACAGGAGTTAGGGAATCAACATTGGGAGTGCCATCAACATCCTGTCGACATGGCAAAAGAGGGGGAGACACAATGGCACAGTGGCCTGGGTCGGCGTGGCGCCGAGGGGCAGCGTGGAGCAGCCCAGAGCAACAGGGATGCACAGGTGCAGGGAGCATGCGAGAGACGCATCACGTGACAAAATAACACGTGAATATACGTCACTGTCGCATTGTCATGCACCTCCCCTGAAGGGGCCCCCGCAAAGCGTGATCCACTAAGTGCACTAAGCGAACCTCGACGTCATGATCCGCGTGTGCCAGGGGGGGGGGGGGGGGGGGGTAAATTTGGGGGGGGGGGGGGGGGGGGGGGATCGGCGGGACCAGATCCCGGATGTTGTTCCGGTGCTGCCAGCTGCCGGGCCATGCTGACAAAACGTGGGATTCGCGCGAGACGCACGGTCCTCCGTTTCCGTGGCCCTGATCTGCTCATGATCTCCGGAACCGCCGGGGTGATCGGCTAAAGGGATGCTCGCAGCGAGCACGATAGGCCGAGTAGCGACGAAAGGCTTACCCATGGCCGACGCGATAACAGCTACTGCTGCCAGTGGGAGCACATGGCTGCATGCAGCGGATTTGTTGCAGGGCTGGGTTCTAATCTCCGGTCCGTGCTCCGGGTTCTCGCATTTCGGTAAATACAGCCACGCCCAACCACATCCTTTCCATTCGCGCCGCTCGTTTGCCGACGGGAAATTGCGCCGCGGCCATTGGTGGATTCTGTAGCTGAAGATGAGGACTGCTAGGACGGTGGGCTCTGCCGATCGCGGGTGGGCTGGTAGAGGCATGCCGACCGACCGATGTGGAGGTCGGCGTCTAGTGCTCCGAGCTGGGCGATATGATTCCATACGATTCATATGATTAGTGATCCTTGGTGAGCTGCGGGAATGCTGGTCGGTACCCCACAGCCGGGCGGGAGGGGTTTGCGGAGAGACTAGCGTCCGCGAACATCTTCGAGAGTGGCGACCATCGACAGTGGCGACGCTGCCGTGCATGGTGATCCGCGATTGTTGGGTAGCATGCAGACAACCGTCTGGCTGTATCCTATGCGTCGCCAGCAATGTGCCCGCAATCAGTGTGCCTGCAGCCAAAAGCTTGGTTTGCCCGTGGACTATTGTTGTTGTCAGTATGTGGGTTTTTGCTCACATGACCCGCCCCCCGGCTGGTGCCCGGCTCTCGTCGGAATCGAGGATGCAATAAACCTTACCAATGTGCCACGCGTCCGAACACGCAGCGCGGTGCACGTAGCCGGGCTGCGGCCGCGCGGCGCGCAGCAGCAAGGATGTGGAGATGGGAGATGGGGATGGAGATGAAATGCACCCCGTGTAGAAAGCGGGTTAGCGACGGGTGCGACTTCTCTACTACCTGTCAATCGGCCTTGTCCTCATTCGCCCGCCCCGCATTCCCACCGACAGCCGGACTTGCCCACCTTATATAAACACAAACCCCACCCATCGCTCTCGCGAACTCCCGTGCCACTTATTACCCACCCCCCTCCTTGACTTCTCTCCCTCCCCATCCCCATCCCCATCCCCATCCCCATCCCCCCATCGTTAATCGCACAAACATGTCCCCCAAGGCCCCCAAGCCCAGGTCCTACGAGGCCGACCGCGACACCAAGTCGAGCCAGGCCGTCTACACCGCCTCGAACGGCGCCCCCATCCCCCACCCCTATGCCACCCAGCGCGCCGGCAACCAGGGCCTCCTCCTCCAGGACTTCCACCTCATTGAGTGAGTGCAAGACAGATTAGAGTATTGGGGAGAGCGCGCAGCGCGGAGCGGCGGCATCGACGTCTCGGCGAGTCCGAGAGCGCCACTCCTCACTGGGGAGTAACCTAGCCGGCGGCTAGTGTCCCCTGGGTAGAGGAATACGCCGAGGAGCCGAGATGCCCTGCCAGTCCCTGCGGAGACCCGCCCCCACTCGCCTTCCGAGCCCCCACCTTCATCCCACTGACATCCAGCCTGCTCGCCCACTTTGACCGCGAGCGTATCCCCGAGCGTGTCGTTCACGCCAAGGGCTCGGGCGCCCACGGCGACTGGGTGTGCACTGACGGTCTTGAGGACCTGTGCATGGCCGACCTGTTCAAGAAGGGCTCCAAGTGCGGCGTCTCGGTCCGCTTCTCCACTGTCGGTGGCGAGAGCGGCTCCAGCGACAATGCCCGCGACCCCCGTGGCTTTGCCATCAAGTTCCGCACCGCCGAGGGCAACTGGGACATGGTGGCCAACAACACCCGTAAGTGCAGAGTTGGGCGCGATGGGGAATGTTTACTGATTGCCAGCCGTGTTCTTCCTCCGTGACGCCGCCAAGTTCCCGCACTTCATCCGTGAGCTGAATAAACTAGACGTGGAACTCACCTCCAGACACCCAGAAGCGCCACCCGGCGACCCACCTCGGCGGCGGCGACGACTCGACCATGTTCTGGGACTACCTCTCGCAGAACCCCGAGTCGTGCCACCAGGTTATGGTGAGTGCGAGGCGATCCAGTGGTGTGAGGGATGATGATCTCGAGCTGCCATCACTGGCATGCCTTGATCTTATCGTTATCTCACCCGCGCTGGCTACCACCTGTTTTCCGTCCCATACTCACACCCGCAGGTCCTGATGTCCGACCGCGGTATCCCCGACGGCTTCCGCCACATGCACGGCTACTATGGCCACACAGTCAAGCTGTACCGCAAGGACGGCTCGTGGGTGTACGCGCAGTTCCACGCGCGCTCGAACCAGGGCATCAAGACCCTCACAAACGAGGAGGCTGCCAAGCTCTCGCCCGACCACGGCCAGAAGGACCTGTACGAGGCGATTGAGCGCGGCGAGTTCCCGTCGTGGACCCTCTCCGTCCAGATCATGACCCCCGAGCAGGCCGTCGAGGCCTGGGAGAAGAAGGGCATCAACGTCAACGACCTGACCCACATCTGGCCGCACAAGGACTACCCCCTCCGCCAGATTGGCAAGTTTGAGCTCAACACCAACGCCAAAAACTACTTTGCCGAGATTGAGCAGGCGGCCTTCTCCCCCTCGCACATGGTGCCCGGTATCGAGCCGTCGGCCGACCCCGTCCTCCAGTCCCGTCTCTTCTCGTACCCCGACACGCACCGCCACCGTCTCGGCGCAAACTACGCCCAGCTCCCCGTCAACCAGAGCGCGACCGGCTACCACGCCGCCTCGTTCCAGCGCGACGGCCCCATGGCCTTCTACAACCAGGGCGACCGCCTCAACTACCTCGCCACGGGCGAGGGCAACGCCGTCACCTTTTCCGAGTCGCGCGCCAACCTCGACCGCGTGCACGGCGGCTTTGTCGCAGAGTCCATCTCGTACCTCTCGGCCATCCGCCCCGAGGACTTTAACGCCCCCCGCAACCTCTGGACCAAGGTGTTCTCCCAGGGCGAGCGCGACCGCTGGATCAAGACTGTCGCGGGCCACATGTCGACGTGCAAGAACAAGGAGGCCATCCGCCGCCAGATTGCAATCTTCCGCACGGCCCACCCGGACATTGGCACCGCCCTCGAAAAGGCCACCGGCATCAAGGGCCACGCGACCATCAAGGGCATGGCCTTCAACGGATGCGGAAACGCCATGGACCCCAACAACTTTATCCCCGCCAACGGCATCCGCGAGGTTGGCGGCGTAAAGGACAACGGCGCACCCAGGCGTGAAGCCAAGCTCTAAGCGAGGCGGGAGGCAAAAGGTTCCACTAGTGGCCAGCTTGTATTCGTGCTATATCATGGGGTTTCGTAGGTCTGAAGATGATGCAGCGTCGTTGTGATACCATTGTCTGCAGCCGCAGCTGTTTGAGAAAACCATACTACTAACCTGCATGAACTACCACACTTCATCTACATCTCATCTACGGCGTATCCAATGCACCCAATACTGCTATGTATACCTATATACTAATAAAGCGCCTCGCGCATGCGCTCGCGCCGCTCCATCTCGCGCACCTCCTTGACCTCGGCAATGAATTCCCTCGCACGCGCGCTCATGTCCTTGAGCAGCGCCCCGCGGTCCCACTCTGTGCGCGCGCGCCACACGCAGTCGAGCAGCGTCGCGCGCAGCTGCTCCAGCTCCTCGACGTTGAGCGGCGCAGTGTCGTCGCGGAGGACGGTCGCGAGGTGCTGCAGCTCGCCGGCGGGGACGACGAACGGCGGGTACACTGGTGCTGGCGTCGGCGACTTGGCTGCTGGGGTGGGCGGTTTCGGCGTCGCCTCCTTTGCTGCCTCTGGCGCCTTGGGGGACGTTGTCTGCGGCTGCGTTGCCGGAATGGACTGTATAGACTCGACACGCGTGAGCTGCGTGCCGTTCTGGATCGACTCGATAGGGTCGACATCCATCTCGTCCTCGCGCGCGCGCTTCGCAGGGCCGTGCGTCTCGTCATCCTCCCGCACACGCTTGTGGCCGTTACCGTTACCGTTGGCACCGGCCGCCTCGTCGCCTGCACCAGCCTCGACAGATCCATTCGCCGGCTCGCGCTCCTTCACCTTGGCGTCTGCCTCTGCACGCTCCTTTTCGCGCTTCGCTTTCCGCTCGGCCTTGCGCTCCCGCATGCGCTGCGAGTACCGCTCAAACTCGGGGTTCCACTTTGGGTCAAACGTCTGCACGTGCGCCTTGGCGAACGCGCACATCTCGCTGACCTTGAGCTGTTCGGCACCGCCAATATGCCTGGCGTTCTCCTCAATCAGCGCAATGTCCGCCAGGAATTCGCCGGGCGTGTAGTACTTGTGCTTGATGAGCTTGTGCTGCATAATGTCGATGTCGATGTTATGCGCCTCGATCTTGTGAGTGGACGCCGCCTCAGACGGCTGCGCACTCCCCTCGACAGTCTCCCGGGCGAGCACCGCCTGGATAGCGGGGAGAGTCGGAGCAGCGGCAGGCGGAGGAGGCAACGTGGGCTCCGTTGATGTAAATGACTCGATCACGACGTTCTCCTGGGTGTCCGGAAGGGCGACGGGCGGAACGATAGCCAGCTGGGCGACAGGCGCCTCACCACTGATCTCCATGAGCGCCGGTCCGCCGTTCACAAGTTCTGGCGGCGGTGGGACGGCAGCTGCGTCGGAGACGCCCGGAACAGCGGGCTCAACCGCAGGCGGGATGCTGTCGTTGAGAATCGCCTGCGCGGCTCGCTCTTCAGCGGCCACTTGCTGTGCCTGTTCACTCTCGAACTGTGCTCGCATAAACGCCGCCTCCTTGGCCAGCGCCACCGGACGGCGGTACTTTCTCGCAAAGTCGGACACCAGCGAGGTGAAGCTGAGCGTCATCATGTTCCTTGCGGCACTATCGCGCTCCAAATCGCGGGCGACCTCGGCCTGTGTCGGCTGACGGGGCGGAAGCGGCTCAGCAAGAGGAAGAACCTCGAGCACACGCTTTTTTCGCGGCACACCATCTGGGAAGTCTGTCGGTTTACGCTCGACGGAGGAGAGCAGCTCGGCGAAGAACTGGTCGCGCTGGGTCTGAAGTGTGAGTTACGATGGACAGGACACAACTCACGGCTGATGGCTTCCTCAACTCGATGCGGTTCTCAGTTCCATATCCAAACCACCCGCGGACGTCTGACGGGAGACTGCTCAACGGGCCGTCGACGATGGCAAGCAGGAGGACGGGATCTGATGGCGGGATGCCATCCAGAAGGGCACGCGTGGTTGCACGCGCAGTGTCGGACACGGTCGACGCCCACTGCGACAGTGACGGGATGAAGATGATGCTTGGCTGGTGGCGCTTGGCCTCAACGAAGAGCTGCACGATGGCGGCTTCGGTAGTCCGTGTCGAATCGCTCATCAACGTTGCGAGATCGAAGGCTTGGACGTGGAAGCCCTCGAGATGGTGCAGAATCGCAGGGCCGAGGTACGTCTGACCTGATCCATGTGGGCCGTAGACCAACAGACGCGGGCGGTATGTCCGCAGCTTGTCAAGCGCTAATGTCAGCACGATCCATTCTGAGTAACTTACACTGCAGCATGAGCTCCTTCTCAAAGGTATCACCCTCGTCGTCCTCGTACTGAGCCTCCTCAAGCGCCGTGCGGTTCTTCACTGGCGGGAGGGCACGGTCCACAGCCGTCTTTAGCCGGTCAAGGTCGTCTTGGAGAAGGGGCACAAGTTGCTTGGGCAACTGGATAGCCGCAGAGGATGTGGAGCGAGCGGAGGAAGGAATGATTTCTGCTGTCAGTTGATCGAGAGAAAATCGGCAACTCACTCTTCACTGCAAGCATAAAGTCCTTGGGCTGCACATGGATGGACCCAGGCTCGACAAGCAACCTGTCGTTGGTCTTGTATATCTGGGGATATCTCCGCTGAATCGCGTTCAGCGCAGCCTCTGTGGACAAGGCACGCAGGTCAGCACCGCCATAGCCCTTGGTGAGAACGGCAAGCGTGTCGAGCATGTCCTCTGGCAGCTGGGGCGACCACTCGCGCGTGTTGATCTTGATGATCTGTCGCCGCGCGTCAAGGTTAGGGAGCGGGAAATAGAACTCGCGGTCGAAGCGACCAGGACGGCGCAGCGCGGGGTCCACGGCGTCGGGACGGTTCGTTGCTCCAATGACGATCACCTGCCCGCGGCCATCCATACCGTCCATAAGAGCGAGCAGCGTTGAGACGAGACTCGCGTGGATCTGGTCCTGTTTACTGCTTCGCACGGGGGCCAGGCCGTCGATCTCGTCAAAGAAGATGATACTCGGCTGCGACGCGCGTGCCTCCTCGAAGAGCATGCGCAGCTGGCGCTCTGCCTCACCAACCCATTTTGACAGCACATCGGCACCCTTGCGCATGAAGAAGGCTGGGGTCAGCAACAGCCATGGCCTCCGCACTCACAGATCTTCGTGTTCCCATTGCTGCACGAGGCAGCGAGCGCACGGGCAAGGAGAGTCTTACCCGTACCTGGCGGACCATGGAAGAGGACGCCGCGGGGCGGAATGATGCCAAACTGTTTGAACAGCTCGGGATACAGCAACGGCAGTGCAACCATCTCCTTGAGCTGGTCAATGTGGTTATCCAACCCTCCCACGCGGTCAAAGGTGACGTTGACATCGACGCCCAGGGGATCAGCATCGGCCGTCGCTACAAGTCAGCCAACCATCGGGGCAATCATGGAATATGAACTGTACGCACAGGACTTGGGATTGAAGCGACCATAGTTGGGAACGTCCGTGGGTCCGGGGACATTGGGCCCAGCGGGACCTGGTCCTGCGGCTCGCGACGGGCCAGCCATTTGGAGATTATCGTCCTGTTGTCAGCTTGGGCGACCATGACTAGCTCACAGAATCTGAAGAGTCTGGATCTCCCATGGCCTGCGCCATGTTATCGCGCCCCTTGGACATCCAAGGAAGCTTGTTCATGGCCGCGAATCCAAAGCGCGGTGCGCCCCGTGGACCGCCCATCGCGCGGACGGCCTCCGCCTGCCGCTCAGCGGCAGCCAGCTCGGCAGTCATGTCGATCGGGGGGAGGGTGTAGTCGACATTGTTGCGTTTGCGGAGATTGCGGCGGCCACCGGTTTCTTCCTCAGAGTCGGCACGGCGCGAGTTGCGTGTCATGCGTGCTGCTGCTGCTCGAGGAGCAGAACGCAGGCTCTGGCGGGTGCGGCGCGGTGGGCTGTCAGCCAAGGAATGCACATCTTCATCCTCATAGTCGTCAGCCACTGGTTCTGGACTGGATGACGGAGAGGGCGATGCCGAATCGGAGGGTGCAAAGGACTCGGCATCGGCGGACGAGTGGCGAGCACCACGAGAGCGCTGGCTGCGCGGCTTCTCAGCATCCTCCTCCCCTTCGCCGTTTGCTGCGGGTTCAAACTCGTCCTCGTCGTCGGGATCCGCTATGTACCGCCCTTTCCGCTTCGTCGCACGTGTGACCGGCTCGATGACGGGGCTGGTGGTCAACATCTTGCCCTCAAAGTCGTCGGCGTCCGCAAACTCTGGCTCGGGCGTCTTGTGGACCGGCGGAGCAGCGGCCGCAGCGGCGCGACTGGAGCGGCGAGTCGCATGGGAGTGTGTTGGTTGCGGGACATAGTCGGCCTCGCCAAACTCCTCGTCATCCTCATCATGCTCGACTCTCGACGACCGCGTGCTGCGTGTTGGGCGGCGTAACGAGCGTGTTGGTACGGGTTCCGGTGCACGAGGTGATGGCGACGGCGAGTGTGCTTCGAAATCACCATCATCGCTGTCCTGCGCATAGTTGATTTTGGTTGCACCACGGCGAGGGCGGCCGGTGGGTTGTGCTGCTGGAGCCTCGCCCGCCGGTGCGGCGGAGGCTGTCCGCGACGCTCGCCGCCGGGACGGCATGGTGGAAGTGGAGGTGGAGGCTACCGGAAGTCGGAGCTTGATCCTGGGGATGTGGGGAGCACCTACGGGATCGTTGTTGAGTGGATGGCTATTGTTTGTGGGAGAGGCCGACACGATGGCGGGTGGGCCTTCTGGCAAGGCCTGGGGCGGTGTGTTGTCAGGGGGAGGGGCGTGTTGATGTCCTTGCTGTTGCAGCTGTTGTTGCAGCAGCTGCTGTCGTTGTTGTTGTTGCCACTGCGCCGAGGGCGGGGTTGGGATTACAACAGGGTTGTGGTGTGGGGGAGGGGAGAGATGAGGCGCGGGCTGGGAAAAGGCCTGCTGAGCGGTGACGGCAGGGGCTACGCCGGGCGGCGGTGTTGCAATGGGGGCGTATGCGGCAGCGTATAAATGTGGGCTACGGGCTGCTGCTGAGAGCTGGGGTGTACCTGGGGACGGAGATGCAAAGCCGAGCTGTTGTGGATGTTGTTGTTGTTGTGCTGTTGTTGTGGATGGATAGTAGAGATGGGATGTTGCAGAAGAGGATGTTGGAGGAGTCGAAGTCGACGACGAATTGAATCCACCCAGCAGTGGTGCCTGGCTGGCTGGTACTGGTGCTGGTACTGGTGCTCCTCCAGGCTGGGGACTGTACAATGGTGGTGCGCGGAATCCCTGGACACCATTCAAATCACTTCCATATGCCCAGCCACCATCMCCTCCGCCTGCCGCTCCGCCGTACACAAACGCGGCGTCAGAGTACTCTCCAGCCTGGAAGGATGCTTGCGGCCCACCTCCGAGCGGCGGTGACTGTTGGTGGTAGGGAAACGGTGGTGAAAACACTCCGCCACCAGGTAACGAGTTAATACCCGGGTGGTGACTAATATTATTGTTGTTTTCACCGGCGCTGCCACCAAGCGCGTGCCTGCTCCCCGGACTACTGCTGCCCGCGGGGTAGAGATGCTGCAGATTCGGGGGGGGGAACCCGTGCGCATGCGCGTGCTGCTGTGGATGCTGGTGCGGAAAGCCAGACGGATATCCCGTGTGGTTCGACATCTAAGCACCGGGGAGACGGGGCACACGGGCGCCCGGAACAAACAAGAGGAATCGCAAAAGGGGAGTGAACGGAGAAGAAACCTTGCAGCGCGGCAGTAATCGATAACGGAGTGCTCCGAAAAGGGTCGGAAGCCAGGCGACGAGATACGAGCGAATGCTAGGGCGGGGGGGCAGGGAAGAGGGCGTGTCCGAGCAAATGTCTAGTAATGTTGGTGGTGCACGCGCGGTCGAGGGGGGGCGGTGGCACGTCCGTGGCGACAGGTTCCAATAGGGGTGTGGAATGCTGTGTTTCCGCGAGAACGACGGGCGGCGAGAAGCAAGGAGGGGGTTGCGGATGGGGAGAGAGTTGGAGGATGTGGAGAGATGGATGCACAAGGTGCTTCGCGATGGGCAGAGGATGGGGATGATGATGAAAGCGGATCAGACGACGACCGCGGAGAGAGACACAGAGCACAAAGACGCGTCGCGCAGAGTGGGGGGTGCAGAGAGCGAGTGGGCCATTAGAAAAGTGCATTAGGAGGAGAGACCAGCGGACTGATTAGACACAAACCACTCTCATTAACCTTTATTCTAATCCGCCACCCGCGTCTGCCCAGCATCTCTGCTTGATCGCCGTCATTCTTCAATCGCTTCGAGCCGTCGTTGAGCCCACTCACATCTCCCGATCTCCCATCGCTTTTCCCACTCATCTCAACTCTCTATCACCCTCGCCACAGCCTCAACCTCTACAGCATCACCTTTCTTACCTTGGCACAACCCACATTTATCATCGCAGGACACATCACCCCATGCAGCGCCTGTACGAGGACGATATCGAGGTCCCGCAGACGCTCATCGACCTGTTTTCGGACCCGACCCAGCCAAGCGGAAACGTCGGTGTGCGGCGGCATGCCCGCGTCTCCCGCTCCCTCGTGAGCGACTACATTGCCGCAACGGCGGAACGCAACGCCGCGGGGCCGAGTAGCGCGAGTAGTGCGCGCAACGCTCCGGCGCCAGATTCCGCGCCAGACTCCCTCCCAACCCTCTCCCTCGACCAGTTTCTCGGCGCGCCGCCGGGCGCCCCGCGATCTTCGCCACCATCGCGCGCCCGTGATCCCCATCCCCGTGGGCTGGGCACCGTCTGGTCCAACCAGAGCACGACCAACCTCCGCGACCGTGACCATGAGGAGCTCGAGCGCGATCGTCGCCGCTTCCGCGAGGTATTCCCGTGGACAGCTGCGCGGGACACGCACCGCCGCCTGCCCGTAAACGTTGGAAATACTGGTGCCAATACCTCTCCCCCGAACAGGGCGACAACGCGCGCAGAGGCGATAGCAAACACCACAAGCACGCTGACTGCCGCATCTACAGCCGAGGACCCGCCGGCAAACCGCGCACGCAGGACGATCCTCCAGGACACGGCGCCGCGCCCGCGCCAGCAGCAGCAGCAGATCGTTCCCTCTGGAAGCCACTTCTCGTGGGTGTCATATGTCCCTTCTCGGAGTCTGGGTCGCGAGCGCACCACCCCGGCGGAGTCTGCGCCTGCTGCGCCCGCTGCACCCGCTGCACGCACCAGTACCAGTGACAACGTGATAGTTGACAGTAGCCAAAATGCAGCAGAGGCTGGGAGCAGCACTGCCGCGAACACTGCAACGTATAGGCTGTACGCAAACCCAACCGCGAGTGCAAGTGCGAACGCAAACGCGACGGCCAACACCGGCGACCGCCGGAATGCGGACCGCACCGAGGGCAACAGTGAACGCAACGAGCGAATGGCGACGACGGTTCTGCGGCGGCGGCGCACAGGCGAGCGCCCGACGCAGGTCATCTACGGCTTTGATCCGATGGACATCTCGCCGCCGGGCGGTGGCGACGATCATATCTGGGACATGCTCGGCGATCCGGACAGCGACGACGACGACCGCTGGGGGATGTACTTGACGCGGCGGGCCGAAGGCTCTGGAACCGGGCAGGCGACAAACGTTCTCGACCCACTGTACCTCGACGGATGGGGCACGCCGCCAGATTCCGGTGCAGCCCTCTCCCGCGGCGGGTTCAACCGCCGCCGACAAAGCTTCCGCGCCAGCCGCGAAATCGTCCCGGACTGGGACACGGAGGAGATCAGCATGGACGCGCCGTCGGCGTTACGGCCGGCGTCGGCTCTCCCGCCGACGAATATCGACCTCCTCGCACGCGTCCCTGCCCCGATCGTCGTGGGCGAGACCCGCCCGCGACCCGACGACGACGCCGAGACATCCTCTGCCAAACGCCGGAAACGCACAATGTCCCGCCCCAGCTATCTCTCCTACACCACTCTTCCCCTCTCTGCCGATCTCCCACTGGAGTTTGACCAGCCAGACGCACAGTCACATCTGGAAATCACGCCAATGTCCGACGGGCGGCACCGGATCGCCTTTGCCGAGTGGCGTGGCAACGATATAACAGGGCACATGGACGACTCGTGTGCTGTGCGCACGACACTCCCCATCCCGCCCGGCATCGGCGTCTTCTACTTCGAGGCAGAGGTGCTGTGTACTGGCAAAGGCGCGAACATTACCCTCGGGTTCATGCTCGGCGACACGGACCTGCGCCGCCTCGTCGGGTGGGATATCGGCACGTGGGGGTGGCACGGGGACGACGGCAAGATATTCGAGCAGGTCGGTGAGGGGCGCGAGTTCTCCGAGCCGTGGACGGGTGAGTCGCGGAGCGCGACGCGCGACCGGCGCAGCTGGTCGCCTTGGCAGACCGGCTGCAACCCCTCACATCTGGCTAACAACAGTGGGCGAGATCGTCGGCCTCGGGATCGACTACACGCAGTCCCGCGCCTTTCTCACACGCAACGGCGTGCTACAGGGACACGTCTTCCAGTCCCTCCCGCAACGCCTGCACGTTGCCGTCGGGATGCAGAGCGCCGGCGAGGCGGCAGCAATCAACCTCTCCGGTCCGTTCAAGTACGACATTGACGCGCACGCGCGCCAGATTCGCGACAGGGTACGCAGCCAGCTCGCGCGCCCGGCACAAAGTTTCTCAGACAACCCCCAAGGCCGCGTGCCGCGCATCGCGGGCGTAGCCCCGCGTATCCGGCCCGACGCGCCCGCACTCCCGGACGGCAGCCCGTTCACCGATAAGGGGGAACACGCACAGGCGGTCCTCGTGCTAGACTACCTCGCGTCAAGCGGGAGCGGCGCGCTGTCCCTCGTGAAGCGCGACATGGCCGCACGAGGGTGGATCCCGCCCCCGAAATACACCCCGGTCGCAGCCCCCGCGGACCCCGACGTCCCGATATCAGAGTATCCCTCTCCCGCGGCTGGCGTCGCGGCCGTCTCCCGCGCGCTGAACGCAGAGGGCACACCGCGCATGCCGCTCCGCCTCCTCGGCTCGCTTCCCCTCGACGTGGCTGTGTCCCGCCGCATAAGGGTATACGAGTTTGCGGCGCTCGCGTCCGAGGCTGCCCGCGCGGAGGGCATGGATCTCGATAACGAGGATGACGGGAGTGATCTGGATGCGAGCGCGCTGAGCCGCGCGAGTGCGCTCAGTCGCCAAGCAAAGGAAGAAGGATGGGCGGCGGACGAGGTCGCGTTCTTTGGCCACGCGTGTGGGATCCTCGCGGGGGGCGCGGCGCGCGAGAGCGCCGAAAAGGCTGTACGGGATATGCGCCTGAGAGATGCGGTGCTCATCGAGCGGGCGGCCAAGGGTGGGTTTGATATCTAGAATTGTGCTGACGACAGCGGCGCTCGGGATTCCGGACCGCAGTTTGCTCCATCTTGCGATTGCGCAGACGGGGCTCGTGCACCAGGTGCTCACGGACAAGGGTGATGGCGAGGTTGCGTTTGTGAGCGTTGCGGATGTTATTGGCAAGTAGACGAGTTGTTGTACGATGTGATCGGTGTTATATTGTGCTATGTCGTGTCTGCTACACTCATGCATACATGATACGGAAGTTGTTCTTGACATTCAGATCACAGGATAGTACAGGGCGCGTTCGTGGGCCTCGTTAATAGCGATGTCTGAACTTGGAGACGACGGCCGGAGGGGACGAGAGATCCATCGGGTCGACAGTGGTTGTCGAGGATTGGGCCTACTGTGAGCATGAGAAGTGAACGGAAACTGCAACACGCACAGACTTGTCGTCGCGACCTCGCATAGCGGTGCGCTTGGTCACGCGGGCACGGCGCTGGGTGCCAGTGGCAGCTGGGGCGTTGGCCTCAGGCTCGTCGACGGCCGCGAGAGGGCGCTTGCGGGTTCCCGTGGCTCGGCCGAAGGGAGCCGACTGGTCGGGGGCGTCGGAGAGCGGCGATGAACCGTCTCGGATGGTCGACGGGCCGGCCTGGGCATTCTATAGTCAGTGGCCTGAGGGAGTGTATGCCCAGACAGACAACAGCTACTCACAGGCTGGGCATCAGTGGGTCCAATGCCCTTAGCAGGGGTTGCAGGACTAGCAGTTTGCTTGCTCTTGGCACTGCTACTCGTCTTGGATTTCTTGCTGGGGGACAGTGCCTTGCGCAAACTATTTTGCAACTGCTGTCAGCAGAAACTCATCCACCGCGGGCCGTACATACCTCGATGATCTTGTTATCCTTTTCGGTTAACGTCTTGCTGCCCTCAGCTGCATTGTCAGACGCGTCCCGGAAAGCACAAACAAATGATAAGCTTGTAGAATGCCTTCTCGTCCTCGGTCTGAGGGTCAGCAGATGGACAACGATTATACATCTGGCTCTCACTCACCAGCCTGCCCTCTTTGTACCGTTCGACCGTGGTTCTTGCGTCCCTCTCCTTCTCGTGTTGCTGTCGTGAGCTAAGGACAAATTAACACCCACCTTGGCATTATTCTCGAGCTCTGCTTTCTCAGCCAGAGCCATTTGCAGCTTCCATCAGCAACAGAAATAAGAGTTCCCCACCTGTTGCTCCAGGTCGTCTTTGGCGTTGGACATGTTTATCTCAGTATCCTTGGCGCCGTCGAGGTCAATCTGCAAAACTTGAATGGCCATCTCCCTCTCCTCAAGTCGCGCTTCCAGCTCGGAGACCTGAGGTGAGATGAAGGCTCACTTGTTAGTCATCTCTTACCTTACTCATCAGAGGACCGGTGTCTTCTGCGGTCTTGGTCGTCAAAGCAATAAGCCGTGTCTCGAGGTTCTTCGACGTCGTTTCAAACTTGAGAAGCTGCTCTTGGAGAACATCTTGGGACTTCTCCGCCTTCTTAGCGCGAGACCTCTCCTCGTCGAGGTTGGCACGCAGTTGGTTGATCTGGTTCTATGATATCAGTAGTCGTCCACACCTCAGGACGCACCAATCGCTCCTCGGCCTGTGCCTCGGCCCTCTGCTTGTCGCGCACCGCGACGTTGGCTTCGTCCTTCAACGAATTAATTTCCCCCCGTAGTGCCGCGGCTTGTGCCTCCGCTTTCCTCTCCTCCTGCTCCCATTTCTTCTCTTGCGCCTCAAAGTTGACCGCAGTGGTATCCCATGATGCCTTCGTGGCTGTGAGGGCTTCTTTGAGTTCACCATTTTCCGTCTCCCACCTGATGCGCTCAAGCTTGAACACGTCGCGTTCCTTCTGCAGCGCAGCGCGCTCGTCGTCAAATTTCGTGCGCTCCACTTGGTAGGTGTCGCGCTCTTTTGTGAGCATGGCGCGAACGGCGGCGAGCTGGGTTTCTAGATTCTTCTTATCCTCCTCCGCACTGGGTGGTTAAAAGACATCGTTAGTGTACCACCTACATCTGCTTCTCCTTGCCGACCTTCGCTAAGAAGGTTTCTGCTGTTTCCAGACTGGCAGTTGTTTGAGTAAGCTCCTCCTTGGTAGCACTGAGCCGCTCTCGAAGCGTGTCGATGATCTTGAGGTCATCGTCGATTCGGATGTGGAACTGCGCAAGCTGCTCTTCCTGTTCCTTGACCTTCTCACACAGGTCGCGGTATGCAACTGGATCGTCGCCAAACACCTTAGTGAGGAAGTCCGCTGTCGGAAGTCCAGGGTGGCTACGTTAATGCTATCAGTCAAACATATACTCACTTCAACTTGAGTTCCTCGAGACGGTCTTGGAGATGGGTATTGGTGCGTTCGAGCTTTCCAAACTCCTCCTCTTGCCCAAGAATCGCACGCTTGCAATTATCGAATTCTTTATGAGCAGCTTCAAGTCGCGTGACAGAGTTCTGCTGTTGTGCGCGAAGATCGCGGAGGATGTCGTCAAAGACTTCCTTAGCCGCCACAAGGGCATCATGCTCGTCTCTCTTGCACTGGGATAGCTGCGTCAGTTTGTGCAGCTCCGCATCTCGAGATGCCGCGCTGTGTGTTAGCCTGATTTCAACTCATGCCATACGTGGCCTTGATCTTGTTCGTGGCAGCGTTCACGCGTTCTCGATACAGCTTGTGCTCGCGCTGAAGGGCCTGCAGTTCTTGCTCAGTCCTTTTGAGGGTCTGCTGCTGCTCGGACTGCGCCCGCTGGTGGGAGTCTTGGATGAACTCGAGTTCTGCCTTCAGAGTGTCGTTCTCTTGGGTGATGGAGCCCAGCTGTGATCGCAGTCTGTCATTCTCGCGTTTCTGAGGGTTAGAGCCGGAGCACTGAATCAACCCACAGACTCCTCTGCCGCCTTCGCAGAGGTACGGAATGACCTGATAAAATCCTCGACACCCGACGACGTAGAGGGCTGCGTAGCGGGGCGTTCGCGACCAAATTGGTTTTCCTGTTCGTCGCTCTCAGAGCCGTTGAACCCGCCCGGATGAAACTGATTCCTGAGAAGGTGAGCTACGTCGCGTTCTATCTAGCTCTTAACATACCCCCCAAATCCACCGGCATGCTGAGTTGCACTGGGACGTCGCGCGTGCGTATTCTGCGCCTGGCGGCCAGGAGGCCGCGCACCAAACTCGGCAGGCGACTCATACCCGTCTCCGCCGTACCCGCCAAACTCGGGCTGGGTCGCAAACGGGCGATCGTACTCATGTTCCTGGAGCTGGTCCCTGCCAAAGCCCGGAGAGTCGATCGACGCGCCGTCTTCCTCCTGTGCAAAGGTATACCCGCCAGGCGAGTCCTCGGGCGGGGTGGTATTCGGGCGGTGGTCAGTGGTCTTGGCACGTGCACGGGCACCGAAGCCGCGCGCCTTCTGGGTTTGGGTTTGTGGGAAGTGGTCTGGCTTCTGGGGGGGAAGCTTGCGCGGCTGCTGCGTCGCGGGAGGAAGGTGGGGTTCCGCATTGGGAGGGTCGCGGCGGGGGACGGGGAGGGGGGTCGTCTGCGCCATCTTTGAGAGGCGGTTCGGCGTCTGGCCGTTCGCGAAGCCGAAGGCAATGGGGCCGCCGGGGCCACGCCGGTTTGGCATCGGAGTGCCCGCCATGAAGGGGATGGAGGAAGGTGGATTTCTACAACTGAAAACAAGTGGTGAGTATAGTGAATGTGAACTTCTAACAGGCCTAAGAATGAGAGTGATCTACAGTGATCGCGAGTTTGACGTCAATGGTGGCGAAGAGAGGGAAACGGATGATGAGGAAAGATGAAATGTCAACGACAACAAGGTGAATTAGTGGAAGAATAGGAGGGGCCGACCGAGGGGTGAGACGTCTCATGGAAAATCGGAAAACGGGGGTAGCGCGACTCTCGCGCTGACATAGAAACGGTATCCCACCGTCGCTTTGACAGAGGGAAGACACTTTTTTCCCGCTTCAAAAGTACTCGAGGCTTCCATAGCTGACTGGATCTTCGTAGACTGTTGCCACTGGCGTGGTCGATGGCCGCGCTGATCAGGGCCGCTAGCGCATGATGAGGCATGGTGAGCTCGCTCCGCCCTCCGGTCGCTCCTGATGAGCCTTCAATCGCTGTGATCTCGCGATGCCAGGAATGGCCAGGAATATGCAGGAATGCAGGAACGTAGAAATTGAGGAGGAGGAAAGAAGTTCCGAGTGGGCGCGGGTGGCCAAGTGGAGATGGGCAGAAGCCGCAGGAGATCGGAAGGTGTAAGAATGTGAAGAAACAGGCTGATCGCCCGCAAGCTCGACCCAAGGGGTTGCAAGGGGCTCGCACTCGATGGTGGGGAACGCGGCCCGATCGACGCGCGATCGACGCGTTATCAACACAATGTCAACACGATATCAACACGATATCAACACGAATCAACACGAATCAACACGACATCAACACGACATCAACGGTGGGCCCACGCGGTTTGGGGCTCTCTGCCTGCGATCCTGCGATCTTGCGATCCTGCAATCCTGCGATCCTGCCCTCCTGCGATCCTGCGATCCTGCGATCGTGAGATCCTGCACTGGGCGACCCCACGTCTCGCAGCATCGTGCTATTCCGTCAAGGCTGCAGGAGCTCAGGAGGAGCCCTTAGGCGTTGAAGGCTGTCAGCAGAACACTTGGCTGTAGATGGAGGACAGTAAGCGATGAGCGTCCCAATCCTGCCGTGCGATTAGCCCCTCTTAGTCCATGAGATTCATTCCAACATTGCCTTTGGCTCGTGCTCGCTCGCTCGCACTTCCAATCCGATAATATCTACAATCAGTCCCGGGAATCCACCTTGATGCAGGGTTGCCGTTATGTGACTCGTGACTCGGCGCGTCGACCATGCCCCGTCTACCGCAACGGGCTCCACTTGCACGGCACCATCATGCAGTTCTCCATCGTCTTTGTCAACTTGACCGTCTGTGTGTCAGTGGACGGCTGAGAATGACTGCTTTCAGCGGAACTCACCTCCTGGACTGTGTCCGCCCAGGTGCTGACCGTCCAGGTCTGCTCTCGTGTCTTCTTGCGCGTCTCGAGGTCCGGGTACTGCCAGATGTGGTGCACTGAAGGGTTAGCAAGATGAAACTTGAATGACTCGAAACGACCGACACTTACCCTCATGGAGCTGTCCGATCTGCGCAAAGAAAGCACCGACAGGTTGCTGCAAGTCAGCCACTGCACAGGCCGTAGGGCCGCGGCCGAGCATGCGGTTAAGCATACGCTACTCACGACGAAGCGCTTCCGGGCCTCGAGTCCTCGGCGCCACGCGGCCTCCCACTCGAGCAGCTTGCCCGGCTGGAGCTGGTACGTGCGCATCTCAAAGATGCCGCCGTCCGGGTAGCCGCTATCGTGGGGCGGGGACGACGGCCAGAAGGAAAACTCGGACACCATCTGGTGCTGGCGGCTCTGGAGGTGAGGGAGCATCTTGTTCAGCTGTTCCTGCAGGGTCTGTTGGCGTGAGTAACCGCGCTGGATACAGTTCCAGAACAACCCATCTCAGTCGTCTCAGAGAGCTGGCGCACCTTGTGTTTGAGAGCAGCCCTGCGCGTCCGGTCGTAGCCGCCGTGGCCCTCGTATTCGAGGATGTGGGTAAAGTTGCCAACGGAGCCAATGATGGTCTCCCACGACCCGGTGAGCTTGACGCCACCGAGCTCGGGGCTGTCCTTTACGAGTGTGTTGAAGTACGCCTCGGCAGCCTCGAGGTACGCGTCGCGGTGCGATGGAGTGACGGCGTGGGTGATTTTCTCGTGGACGTACTTGCCGCGGCCGACCAGCTTGGAGTGCTGCTCGGACTTGACGTCACCTTCTGCGCGGGCGGCCTCGGAGCCGTACAGGAGGGACTGCGAGAGTGAGCGGGAGGAGCGAGATCCAGAGGGCGATTTGCCACTCACGCCGAGGAATCCTGAGGATGCCGAGCTGGTCTGCTGGGGGGCCTCGCCGGACGACGTGGGAGCCGGGTCGGCGACGGCCGCGGTGGTGCGGAGGCCACGGTGGGCGAGGGCGAGGGCCCTGGTGGGCGGGATGGGCCCGCTAACGAGCGAGCGGCGGAGCATAGCGGTGGCGAGGGGGTAAGTGCAAGTGATACGGGTGTTGCAAGTGTTGGGAATAGGTATTGATGTGAGAACGAGAGGGGGAGACAAGTTGGGAGTTGGTTGTTGACACAATGGTGATTATAGCCAGCATTGAGCGATGATGAGCCAAGGGGGGGTGGAATGACGATAGGCAAGCGGGGGGCTCCAGGCAGACCAGGCTGCCCTGGCTGCCGTGGCCAGCGAGATTGCATCGTATTGGCTGGGTAGGCGCTGGCGGCGAGGCGAGACTCGACTGCGGCCTAAGAGCCTCTCGAGAGTCTCTACAGCTGAGCTGCTCCATGTGATTCACCCTCGCTTTGCGTTCATGCGTGTTCAGAAGCCAGCCAATCGCCAATCCCAGAAGATAAATATATGCCTCCTGCTGGCTGCCGATCTCATCGTCCTTTTGGCCACTGATAGCACACATTCGAAATCAATGAACTGCCTTCTGCATGTTCTACAGCCATACAGAGCGACGGAGCAAGCCGAGCGACCTCGTGAGCGGACACCAGAGTGCCGCGCATGTGCGCCTCGCTCGCCCTCCTGAGCCCCTGTACGCGCCGAAATCCAATTCTGGCCCTTCTGCCGTGTCTGAGAGCTGAGAGGCGGCCTGTCCCGCCAGGAATATCGAACGCGTGCAATCAATTTCGAACTGCTGATTGCCGACACTCACTGCGCGCCCTCCTTCCTGCACAGACCACCGGTGATCCGGGGCCGACTCAGCTGGATCAAGCTGGACGCGTCCGTACGTCACATTTGTCGCAACCACAGGAGCTCGGATATGGGACCAGACCGTTACCCGCGGGGCCCCTTTCGGCTATTTCGCCTGAGGTAATAATTTGGTTCCGGCACCCCTCCGTGCTTGGCCTCTGATGTGCCACAACGTCGGAGAAAGCGGCCACTGCCACGCGACCACAGCCTGGCGCCGGGAGCGGCGGAGCCCTGCGGACCAGAGAGCCTGGCGCCAGGCTTTTGGCTGGACTGGCCCAGCAGTGGGTCAACTTGGCCCAGAGCCAGCCAGCGTGCAACCTGGGCCAGCCAGCGGGGCTCTGCAGCCCAGGGCCGCTGACTGAGGCGGCTTGCACCACCGACCACCCACCACCACACCGCATTCTCAATCTCGTCTCGTCCACCACCATCGCGCGCTCTCGAACAACTCCGCCCCATATTCAGCCGTCTGGTCGCGTAAACGACCAAGCCAGCAACCCATCAAAGCCCTTATCACTCTCTGTCACTATCCTTTGTCGAGGAGAGTGGGAAGCGCGGGCCGCCAATCGGGAAGCAACATCGCCCTCTGCTCGTTCGGCGCAACTAGTCGTCCACCACCCATCGCCGAAAGCGTCGAGATTGGAAAAGGACGCGCGAAAGAAGCACCATACCGCCAGAGCACCGCCCACAGGACATTTCATTCCACCACTTCGCCGAAGCTGCACGGCTTGTCCCCCCAACTTGAGATAACCCTCTTTGCTCCTCCGAAACGCACCCACCATGTCCGGGCACGGCCTTCCGATGAGGCCAGAAAGCGGCGGATCGCCCATGCGCTCGCCGGAACGCGAGCGCAGCGGCGGATTCCCGTCGCGGCACGAGTACGACTCGCCGTACCGCGGCGGCTACGAGGGCCCGTCGGACCGGCACTACGACGGGCGGCGCGAGGACGAGCGCTGGGCAGATGATTATGGTGCGTAAACTCGAAGAATGACATCCCGACGTGTCGCTCACGTGCAGACCGGAAGCGGCGCCGCTCGCCCTCCCCGTCGTATCCCTACACGCGCCCGCGCCACCGCTCGCCCTCCCCACCCGGACGCTACCGCAATCCCTCCCTTCTCCCCGACCCCGCGAGCCTCGAGAACCTGCTCAACTTCAAGCAGTTTGCCGAGTGGTTCCGCCAGTCACATCCGCAGACGGCGCGCGATGACGACGAGGACCTGAGAAAGATCCGCACCGACGTCGAGAAGGGTATCCTCCCGGAATCGGTGCTTCTCGAGAAGCACGGAATGGCGAAGCGTTACGAGCGGTACAGGAAGGAGTTTACGTCGCGACAGGTGGGTCATGAGCTAGCACCAGAGAGAGGAGCTCTTCTTGGACCATATTAATATCCAGCTCTTCACCATCTACTTGACACACCGCGATGAGGCCTGGTTCAAGGAGCGGTACTCTCCGTCGGAAGAAGCTGCCGCCCTGCGACTGCGTGTGAACCGGCAGGGTCGGGTGCCCTGTGTCCAGCAGTACATTACCGAGCTGCGAGACGGCAAGTGGGACGACGTCAACTTTGACCAGACAGGTGAGATTCCACAGGCTAACATCCTCTGACATGCAGATGAGACAAAGGAGCCGCAAGAGGAGCCTGAGGGTCTCAACCGCGCACTCGGTGACGACGCATTCGATCCTCTACGCGTCGAGGTGCCACCCCGCCCAGGACAGGTGTTTGTCAAGACTGTCCCGCCATCAACAGGGCGAAAGGACCTCGAGTCAATCTTTGCAAAGCACCCCGGCTTCCAATGGCTTGCTCTGTCGGAGCCTTCCTCGAAACGTAGTTTCCACCGTGTCGGATGGGCGCAGTATGAGGACGGCGTGGATGTGAACGAGGCAGTCACTACCATTGACGGGTCAAAGGTGAGATATGTTGTGGATCGGGGCTGACCGCAGGTCGACAACTTTACCTTCCACATGGGCGTGAACGCGACCCCGATTGTCGGACGGCTGCGCACCACCCCCGCAGTTGCAAGCACACTCCAGCGCTTGGAGATTGACGCGCGCCGTGCCAAGGAGCTCGCGGTCGCGCTTGAGGATGAGCTTTTGGACGAGGACACACCACCGCCCGAGGGGGAACAAGGGGAGAGCGAGGGCAAGGAGGCGAAGAGCGAAGCGCCGGGTCTGCGGGAGCGGGGCACAGAGGCCGTCGCGGATGTTATCACCCGCTTGCTTGTCCGCGAGGGCTTGGATGGCGAGGATCTCGACGAGGAACAGCGTACGCGCAAGGTGGGTTATCACACAATGTACTCAGTTAACCCTCAGGCAAAGATCACGCTCGACCAGTACCTCTCCTATCTGCGGCATGGCCTCAACTCGTGCTACTACTGCGTCGTGCCTACTGCCTTCCCCGAGGAGCTGCAGCGCAAGTGCGTTGGCCACCACCGTGCAAAGACGGAGCCGATTGTCGCGGAGACGACTGTTGCCGAGCCGGAGACGGAGCGCACAGGCGATGACGAGGAGAAGCCGCAAGGCGAGGGTGAGGAGTCCGAGCCGCGGGAAGCAGCCGAGGGAGAGCGCCGCGACTCGACCAACGCACCGCAGGCGACCAGCAAAAAGTACACGTTCCCGACTAAGAGCAATGACGAGCTTTGGGTTGAGCGCCTCGACCTCAAGGTCCGTGCGCTGACCGAGGATGTCGACGTCGTCGACTACTGTGGCCGCGACATTGAAGACGAGACGAAGCGCCTGACAGCCCCGTCTATCAAGCAGGAGGAGGCCGACAAGTACCGCTGCAAGCAGTGCATGAAGCTCTTCCGCGCGCCGGAGTTTGTGATCAAGCACATTATGAGCAAGCACCCCGAGGTGGTCAAGGATAAGATTGATGATGTGAGTTGCTGGCGCCGCAGCGTGAACCGTAGTCAAGATTGGTGCTAATTGCAGCTCACGGTGTTCAACAACTTTGTGCTTGACCCGCAGCACATCCAGCCGTCAGCGCAGACGCCCGCAGCAGTCGACGACCAGCTGCCGCTACAGGCAACGGCTCTTCCGGCGTTCAACCCGACCAAGGCCATGTTCAATCCGGCGGCCGCGAACCAGCCGGGCTTCAACATGGCGATGCAGCAGCAGATGATGATGATGATGCACATGCAGATGATGATGTCGGGCAACTCGCCCGGCTCATCCGCTGTTGGCGGGAGCAAGGGGCAGACGCGGGACGCGGACCCAAGCGCCGCCATTGGCGCCGCGGCCGTCCCCGGACTCCCGCCGCCCCCGCCTGGAGGCGAGGACCCGCGCGCACGCAAGGGCCGCCTGAGCTACCGCGACCTCGACGAGCCGTCTGGCGCCGGTGACGGCGGTCTGCCGTACTAGGCTGAGAGTGCGAGCAATACGAAAGAGAGGTAATTCGACATGCTGTATCCACCCTGGCGGCGAAGAACACCGAGTCGCACAGACAGAGAAGAAGAGTCATCTGAGAGTATATAGACTTGTAGCATCCTGCATGCACCAGCGGTCACAAGGAGAGGGAAGTGGGTATAGCCTGGGGGCCGGGCAGACTTGATCGAAAAGTGGAGGGTGGAGGTGGCCGGTATTTTTTAGCTGCAAGCCAAGATTTCAGCAACCTCGAACTTGACAACATTTCTCAACATCCACCATGTCGGGACTAACAGGCGCGACCGTGCTCTCCTTGCTGACCGCGCTCCCCGTCCCCTCGCCTGCGGCGGCAGAGCTGGTGGCAGTTCACGCGCCCTTCGCATCGACCTCGGCCCTGCCCTCTGCGCCGCTCAACAAGTGGCTCACCCGCCTCAATTCTGCGGTCACCGCCCGCGAGGCAGCCGCCTGCGCCCTCGCCGAGACGGTTATCACACAGGATGTCGAGGGATATGTCGCTGCGACGCATGGAAAGGCGTG